>CM050164.1:356761147-357207842 GCA_027410445.1 Discoglossus pictus
GCACAGTACTTGTAAGCAAGACACACACTCTGGCTAGCGGTCAAGCAAATGAACTTTGATTGACGGTCAGGAAATGCACTTAGATTTAAGAAAATAAAAGTTTGGTTTTTTTAAATGTGGACTGTTGGTACCCACACTAGATTGGATTGGTTGAACTTGGCACAGTACTTGTAAGCAAGACACACACTATGGGTAGCGGTCAAGCAAATGAACTTTGATTGACGGTCAGGCAAATGCACTTAGATTTAAGAAAATAAAAGTTTTGGTTTTTTAAATGTGGACTATTGGTACCCCAAATAGGTTGGATTGGTTGAACTTGGCACAGTGTATTTTAAAATGATGAGAAAAACATGTTCTGTAAACTAAATAAAAATCATTTTAGGAGGTTAAGAGAAAAAGAAACCAAATGGGGGGATACCGAGCAGAGCACACCATCTACAGCCCACTGGGAGACAAACTCATCCATTCCCCCAGTGGACAAAGCCAGGTGGTACTCTGCGCGGATACGGGAGCGCACCAGCACCTGGAACATGGCCTCAGGTGACAAGGGAACCCCCCCTATCAAACACTGCTTCCTGGACTTATATATAGCCAATTTGTCTAATGCCAGGAGCAGGTTGACGAGGAGGTCCCTGGCCTTATTGCCCCGGGACACTGGGCGCCCAAAAATAAAAATGTGAGGGGAGAAATGCAGCCAGAACTGCAGGAGGAGGCCCCTCAAGAGTGACAAGAGGTGCTGCAGTCTGGCGCAATTAAAATAAATATGATACACGGACTCTCCCTTGCCACAGAATGGACAAGTGGAGGGAGAGTCCGTGAATTTAGCTAAGTACTCTCCCGTGCTCAGTCCACCATGGAGCACTCTCCAACTCAAGTCCCCGGTGGGTCGTGGAACTAAATCAGAATAAAGTTCCCTCCACCGGGGCCTCTTGCCCTTGTCAGCTGGTAGGACCCGCCTCCAGATGGTATCGGGACGGGTCACTAGGGCAAGGAAGTGCACTGTATGGAGCACGAGAGAATATAAGCTCTTCCTCGGCATGCCGCGAAAGCATGCCGAGGGTATGTCCCTCAACCTCGAGAGGTTGGGGACAGGAGGAGCCTGAGGGGAAACACGGGGCTTGTGTCCAATGCAAACAGCCGGAGCAGGGGTGTTGAAAGGTGCATGTGGCACTCCGGCCTGCAAAGCCCTGCGAAGGAAGGTGCGCGAGTCGGAGGAGATGGCATCCCTAATCTCCTGGAGCAAGCGCCCTGAGACTTTGGGCGTCACATATCCCAAACGGAGCGCAAGCTCCTGGGGTGACACCCAATCAGAACGCCCGTATTCCAGGAGATCCCCGACTCGGGTCATCCGAGCATGACTAAGGCGGCGGATGATACAGGGGGACTGTAACATTGGAGCCCCCACTGCTGGATTAAATAGCAGGGGCTCTGTGAATATTTCATCCCCCAAAGGCACTCCCTGCCTGATCACGGAGACCATGCTCCAGGCCTTGAGGGTTTCCTGGTAGTATGCCGGCAACACAGAGAGGTCTCTCCCAAACCCCTCGGGCCTGATCAGAAATAATTGCCGGTCATACCCCAGGTTGCGCAACTGGCGATAAAAGCTGGATGCCAGTGCGCACCACTGCGGAGAGGGATCTGCATATAGGTATCTCTGCAGGTACTGAAGGCGGAAGGTGGACAACTGGGAGCACACACAAACTACTCCCTGTCCACCCTCCACCAAAGGCAGACTTGCCACCCCTGCAGAGACCCAATGCCTTCCCATCCAGAGGAAATCTAACAAATTCCTCTGGATATTGGTGACAAACTCGGGGGTCGGACTCAGACAAATCAGCCGGTGCCAGATCTGAGAAGCCACCAGCTGATTCACCACTAGAGTCCGCCCCCTAAGGGAAAGCATTTTTGCTAGACCCCTCCATCGTCCCAGACGAGAGAGGACACTGCCCTCTAACTCCCTCCAGTTGTCTGGGACGGAAGCGTCCGCAGCGGACAGGTAGACCCCCAGATATTTAATGACATCTGCCTCCCACGTGATGTCACGAAACGTGGGAGGCAAAGAGTCTACCTGTAAATTACCCTCTAAAAGGCCTGTGCATTTGGACCAGTTGATCTGAGCGGCGGAGGCAGCTGAATATACCTCCTGGCACTGTTTTGCCAGCTCAAGATCAACTGGATCCTGGGCCACGAGGAGCACATCGTCAGCATAAGCTGAAAGGACAATCCGCATGTCTGGATCTTTTAGCACCAGCCCTGTGAGCCTTTTCCTCAGTAGGCAGAGGAAAGGCTCAATGGCCAGTGCATATAACTGTCCAGACAAGGGACATCCTTGACGCACCCCTCGTCCAAATACCAAAGGTGCTGTTAGGGACCAATTCATTTTAAGTAAACACTCTGCAGAGGCGTACAGCGTTCTTATAAAGCCCACAAACTGTGGGCCAAAGCCGTACGCTTGCAGAGTGGCTATGAGGTAACCATGGTCCACCCTGTCAAACGCCTTCTCTTGATCTAAAGATAGAAAGGCGAGTGACAGACCAGTCCTGCGAGAATAATGCAATAGATCCCGGACCAGAAAGATACTATCAAAGATAGTCCGGCCCGGGATCGCATAGGACTGGTCAGGGTGAACCAATTCTGCCAGCACAGACCCAAGTCTAAGCGAGATGGCTTTAGCTACAATCTTGTAGTCTGTGCTGAGCAGAGAGACCGGTCGCCAGTTCTTAATAAGCCGGAGATCCCCCTTTTTGGGCAGCAGGGCAAGTACTGCCCTGCGACAAGACAGGGGCATCTCCCCGGTCTCCAGGGCTTCCCCAAGGACCAGATGGAAATCAGGTCCCAGAGTCTCCCAGAAAAATTGGAAAAACTCTACAGTCAGTCCGTCCAGTCCTGGAGACTTCTCACAGGACATGGCATGGAGGGCTTCAGAGAGCTCTTGAAAAGATAGTGGTATATCAAGCCGCTCTCTTACACCCTCACTGACTGTGGGGAGCCCCTCCCATAGCACCCTGCAGGCGTCTGGAGAAATGGGATCCGGAGAGTAAAGATCTTTATAAAAGTTCCGGGCTCTATCCCGGATACTCTCCGGATCTGTAAGGGGGTCACCGTCTTCATCTAGAAGACAGGTGATGTGCCTACTGTTAACCCCCTTTTTCTCCAGTGAGTAGAAGAGGTGCGAGCCGCGGTCTAGATCTTTGAGAAAACCTAAGCGGCTGCGCACGTATGCCCCCTTGGCCTGGTGTCGTTCCAGGTCACAGAGGACACCCTTCCTCTCTACATACTCGCTCTGCAGGGATTGGTCCCTACAAGTGAACAGCCTCTGCTCCAGATGGAGTACCTCCCCCCGGAGTGACTCTAACTCAGCTTCGCGCTGCCCACTCGCACCCTTGGTATATTCCTGACACAGAAGTCGCAAATGAACCTTGCCCACGTCCCACCACAGTTTTAATGTAGCAAAGTCCCCCTTGCAACCCCTCCAGTCCGTCCAAAACTCCCGGATCAATGTCACGAGCCCCTGGTCCTTTAACAAAGCATTGTTGAAGTGCCAATAGGCGGCTCGTGGCGCTGTTGGCGTTAGCGCCACCGTCACAGACACACAGTTGTGGTCTGTGAATGGAGCCAGCCTAATGGCACAAGAACCGACTCGTGACATATAGTGACTAGATATATATAGTCTGTCGATCCGGGAGTGGGACACCAGACCGGCTCTCACCCTGACGTAGGTGAAACCGTCTGATGCCCCTGGGTTCTGCTCTCGCCAGATGTCCTCCATTGAGAAGCGAGCGATGATCTCCCGCAGCACTGACGCAGAAGGCGGGTACGGCTCTGGACTATTCCGGTCCAGAGCATCGAGGGTGCAATTGAAATCACCCCCGAGTACCAAACACTCATCTGCGTCAACCGTCTCCAAAAACTGGGACAGTCTGGTGAGGAACCTCGCTCTCTCGGGCCCTCCAGCAGGGGCATATATATTAACTAGGTTAATAATGCTACCCTGCTCTCGGACCCGGAGGTGGATTAGACGGCCTGGGATAACAGCTTTCACAAGCAGCAGCTCTGGCTGAAAAGACTTTGAGAACAGGGTCACCACTCCACATGACGCCGATGTGAAGTGGCTGAAGAAGACCCTGCCTCTCCATTCCAGTTGCCACGAGGCCTCAGCCTCTGGAGTGGTGTGAGTTTCCTGCAGGAAGCTCACAGAGTACCCTCCCTGATATAAATAGGAGAGTACCTGGAACCTGCGGAAACTGTCTTGACAGCCATTGGTATTTAGCGTGCTGATGTGCAAAGCCATTACTGCGTGTCAGGAATTGTGCGTTCCTCAGACCCTTGAGACTGCTGATAGGACACGCACATTTTATAGAATTTCCGGACGCGGAGATGCTCCGCAGTCCCAGAATTCTTGGCCCTAGTGCTGACCACTAGATATTGCTGGAGAGAGTGGAGAATAAACGACATATTCTTCCACCTCTCCAAGGCCAGCCGCACCTTCCTTTTATTTTGTCCATGAAGGGTGCTCTCAAGGAATAGATCTATTTCCTTGACAGGGATAACCCACCCAGAATCTGATGTTCCTTCTAGTGGGTCACCACTGGGCTCCTCTTGGCTGAGGGCTTTTACTCCATCCTCCCCGGCTGGAGTCAGTTTCCTCAGCTTTATTCTCAGGGACCCCCTCTTAGATGATACAGAAGGAGTCCCTTTAGCACCCTTCAAGGTAAATAATGGACCCTTGGATTGCTGCTGCACCCCTGTAGCTTCAGGAGTGCATTCAGGGGTAGCTGGCTGGACAGCAGTGGCTGGCATGGCTTCCTTAATGGAAGCCTTGGAGGCTTTATATGCCTCCTCTGCCAGTTCCACCGCTGCTTGCTCAGCTTGGATGGCACCGATGTTAGGGTCAGTGGACGGCTGAGGAGGGTAGACAGGCTCTCCCATGATGTTAACAGGAAAACCTGTTTTATCACCCTCCCCCATTTCCACTTCAGCTTGTGCCACATCCCCCCTGACAGACAAATCCATGGGGTCCTGAATGGGGGTCATGCCTATATTCCCCCCCTCCAGTAGTGACTCGGTCTGGGGCTCTAACAAAGCCCGAGGTACGTCACTAGAGAGTGACACTGGAGGAGGAGACTGACTGGTGCCCTTGAAGCTCAGCACCTCAGGGACACTGACTACCCATTCAGCAGGGGCTTTGTTGGGACCCCCCTCAAAGGCCAGAGGCAGAACCTGATCTTTCTTGTCTACCCCTGCCTCACTTGGGAGACCCTCTTGCCCCTGCTTTTCCTCCAGACCCTTTTCCACATTAACCCCTATAGGGTCTGGAGAGAGAGATGTGTGGTCTGGCACCGGCTGGCTGAGCTTAATAACCGGGCCAGACAATGTCACCGGATGAGGAGGAGATGTTTTGTTCCTCTTCTTGCTTTTAGAGGGAGGTGCTCCACTATAGAGCACTTCCCACTTATCAGCAACCTCCATGTTGGTTTTATGCTTCCTCTTCCTGGGGACGTCACTCCTAGAAGAGGAGCTGCCACTAGCTGCCTCCCCTGCAGAGGGCTTATTATCCCTCTGCTTACACTGTGCCCCCACACTAACTGATGTAATTATGGTGGGGGCAGATTGGGACTTGGGAGATGCAGCTGTGACACTGGGAGGACCGGTGACATTCTTCCCCTTTTTCCCCGTGTCTGCAGTCTTGCTGGAGACCACAGACACAGATGGCTTTTTTGGGGAAGAAGGGGGTTTGGAGGCCGTGGTGGTAGCTTGAGGAACGGCCTCCTTGCCTGAGCTCTGTGGGGGGGCTATGACCCTTGAGGTCCCCGCTGTTATGGGCTCAGCGGGGATGGGTGCTGTACTGACGGAGGTGCCATTTGCTGGGGCTGGGGCATGATGCTTTACAATAGGACAATTCCTACGTGCATGCCCCAACCCCTTGCAATGATAGCACTGCACCTCCGTAGTGCTGTAAAAAATCCTGTAGAGCACCCCCTCAAATGGAACCCCAAAAGACCCCTCTATGTTTTCTGCGCCCTGAGGCAGGCACATTTGTACCTGCCTCTTGAAAGAGAGCACATGACGAAGTGCTCTCTCTCTGCACCCCAGGGGAATTTTAATAAATGGTGTTTTTACTTCCCCTAGGGTTAGCAGGTGGGGGCGCAGGAGGGAGTCTGGTAGGAAGGGGGGCACATTAGAGAGTGTTACTTTTGTGCCCAACCCTTCCAGGGGTTCTATTGGGACATATAATCCCCCCACTGTGATGCCTCTCTGTATAAGAATGTGAGCAGCAGCCAGAGTGCGGGTAAAGAAAATTGCTTTACCGTACATTTTGCTGGCTGCTACTATAACAGAGGGGCTGATGACATTAGCTGCAGCACGCAGATAGATATCAATGCTGTAGACCCCAGACATCTGACATTTAACCCCATGCTTCCTGGTGATCTGCCCCTCAGCCCCAGCGGTGGTATTACTGGGGCCAGCAGAAACCACCTGTGACCAGGTATTAGCCACAGGGGTAGGTCTGCTGGCAGAACCACCAGGAGCTGGGGCTGCCTTATCTGCCTGGGGCCTATGCTGTGCAGTGCTGCAGCCAGTATTTTCAGGGGCCATTATTCCACCTTTTGACCCCTGAGGCTTCTTAATGGTCTTATCCCTCATGTTTAGACCCTTTTTTTTTAGTTTATTTGTTTTATTTATTTTTATTTTTTGTTTTATGATTTTCTATTGTTTTCTTTTTAAAAATATATAAGTGTGAAAAAGAAACAAAAAGACAAAACTAAGGGAGAGAGAGAGATGATGTTTGGCAGTGGAAGGGTTAATGGCCTGTTGCAATGTGTTGCTAATTGCAACAACACAGAGAACACAGAGGCTTTTTAACCCCTCTGTGTCTCTGTGTCAGATGTTAAAATAAAGCCTTTTAAACAAAACT
The DNA here is from genome assembly GCA_027410445.1 of Discoglossus pictus. Lineage (NCBI taxonomy): Eukaryota > Metazoa > Chordata > Amphibia > Anura > Alytidae > Discoglossus > Discoglossus pictus. Next base: position 356,768,064 of record CM050164.1, read on the forward strand.
TTAACTCCCCCACTGCCTACAAAGATGTTACTTGTCTTCTCCCCCCCCCAAAACATAAAACCCAACACCAAACAAACAAAAACTTCAACAAAACCTAATAAACTTTTTAAAAGAAAAAGAGTCAAAGTAAAAAAGCTCCAGGAGTGAAAGTGCTAAGGGAGGGGTGTGACAAAGTATCCAGGAGACAGCTCACTCTCCTGGGATAGAGGGCTGAGCCTGCCTCCCAGAAAACTAAAACTTAAATTAAACTAAGAAAAATACACAAAAACTCCCAAAAATGAACAACACCGTGCACAAAGTGCTTATAAACAGAAAGGTGTTAAAATAAAACTTGTATTTGAGGGACTAAGACCCTAAAAAGCCTTTTGTTTAGAGCTCAAGCATGCACACAACATGCTCTCTGGCACAGTACTTGTTAGCAAGACACACACTATGGGTAGCGGTCAAGCAAATGAACTTTGACTGACGGTCAGGCAAATGCACTTAGATTTAAGAAAATAAAAGTTTGGGTTTTTTAAAAGTAGACAACTAGTAAACAATATTATATTGTATGCATTGTGCACACACAGTATAAGCTGTGAGCCTGACACACACACTTGCAAGCAGGGGCTAGCAGGGAGACAGGCAAATGAAATTAGATTACACAGAAAACAAACAAAGAAAAAAAAATGATGTTATAGCCCTAAAAAGGGCTTTTTTGGGTGCTGTGTTTACAGCAGAGATCTGATGAGTCCTTCAGCACTGCACTGGACACTGAATAAACTTGCCTAGCTATTGATTTTCCTATTCAATCAGCATCACCTACACTCTACCTCCTCTCTGTAAGACTGCAAGTTAGTTATTCCAAAATGGCTGCTGTCCATGAGGTAGAAGGCTCTGGAAGGGAGTGTATGCTGCTGATTGGCTGGAATGTGTCTGCTGACTGTGACATGCAGGGTCAAAGTTTGCTCAATGATAAAGTATTGGGGGTGGGTCGAATCTCGCATATGTTAGCTGTTCGCCACGAACGCAAACATGCTATGTTCGCCGGGAACCATCCGCCGGCGAACTATTCGCGACATCTCTAATAAACGATAATAATAATAATAAGATTGATTTTATGTAAAATTAATTATTTTAGTTCTCATAAATCTCACAAGCTTTTCTATATTTTGTATTATTATTTAATAAATAATAATAATTACTTTTAAAAGCAACACTGAAGTATCACAATTTTAGTTCCTAGTGCATGGTTCTTGACAATAATGGCATTTCTTGCAACAATTATTGCTAGTGTGCAAAATAAGAATAATTACTTATGTTAAGTTTGTCAGATGGTATGGTAGAGCCAAACCATCAAAGAGAATAAAAGAAAAGGGACTCCATTTTATATTTAAAGGATGTATCCCACAAATTATGAGTACTTAGTTTTAAAAACAATTTTAATTACTCCTTTGAAATAAATTCTAAAAAGCTCTGTACCAATCAAATTAGATTGCATTTTATAACCAATGAGATGGGGATAGGTAATCAGCTTTTTTTGTGTTTTTGTGTTTTATATTTAGCTCTATCATACCATCTGATAAAAGCAACATAACTTATTGTCTTTCACACCCTTGACTTCCCTAAAATACAATGGTCATTTAATTAACTTTCAAAATAAGAATAATGTTTCAGCTTTTTATGACTTCAGGATGAACCCATTTTCCAATTTAAACAATTTATGTAACTCTCTTGACAAATTGAAAAGCAGATTTCCAATTTTCATACATTTAATGCTGTAATAAACTCAAGAGAAATTCAACAGACTTTCTTTGTGAAGTTTAATATTTGTATGAAAAAAATTCCAATTATTCAAAAATATCAAAAACATCACTCGTACCAAATTGCATTTGTTAAAATGGCACATCAAAACCTGTAATCACTTATCTTGCTCTTAGGAACTGGAAAAATGGTAAACTTCTCCAGAATATGAAAGCATGATAGCTCTTAACATGATGAAAATTGTTCCTGTCAGTTGGCTTTCTGTACAAATCAGTCTCAATTTTATTATTCACTGTCTTAACCATGAAGTCGAAAATTTGTGTCTGATTAATGCCATGATGCATAGTGAATCTAATATTCCCAGTAGTCTAATTCAAACATTGCTCTAATGCTTGCAGTTGATCAATGTCACCAGTCAGTATCATATTGAGAATGTCAATTTTTCCTATGTGTAGAACTATTTTGCAAATGCAAAGTATAAGATGAGTGTCAATTCAGGAAAATGTATGAGTAAGATGTAGAAAGCTGCATCCCTTTAACTCATCCAGTTTTACATATTTTAAAAAAGATGATCTACTTTAAAATGTTACTAATATCAAATTATTATACTGTGTATACTTAGAAATCTCATAAAACTATAAAAAAGCACTATTAGTGGCATTTATAACATTTGTGTTACTTTAAGGTGCATTGAAAGCATTTGTTTCTTTGTTATATTTAAAGAGAATATTTGAAAATGTACCGCTGTGTGTTTTCCATTTTCAAATGATGGTCTTAAAGCAGAAAAAAAACAGATTCAAATGTTTAACTGGGTGCTTGCCCCTGTCAGCCAAAGAGCAGTTTAATAGATTTATAGTTATTCTATAGACATACAAACGTTTTATGCACTGCCTGTTAGTTTTAATGCATTTTAATCAGCATTACTTAATATGCTTTCGTGAAAGACAACATTTATAACATAGTATTTAAATCATGCTATATTAAATGTATGGGAAAAGGTATTATGTTCCATGTACATTTGAAGGGCATCCTACACCACTATAATAACACTGTTAATGATTTTTTTTTCTATGTTGGGAACGACCATGAGCCCTATCAAATTCCTTACAGCCTTATTAAATTGCGATTCGCCAAATTTAAAAGGGCTCTATTTAAGCACATAGCATATTTTTTTACAGAAGTTTTTTGTTAGTGAAGAACTTGCTTTTGGATAGAAGTTCACTAACTAAAAACTTCTGTAACAAAAATATTCTCTGTGCTTAAATAGAGCCCTTTTAAATTTACTGAATCACAATTTAATAAGGCTGCTAATGTTTAAAGTTACACAACTAAAATGTCAGTAACGTTAGCTAGCTATTCAGTTGACACTGTTTTTCATGATTACAAATGAGCTACCCATAATAGAAGAAAGAAATCCAGACACTCAAAATGACAGATTATGATTTTTTGAAATCCGAAAAATTCTGAATGACTTTTTCAAGGTTTTACACTAAATCACAATTCAGATAAGACGTTACTTATCACTCACAAATTAAGTTACGACTTTAAACTCATAATATTAGAGAAAATAATTCTGTGTTCTAAACAGATCCAGCAAATGGTTTTAAATGCCTTTCTAAGACCTACAGTAGCAGTTTAAAAGACAGTAAAGTACTACAAAACAATATAAAACCACAGAAGTGCGTTAAAATTCAATGTTCAACCGTAACAGAGGAAGACATGTCACATTAGAAATAATTCATTTTTTTATTAACATGTTAGAGTCATTATATACAGTGCCTTGCAAAAGTAATCACCCCCTTGCCTCTTTACCTATTTTGTTACATTAGCCTTAAGTTCAATGTTTTTTTAATCTGAATTGTATGTTATGGATCAGAATACAGTAGTCTAAGTTGGGGAAGTGAAATGAGAAAAAATATATACATAAAACTATTGTTTAGAAATAAAAAACAGAAAATTGGCATGTGCATATGTATTCACCCTCTTTGTTATGAAGCCCATAAAAAGCTATGGTGCAACCAATTACCTTCAGAAGTCACACATTAGTGAAATGATGTCCACCTGTGTGCAATCTGTCACATGATCTGTCATTACAAATACACACCTTTTTTGAAAGGCCCCAGTGTCTGCAACACCTAATCAAGAGGTACCACTAACCAAACACTGCCATGAAGACCAAGGAACTATCCAAACAAGTAATGGACAATGTTGTTGAGAAGTACACGTCAGGGTTAGATTATAAAAACAGACAATGACCCCAAACACACTGCTAAACTAACACTTGAGTGGTTTAAGGGGAAACATGTAAATGTGTTGGAACGGCCTAGTCAAACCCCAGACCTCAATCCAATAGAAAACCTGTGGTCAGATTTAAAGATTGCTGTTCACAAGTGCAGCCCATCCAACTTGAAGGAGCTGGGGCAGTTTTGCAAAGAGGAATGGACAAAAATCCCAGTGGTAAGATGTGGCAAGCTCAAAGAGACTTATCCAAAGTGACTTGGATCTGTGATTGTCGCAAAAGGTGATTCTACAAAGTATTGACTTTAGGGTGGTGAATACTTATGTACATTAACTTTTTCTGTTATTTTTTCCTTCGAAGTTGTGGGCATGTACTGTAAATTAAATTATGCAAATCCTCAAACAATCCATGTTAATTCCAGGTTGTGAGGCAACAAAACAAGAAAAATTCCAAGGGGTGAATACTTTTGCAATTCAACAAATCATGAAAAACCATATAACTATATTAGAAAATAATATGTAATTGGCACAAATATTATATCACAAATTAATTTTAAATTATTATGTTTGCATCATGAAACATTTTGGGAACATTAACTTTTGCAAATGATATACTTCCACAAAACACAAGTCAACAGTTTAATACAAATCAGTGAAACTCATCAGAGGCAGCTGCTGGCTACATTGGGGATGCTAATATATCATGAAGGTAACTGCACCTGGTATACCACAACACTGCACATCATATAAAATGGTGCTTGAACACTCTTTGGACATTGGAAGACATGTGACCACTTTTAAAGCACACATGTATCAATGTATTATGCTGATGTAACTGTTTTGTCTGTTGATGTCCCAAATCAGTAACCATTAGAAACACACAGACACATTGATTATGGTATAATAGTTTATTATATACACATAGCACATTCATAAATATATCTGACTGTGTATTAATATCATAGGTGTGGAGTGAGCAAATCCATATAGGACAAGAGGCTGACTGGGCAAGCGGGAAAAACCTAAAGGGATAAAGATAATACTGCATAATAATAATGATGCATAACATCTACTAGAATCATAACCCATCATTACACTGCAATAACCATAATCAGATTAATAAAAATCTCATCATTCAGCACTACATATTATAGAAGTAAAAAGCAATGAACATTGCAAAGATACCATGTCTTCATCTGCTGAATTACACAGATGCATTAACTCCTGGAATATGCAATCAAATACAATTACACACATACAGTGTTTTCCGAAAAGAAAAAAGAAAAAAAAATAATTTGCATAATCTAAAAAAAAAACTGGAGAAAAACTTAGCAATACCTGTATGCACAGACAATGTTTAATACAGTAACTGTAAAAATAAACCAACTAACCTGATCTTCACCTACAAGCAAGGCTAACCATTCTGTATCTGTCATGAGACTTCATCACTTGCCATCACCATTAGCAAATATGTTGAATCTCACAAGAAATGCTTAACTGTGAACACATTAATCTCTATATGATATTGTTAAGCCACATTGATATAACATTCATTTGGTATGCATGTTCTATCAGATTATAAATGATTATTATGATATCATGATGTCTGAACACTTACCTATTAATACAGAGGGAAGAGAAAGGTCAGCAGCGAAAATGTCCATTAATTTCATCAGACAAAAGTAACTGGTCTCATACTGAAGAGAGAAATCCATGCTTAACTAATGCATGTATATATGCTGACTTTGAATAACTTGCTGTTGTTCGACTATGCAAGTCCACCACCATTTCTGCATTGGTACAAATTAAACCTAGCAAAATTCAAAAATCAAAAAATAACAAAAAAAAAGTTAAATAGTAAAAATAGTAAACCTATAGAAAAAAAAATAGACACTGAATCATCTCTTGTTAAACATAACCATACATGTCCACAGAGCAGAGGATCATGGATCATATCATTGTGGGTAGCCACATGGTTACAAAATATCACCATAACATAGGCCATGTTCATCTACACTGCAGCCAGGCTTGATTATGTTAACATTTGGACCAATACATTATCATTGAGGAGTGCTATTGAGTAGGTCAAATCCTAGATTCAGCCCTAATCTCCTTCTCTACAGGGACACATCGGGGCCCCACCCCCATGATACAATGCCTTCTTCCTATGTGAGGGGGTTTTGCAGGAGAGGCACCCCCTATGTGCATCAGCACTGGTGTAGAGGGAGGCGAGGAGGGGCCATGCTGCGGATAGGCAAGGGAGGCCGCCATGGTGGAGGATTTGGTGCTTGTGACCAACACAGTCTAGGTAATGTCAATGCTGAGCTGGGTGAGCCTGCTCTGGTTCTGCACTACCTGGAGCAGCACCTCCTGATATAGCCTCCTCTAGCTGCGGCCCATGAGGTCTGATGGTAGGAGGAGCTGATGGTGGTGGTACTGTCCATCCCAAAGGAGGACCAGGGTGGCAAATCTATCTGTAGATGAAGAGGGCCAGCTGTGTTGCATGCAATTGGTGTTTCTGATGGCTCAGCAAGTCCGCCAATGACCACATAAAATAAAGAGTCCTCCTCCTCATATCCCAGGTCCTCTGATCCTCTCCTGGGCTCCTCCTCCTGACACGTATCCCTGTTTCTGGCTCGGTAGTGGTCCCAGACGTCTTGCTAGTTGAAAAAAGATTTAATAACATAGAATAAGAGTTAATATCATTGTATGACCATTTGATCACTTTGTGTTCCTATATATCTGAAATCATGTTGTTTTGAACCAGGATGGTTCAATAATGAGCAATTGTGTGCACTTATTATTTTCTAGATATGATCATTGCATTTTTTTATTTTTTGTATTTACAAAGTTTTAAACTACAACAAACAATGTTCATGTTATGAACACATATCATTGATTTACAACATATGACTTTTCAAAATAGCACAGTCTTATACATTATAATATTTGTGAAAATAGCGTTTGCGGCATAAAAAATTGTATTATAATTATAATTACAGTCACAATCAAAATAAACTTTAATGCATTTTTAATCTGGGTTAACATATCAAATGTCTACAATGCAGATTCTATTTATGTGCCTTAAATGAAACAAATACAAAAACAAGCAAAAAAGGATTAACATGTAACATAAAACATGTGAATGGGGGGAAACTTCTGTCTAGGGCATACTATCAGGACCATTATTTTGTGTGCTCGGTCTCATTAATTCTTGCTCCTGTTTTCATCTTTAGAATAATTACTTATTCTTTTTCTGAGGAGTTTACCCATGTTTTCCATTTTATAAGTGTCTTTTTTGATAGACCTATAGATATTTCTAACTGATAGTTCTTATTCATTGTATATTTTATTTCATTCCAAGTGGAGACCTGTATTTGTTTCCATTTTCTGGCTATTAATAATTTTACAGTTGTAATTATTTGTAGAATAAATGCTCTCTATTCTATTGCTATTGTTTTCAGTATTATATGAAGTAATGAAATATCCGGGAATGGGATAACATGAATTTTATTTATTCTAGATATTTTTTCAAAGCATAATTTCCAAAGACTTGGGATTTGTGGGCATTCCCACCATAGGTGAAATAAATTTCCTTTTATCCCACACATTCTCCAACACTCATTATTGTTTTTATAGTTTAAATCTTAGACATATTAAGCGGAGAGAGATACCACCTATTACAGGATATAATTCCCTCGTAGAAGAATGATTTATATAATTATTAGTAAATTCAAATGCTTTGGTCCATATTTCATACGTCCAACACTTTTGATGCTTCCCACCAATGAGAGTGATAGATAAGCTTCCTAGATTTGACTAGTGATAGATTATACATTTATGTAATAGTTAATATGTGTGTTACCTATGTGTGTGTGGTGTAAATGGCATAGTGGCTGTATCCTGTGAGGCCACCAGGCATGGAGCTCCCACCATAGGCACTGGGGCCATCATGTCCTTAAGCAACCTCTCCCACTCATTATACTGGATGCTCACTTGGGGGCCACCACTTGGAGTTCTTGCAGCATTAGCCTCATCCTTCATTTTCCCTCTTCAACTTGTCCTGTCGTAATAACAATGACTGATGGACCGCACATCCCTGATTCCAAATCCTAATTCACTAACTGCAGCTGTTACCTCACTTAAAACCTTGGTCCTGGGCCCAGGTCTTACTCCCCTCAACATAGTAGGTTAGTGGCGCTCTCATGAATGGCACTGAGGGGGACCACCATCATCTCAGGCCAAAAGTTACATGCCCTGTGCTTGCCCATAGCCTCTGTATGTGGATGTGGATACTGTCCTCTCTGCTCTGTACTTAAGGCCTGTCCCTACCCACCACTATAAGCCCCTGGGATCAGGCTTTACCCCCTATGACTCTGTGGTCAAAGGTGTTCCTACAATTATCTGCACCTCCCTCCCTTCTTCTATCTCACCTCCTGACTTCCTCCTCCCAGAACCACAACTCTTAACCCTCCCTCCTTCACTCCCACTCTCCTTACCCCTTCCTCCCTCCCTTCATCTCGCCTCCCTCTCCATACACTCCACCCGACCTTCCCCTCCCTCACCTCCATTCTCAAGGGCACCCTCCTCTCCTCCTTTCATCCTCTTTTTCTCCACACCACCCCCCTCCTTACTCCTCCCTCTATCACTACAATCCCCAAATTAAAATTAAAATAAATAAATAAATATTTTTTAGTATATGTAATTGAGGTAAAAAAATGTATGTATTATGTCTTTTTTTTTATATGTAAGGGGAGAGTGGTCGGGTTTTATGGGTGCTCTGTAGTGATGTCGCGAACATAAAATTTTCGGTTCGCGAACCGCAAACGCGAACCGCTGCAATTGATCGCGAACCGGCGAACCCGGCGAACCGCCATAGACTTCAATGGGCAGGCGAATTTTAAAACCCACAGGGACACTTTCTGGCCACAATAGTGATGGGAAAGTTGTTTCAACGGGACTAACACCTGGACTGTGGCATACCGAAAGGGGATCCATGGCAAAACTCCCACAGAAAATTACATAGTTGATGCAGAGTCTGGTTTTAAGCCATAAAGGGCATAAATTACCTAACATTCCTAAATTGTTTGGAATAACGTGCTTTAAAACATCAGGTATGATGTTGTATCGACCAGGTAGTGTAAGGGTTAGGCCTGCTTTACAGTGACAGACCAAACTCCCCGTTTAACGCACCGCAAACAACCACAAACAGTCCATTTGCACAACCGCAAACTCCCCATTTGCACAAGGTTGGATACCAAGCTAGCCATGTCCCGTTCCTTGTCCTCACTGATGTCATTGAAGGTCTCTTCCTCCACCCAGCCACGTACAACACCAAGGGTCCCCGAAAGGTGACAACAAGCCCCCTGGGACGCCTGCTGTGTTTGGTCTTCCACCTCCTCAAAGCCACCTTCCTCCTCTGACTCCTCTTCTTCAGACTCCTCTCACTGCGTTGCCTCTCTCTGCATTATTATAAGGTGTGTTAAGTAGTACTACTCTTATCAGTTTAATACCTGTTACAGCACATATCAGTGGGCGTGTATAAGGCCTGGATTTTTAGAACCAGGAGATGGAAAAAGATGCTTTGTTGGTCGTATCACTTCAATATTGGGGCACTTTGAGACATTGGCTTCTTACGCTCAAACATGTCCTTTACAGGCACCTGACTATGGGCAGATGAGCAGGAATTGCTCACGGCGAGAGATGCAGTGGCGGATGGTTGAGAGGGGGCAAGTAGGACAGCAATGGTTGATGTGGCTGATGATGCTGGACCAGGAGGAGGATGGCGGCTTTGAGTTTGTGTGCTGCTTGTACTCATGTGTTGGTCTGGAGTCACCCAAACATTAGGTCTCAACCTGTAGAGGATAAGGGAACCAGGCTACTCTAGACCTCATTCATCATTACAGGTTTTGACAGATCGGTACTATGCGTCCAAGCTACTGTGACAACAGATATGAGTGGCACTGTGCACTTGCAGAAGTTGGTAGAGTAGACGCTGTAAGTCTGACACACACGCTTGCAGACAACTAACTGCTATGCAATCTATTACAGTAGAATTTTTTGTTTTGTTTTAAATGTACACTACTGTTACACCAGATATGAGTGGTGTGTTAAGTAGTACTACTCCTATCAGTTTAATCCCTGTTATGTGCCTTTTTTGGGGGTTCGGTTGTTGAAGGCACAGTGCAGCACCAGAGGCCAGAAAAATTAGGCATGTACACATGCCTGAAAAATTTGGTATTGTTGATCTTGCAGCGAGCAGAGAAGAAGGTAGGCCTGATTCAACACCCCAACCCCGCATACCCACACTCAGAGATTGAGGGGGGGACCTGAGAAGGCCACGGGCCGGAGATATAAAGGGGGGCCATCCCAAATAAGCACACAAGCGGAGACAAAGGTAGTGAAGGGGACATAGAGGCCCATGGACTGACGGTCGCCTTCTTGGCAGGAAAAGGGCCCAGCAATTAAGCCAAACTGACCCAGCACAGGCAGCTACTTGAGTCAAACGATGTACAATTACACCTTAATAAAGCTGAAACATGCAGCAGCAGGGATTCTAAATGGCCACACGGGGACAAGGAGGCTAACAGCCCCCACAGTCTCTGCACCACTCTTTTTAACAGATAACCCAAGGGGCTAACCAGGGACCTTGCCCACATAAAAAAACAGAATTTTATTGGAGGAATTATTAGTGTCTTTACCCCCCAAGAGAGGACATAATATACAGTATCTTTAGATTAACTGATGGCCAAACCTCCTTTAGCCCCAATGCTATCCAAGAAACATTTCAAAACTTTATCTGACTAGGGGTCTATAGAGTGACATTAGTACTGACCTTTATATGACTGGGGGTCTATAGAGAGACATTAGTACTGACCTTTATCTGTCTGGGGGTCTATAGGTGACATTAGTACTGACCTTTATCTGTCTGGGGTCTATAGAGTGACATTAGTACTGACCTTTATCTGACTGGGGGTCTATAGATGAACATAAGTACTGACCTTTATCTGTTTGGGGGTCTATAGAGGGACATTAGTACTGACCTTTATCTGTCTGGCGGTCTATAGGTGACATTAATACTGACCTTTATCTGACTGGGGTCTATAGAGGAACATTAGTACTGACCTTTATCTGTCTGGGGGTCTATAGGTGACATTAGTCCTGACCTCCTGCTGCAGTATTATTACTCCCAGTACTCCCAGGCTTGCTACTATTAGATATAATAACCTCAGTTTCGTTTCCTTATCTGTTGGTAACATCAAAATATGATTATTAAATATTTCATATTTTTTTGTTTTCTCTCCCAAAGTGAACCCCTTTGTGTGTGTCCCACAGACGTGGCGTTTCCGCTCTGCGTATGTTGGATTTGCACCGCTCAAAAAGTATGAAAAGAGATCCCCCCCCCTTGAAGCCCAATAATGACATCATCAGTAAAATGTATGTAACAGATTCCAGTGTTTAGGGTTTATGACCCAATACTGCGATCATATCATTTATGAAAAAAATCTGTATTTGTCGTATTATTCAGACGCGCGTGCATCTGACACTTTGTGTTACATTTCCTGAAACTTTTATTATCTTGATCTTTATATATTTACTAGCGACTTGCCCATCAAAAAATGGAGGCAATAAGATTGTAAGGCAGGTAATGGTGTTTGGACAAGACATTCATTTTGTTGGCGGTCGGAGATCCTTCGGCGCTCATTGCGCGGCTGTTGGTTGTATTTTTTTTCTGATAGGCGCTTTTGCTGTTATTCTTTGGTCGGCGGTGATGTGTTTTTTGCGCTTATTGCAAGGCTTTGTGTGCTATGAGCAGCGTTGGCTCTCGTTGTGAGGCGCGCAGTGAATGGCTTTTATGTTTAATGTGATAATGTTTTTTTTGTGTATATGTATTTTTGTATGCTATTGAAATAATTACTAAATGAAGATACTTTACCTTTTTGTAAGTAATATATGCAGGAAGCGTTGTGCTGAAGAGCTGACAATCTGTTTTCATGTTCCTGCAGCATATAATGTAGGTTTTCAGTGCTGTGAAGCTGCTGTGTAAGTGTCAGCAATGTGCGCAGTGTGTAGTGTAAATAGGCTGCGTGCGCAAGGGGAAGTCGTTAGGGTAGCTGGGTACTTCCGCATTGTGTAAGTTAGTGTTGTAGAATGGTGGGGAAAGTGTATGTGGTACGCGGGTGTGGATGATTTAGCGTCCTTGTTAATAGTGTATCTTTACCTCGTACAGCTTTTTAGGAAAATCAGTATGTGTTTCGCGTGTTTAGGGTCCTGTAGCCTCGTTTTCTTTTTTTCAACGGCCATTTTTTCTCTCACTTAGGTGATTTTCGGGTGTCTAAACTCATGAATTTGGACTTAAATGGAGGTGTAACTTCACTTGCAGAAGTCCTCGGTGCCCGCCTTGCTGCGGGTAAGCTTTTTCTGTGTTTGTTGTGTGTATTTATTGTGTTTTTAATGTTTTAAGTGCGCGCGGTTCGGGCGTTAAGGTCGTTTTTTTGTGAGCTCGTAATGTTTTTTTTTCTAAGTCCCAAATTTTTGCATGGTAAGTCCGTAAATTTGATGGTGTAAGTCCCGCCTGCGGCTCATTGCAGCCGACGTGGGAGCCTTCGGCGCTCCTTGCCAGCAACTCTGGCCCTCGCTTCGCAAGCCCGCAGCGTTAGCAACAACCCGCCTGCTCACAACTATATATGTGATATCTGCAACGTCTTCCCCAGTTGGCACTTTTAAATCGGCTAAGCGACAAAAAAAATGTCGTCCGGAAAAAATGAAAATGAGGCTACACGACCCCAAACCGCGCAAAACATCGCCAGCCATGTACGACTTTTACCTAGGAACAGACGAGGTACAAAATACACTATTAGAAATAATGGAAACTGCTGGCGAGCCGCGTAACACATATACAATCGCCGCCATTTTACAACACTAACTTGCAACTAATAACATTACAAATCTAAAATGGCGCGTTACACGACTATACAAGCGGTTTCCCCTCGTGCATTGTGCACATTGCTGACACTTACACCTCAGTTTACCAACAGTCCAAATGTACACTGTAAGCTGCAGGAAAATCAAAACTGATTGTTAGCTCTTCAGGATATTGATCACTGGATATATTAATTACAAATAGGTAAAGTATTTTAGTAATTAATTAATTCATTATTATTAAAAAAAATATATATAAAAAAAATACGCTTAATAGCATATTTTACACTGCTGTTTCTTTACATACATTAACGCTTCACACTTCCTAATACATTTGTTCATTCACAATATTTATTATCGTGCATTCATTTAATAAGTATTAATTAGTAATGGAAAATAAAAATGTAGACTTTACACTACACTAAAATGTTTTACTTTTTACTCTGCAGTTATATATCTGGATTACTGCTCATTGGCTGCCAGCGATAGCACTCTCAAAGCAGTTACAAATCTAAATCACTTTATTATGCTCTGAGACCTGAATACATTTTTTCTCTGTCCCAGTCTATACTTTGTATTGCTGCCCTTAGACCGTTAAAATCTGCCCTTTTAAAATTAAGAGTTTTTGTTGGCCCCTTAAAATGTTGTTTTTTTAATTCAATCTCAAATTGGCCCCTTAAAATGTTGTGATCATTGTTTCCCAAAGGTTCCCCTATTCCAACATTTGATACTATATCAATATTATTTGTGATGACTAAATCCAAGATGGCCCCATTTCTAGTAGGTTCTTGTATTACCTGGGCCAGATAATGATCCCTGAGTGTACTCAAGAACCTGCTCCCCTTAGATGATCTGCTGGTCTCATTTATCCGGTTTATTTCAGGGTAATTAAAATCTCCCATTATTAGAACTTTTAATTAAACTTTTATATATTGGAACTTTTAATTAAACCTAAAAGGCACCCAATGTCTATAGAGAAGTTGCAAAGTGGGCCCTAAATGTTTCTGCACCGGGTCCCACCAATCACTGTCGACTCAGGGTCTGCGCAGCGCTGTCTGACCAGGGTCTAGTACAGTAATATAATAATATAACATAGCAATCATTGCTGCTGTTTAGTTGTTCAGTCATGTCCAACTATACTTGACCCTATGGCCCTCAGCACGCCAAGCACAGGAGGAATAAAAACACAACAGTATTCAGTAACTCTGGAGGTCCCAGTACTTGAAGAAGGAAAAGTACAAATATAAATAAATATAAACACAATGAGTTGGGAAAAGTTTGGCATTTGAAGCTGAAATCACATTAACGAGTCCCCAGTTCTCCTAACGAGTTTATCTCATGTGCTTAATTATCTCAAAATTGGGGTCGATAACCCATGAGATGTAAGATCTCTCCATAATAAGACCTTAATGCTCTTGTGCTTTATTATTATTATTATTATTATTATTATTATTATTATTATTATTACTATATAATGTGTAGATGTACCGGCTGGGCATGCTCTTGTGCATTATTATTATTATTATTATTATTAGTATATAATGTGTAGATGTACCGGCTGGGCATGCTCTAGTGCATTATTATTATTATTATTAATATTACTATATAATGTGTAGATGTACCGGCTGGGCATGCTCTTCTACATTATTCTTATTATTATTAATATATAATGTGTAGATGTACTGGCTGGGCATGCTCTTGTGCATTATTATTATTATTATTATTATTATTATTATTATTAGTATTATACAAATAATAATAATAATAATGCACAAGAGCATGCCCAGCTGGTACATCTACACATTATATAGTAGTAATAATAATAATAATAATAATAATAATAATGCACAAGAGCATGCCCAGCCGGTACATCTACACATTATATAGTAATAATAATAATAATAATAATAATAATAATAATGCACAAGAGCATGCCCAGCTGGTACATCTACACATTATATAGTAGTAATAATAATAATAATAATAATGCACAAGAGCATGCCCAGCCGGTACATCTACACATTATATAATATTAATAATAATAATAATAATAATAATAATAATAATAATGCACAAGAGCATGCCCAGCTGGTACATCTACACATTATATAGTAATAATAATAATAATAATAATAATAAAAATAATAATAATAATGCACAAGAGCACTGCACTGGACACTGAATAAACTTGCTTAGCTATTGATTTCCCTATTCAATCAGTATCACCTACACTCTCCCTCCTCTCAGTAAGACTGCAAGTTAGTTATGATTCCAAAATGGCTGCTGTCCATGAGTTAGAAGGCTCTGGAAAGGAGTGTATGCTGCTGATTGGCTGGAATGTGTCTGCTGACTGTGACATGCAGGGTCAAAGTTTGCTCGATGATAAAGTATTGGTGGCGGGTCGAATCTTGCATATGTTCGCGGTTCGCCGCGAACGCGAACATGCTATGTTCGCTGGGAACAATCCACCGGCGAACTATTTGCGACATCTCTAGTGCTGTGGCCTAGCTATATATATATATATATATATTTATTATCAATCTATTTGTGTGTGAGTTTTTCAATGATTATGTGTCTGCCAACATTAAGTGTAAAGTAATTTTTATAGTTTAGGAAATAAATAAAACCAGTATGAACCTTCTCTGCAATCTTTCAATTCTCCTGCACTCTCTCAAAATCCAATACCCTCCAGGTCCAAGACCTGTGTGTTAATTAAAAAAAAGTCTATAACACAGTCAACGCTGGGGTGGGAGACTGGCAAATTTATTATCTTTCCCTTATAATTAAGTTTAAGTTTAACATTTTCTATTGGCTCCTATGGCTGTGTCGTAGCAAACTAAGGCCCTCATTCAATTGCGATTTGGCCAATTGAATAGGGCTCTAAATAAGCACATAGCATATATTTTTTAAAGAAGTTTTTAGTTAGTGAAGACTTAGCTTTTGGATAGATGTTTACTAACTAAAAACTTCTTTAAAATAAATGTTATGTGCTTTTTTAGAGCCCTATTCAATTGGCCAAATTGCAATTGAATGAGGGTCTAATTCAGTAAAATTGCAATGATTGGTGTAACTTTGCAAGCATAACGTAATCTGGCCCCTCAACTTTACTGACAAGAGCCTGGGATTACGAGTTTCAGCTGAGATACGTAAATTTGTGAAGGAATATATATGTAACTAAAAAAAAGCTCCTGCAGTTGATAAAACGTAACTTTGCAAGATACGAGTCTCAAATTGATTGTGGCCCTAAATTGTCAAAGCACAAATGTTGTGCTCCTGTGTTGAATATTTTTTACCTGTTACTTAAAAATGAAAAGTAGTTTAAACTAAACATCTATCTTTTGGATGCACTTACACCTCTTGAGTAAGGCATATTCGTTCATTTTGAGAGCTTAAATATATTATAGCTTTAAAAATTAATACATTAAGCTATGAATGTGTAATGGATGATTAACTGCAATTAACACTTTTAATTAAAATAGGAAAATGCAGTAGATTAAATTAAACTTTTGGATGAGATGTAGACAGAGGAAGGTGATATTTTGTTATAAACCTTTCAGTTAGAACATTTGTTAAATAATTAGAATGTTGTAACTGATGTTAATTAAGTGCTCTGAAATGATTGCCTATTAATAGCATCTGATTTTTATGCTTGTGTTGTTTAGATATATTTTTTGATATATTAACACATTTTAAGATGTGTTGCACATGTGTTACTAATTGAATGTCACCTAAAAAGTGCATTTGTGTTCATATTTAAATACCTAAAATAACTTAAAAGACGTATTTTCTGCTCAGAATGCCAAGAAATAAATTTATAGCACGACACTCTCAGTAACTGGGCAAGGACATGCAAATGAGCCCACAATGTTTTCACTATTTAACATAACTTTATACATGGCTCCTTTTAAGCATATGCCTGCTGGATTACACAGCTTTAAAGCATAGCATAGGATGGATTATGCATGAGTTAGGAGACCTACCCACAGACAATTATTTCAATCTTAAACAGGTCACATCAGTGTAGGGCTAGTACCTAAACTTGCACTATAGTTTAGTGGGAAGGATATTAACCACAATATCATTTAGTTTATGGTGGGCAAAAGAGTGATAGAAGCATTCCAAGTCTAAAATAAGTAAACAAAAACAAAAACATATTTTTATTTTCAGAACTCTACAGCACAAGTTTAGATTACAGCCCCACAACAAAATACATGAGTATAATCTTACTAAACTTGCAGATATGTCACATGTGTATTAAGATCAGCTAAGCATGCATGAAAACAGTAAAGGATCCTCAGCGTTCTATTTTTATAGGGTTACATACCCCAGAACTCCCTGTACCCCCTCATGGCAGCCTTAAGCACCACATGCATTGTCAGATGATTAGGTCTCTTGAAATCTATGTCTCATTCCAGAGTAAAATCAGGAGAAATGTAATGCTGACAAGGCATATATACAGTAAATGAGGATTGGACTTATCTACATCGAGATATCATTATGGACTTTAAAAGTTATGACATCAATTTGTGCATAAAACTATCTGCCATTACTAGGACATTTAGCTTCATTATTTGGGTCCCCTTAACTTTGGTTCTAACATGGAACTGAGTGAAACTGAATGAATATCTTATTCTTGCATCCCTGTGTAACTTAGTATCAGTGCAACAGAATACGTTGGCATTACAAATAAAAGGTAATAATAAAATCAGTTATGTACAATACTGGAAACTGCAGGCTAAAATATCTAATAACATGGTCATCATATGTATCCACAAGTCATTTATAACTGAGAGACCACAGCATTCTGTTGATAAGTTTAATGTTGATACATTACAAATAGGTCTGCTTGTATAATATATAGCCAATTTTCATTGATTTAGGATCTATTGCTTGCATTTAATATGGAGGTTGCTGACCCATATGTTTTTTTTTAAATTATAGATGGTAACCCAAATACTCAAAAATGCTATTAGCAGTTCGTCATTTCTATTAATTATTTGCTATAAGCTTGGAAGGAACTTGAAATATATATTATTTACTAGCGACTTGCCCGTCAAAAAATAACGGCAATAAAATTTGAAGCCATGGTAATGATGTTTGCCACCGAATGTGAGGTTATGTCCCCTCTGAGCAACTTCTGCGCTCATCGCTGAGCGTCTTTGGCTCTCATTGTAAGGCTCACAATGAGTGCCTTCAGCGCTCATTGCGAGCCACACCTTTCTAACCTTTGGAGCTCATCGCAAGCCTCTCCCCCCGTGTACTTTATAGGCCTGGCACTTGAGCACCCTCGGCACTCATTGTTAGCCTCTCTCCCTGTGTTAGTACCTTGGGTTAAGTGTCACTGGCTTTGAAGAAGTGTTACTGCCTTTGATTAAGTGTTACTGGCTTGAGTTAAATGTTACTGCCTTGTAACATGGTGAGAAGCATATAGCCTGTTTTAGAGCTATGTTTAACATTTTCACTTTATGTCTTGATTGCACTTTAGTAACTTACAGCATCATTAAATTCGGTCAACGTGTTGGACAGCCGAAAAATGCCTACGGGATGTGAACGTGGAACTTTGCAGCCCGCAAATCCTTTGATCTGTGAAGCCTGTAACCACTACAATTCCAATCATGCTAGCCCATAACACGCAAATGGAGCCCAAAGTCCAATGTGTGCTGGAGAGGACTCGCAAGGGGGGTAAAGACCAATATGTAGCCCGGTAAATGCAAAAAACACACTACTGTACTTTTATTAAAAGGGAAAGTAATGTTAGGTCTTAGAATTAATAGCACAACATTATCAAACTCGGAAATGAGCCCCAAAAAATGTCTAATTTCTGTGTTATTTCAATCGCGGCAATCCATGTGTTAATACATATACTGTAACTCACATGTAATAGAATATCATATTTACGGCTTTATTAATATTGCATTATTGTGGAATGTGGGTCCGATCGCAACTTGTAAATGAAACCTGTAGGACTTTGAAATCTATCCTCCCCTTTTTTCAGTGATGTAACACTAAAATCTCTTTTTCCATTGGCTCCATATTAACCCGTAACTACGGTCTACACTAATTGATCATCCTCAAGGCCGCTAATACAAGATTCTACGAATGAACTACGATTTGCTTCTCAAGACCGTAACTTGCAGCCCATGCTAATTTAATAGCAATGTAGGGAATAAAAGTAAAAGGAGTAAATTACATCCAACGTGGCTTAACAATAATTTAAAGATCAAGATACAGAGTAAAATGCAGGCATTTAAATTATACAAACAAGAGGGGCCAGAGACTGTTTTATGAGTACAATGAAACTAACAAGGCTTGCAAAAGGGATATTAGAGTGGCTAAAATAGAAAATGAGAAGTTAGTTGCAAAGGAGAGTAAGACTAACCCTAAAATATTTTTTCAGTATATTAATGGGAAGAAGGCCAGAAAGAAAGCTAAAGGAGTATTACGATGTTAAATAGGCCTTGTGATAATTAGTGACCAGGAAAAGGTAGATGAGCTAAATAGGTTATTTTCTTCTGTATACACAAGAGAGGTACCAGTGGTTGGGTCACTGCAACAAAATGGGGTTACACTACTTACACTTCCACAAATAATTGGTTAACGCAAGAGGAAATCCAAAAGAGGTTGGAAAAAAGAAATGTTAAAAGTCACAGGTCCTGATGGAATACATCCAAGGGTACCGAGGGAACTGGGTTCTGTAATAGCCAAACCATGATATCTAATTTTTCAAAAATCACTCAACACAGGGTCGCTACAAGATGACTGGTGAAAAGCAGATGTCATACCTATATTTAAAAAGGGAGCAAGAGCAAATATGGGGAACTATAGCCTTGTAAGCCTCACTTCTATAGAGGGAAAGCTTGTAAATGGTTAATAAGGTTTGATATACAAGAATATGTCTATTCGAACAGGATTATAAGTAGGAGTCAACATGGATTTATGAGGGATAGGTCATGTCAAACAAATTTAATTAGTGTCTATGAGGAGGTTAGTAGGAACTTGGATCAAGGAAACTCGGTGTATGAAGCCTTTTTAGATTTTGCAAAGGCTTTTAAAAAAAGTGACACATGGGAGACTATTGTGCAAACTAAGGGATACAGGAATTCCAGCAAATATATGCACATGGATTGAGAGCTGGCCAAAAGACAGGAAGTAAAGGGTTGTTGTAAATGGAACATTTTCAGATTGGACTATTGTGGTAAGTGCGGTTCCTCAGGGTTCAGTATTAGGTCCTCTCCTTTTTAACATATTTATTAGTAACTTAGAAGTAGGACTGGAAAGTATTGTCTCCATTTTTGCTGATGACAATAAGTTGTGCAAGGTAATTAAATCAGAAAATGATGTACTTTCCTCCAAAGTGATTTACATAAATTGGAGAAATTGGCAATTAGAACAGCCATGTAATTTATAAGCTTAATGAAGCAAATCTAAGTGTATCAGATATTGAAAGGGATTTTGGAGTGTTTGTGGACAACCATCTTTGTAAGAGTTCTCAATGCCAAGCTGCAGCTGAAAAGGCAAATAAAATATTAGCAAATATTAGTATTAAGAAGGGTACAGAAGCACAGGAAGCAAATATAATTCTGCCACTATACAATCCCTAGCACACCCTCATTTTGAATATGGAGTACAGTTTTGGGCACCACTTCATAAAAAGGACATTTTGGAACTGGTAAAAGTACAGAGAAGGACAACAAAACTAATAAGGGGAATGGATGGGCTAAGAAAAACTAACCAAATTAAACGTATTTTCTCTAGAAAAAAGGTCTCTAAGAGGGGACATGATTACCCTTTATAAATACATCCAGGGTCAGTAAAAAAGATTTGTCAAGGGAGCTTTTTGTTACAAGAGGTTTTCAACTTACAAGAGGACATCCTTTGTGGTTAGAAGTAAAACAAAAAACACCTTAAAGAAAGAAAAGGGTTCTTCACAGTCAGGGTGATTCATCTGTGATATTCTCTACCAAAGGAGGTGGTGACAGTGGATTCAATAGATAACTTTAAAAAGGGATTGGATATATTTTTAAATAAAATGGGCATTGTGGGTTATCCTGGTTAATTAGAGAGGGAGTATTGATCCAGGGAGGAACCCGATGGTCATTGTCTGGGGTCAGGAAGGAATTATTTTTATTATTAGATATTAAAAGGTTGAATGTAATGGGCTTAATGTCTTTTTTCAACCTCAATTAATATGTAACTATGAAATTAACAAGAAATGTATTTTTGTTTAGTGGACGATGGTGCCACCAAATAAGAGGCACAGAGACAAAATTATTCCTGGGTTTCTAGGAGGAACTCTATGTATTTACAGAAGATATGTTGGAATTTCAATCACCAATACTATATCAGCAATGATACATGAATTATGTTTTTATCCTTTGTGAGGACTCTGAGAATTAATTTGATTAATTTCTCTCGGTTTTAAATGTGAACCCCTTGGGAATTAAATTCACTCATCTAATAAATCAAAATTACCTGGAATTCTGGGATTTAAACCTTTTCAAAGGTGACCATGGAAATAGGCATTCTTCTGTCCACCGAAAACCAACAACATTCAACACTTTTTTGGAGTCGTCAAGTCAACATCCAGTAGCTTTAAAGAAAAGGAATTCCTACCAAGCCAATATTTAAGAATAGGAAGAAATTGCAATACAATGGAATTTTAAAGCCCAAGCAGATCAGCTGAGGAGGTGATTTATAGAACATGGGTATTAAAATAGAGCCCCAAAGTCAGCCTACAAAAGAGCATGATTAACAGATAGAGCTGATCTACTGTATAATTAAAAGGAAGAAAGAAGGACTGAACAAATAAGATGTATTATGACTTTTGGAAAAGGTTGGAAAGAAATAAAGATAATATTAGAAACATACTGGTGTTTACTTACCAGTATTCTGTCTTAAGTAAAGTCCTTTTAACCAAAGCCTCAATAACATATCAAAGAGGCAAAAACATTGAGACATACTCACACAAAGCTTTTTTACTCCTCCAAATACTGCTCAAACTCACCTTAGGGCTCTACAGATGTGCCCGCTGTAAAGTATGCCATTATATTAAACTGGAAAAAAATTGAATTCATCCTTTTACTAGAAAATTGTTCCCTTTAAAAAGGTTCTTCAATTATGAATCTACACACGTTATCTATGTAATGGTTTGCCCTTGCAATTGGAATTATGTGGGATAAACAGTACGCCATTTCAGGAGATGAATTTTAGAATAAATGTAGTCTATCAAAAAGGAATTGGAGACCCAGGTTGTGAGACATATACATTTAAGCCATAACACCAACGCAGAAACTATGCAATTTCACATAGTGAACAATGTAATATCAGGCTCACGGGCTGGAAATCTGGATAAACACTTGCTGCAGCAAAATCGCATGTGGATTTAAATTTAGTACGTTTGGAGCTTTTATTTGAATATTTTATTTTATTATATTTCTGGAGGTCTCGTATCCTCAGGTTTCTAGTGCTACGGAATATGTTGGTGCATTACAAATAAACGATAATAATCTGATAAATGGAGATATTGTGATTACAATAAGCCAAAAAAAATTATCAAAGCATTACAAATTATTCACATATTGTTTTTAGTTTAGAGGTCAAACATATCTTCACATATTGCCTCTCCTTTAAAGGCTCAACAAACAAAAACCCCTTTAATTTAATGAAATGCTTATGATCAGAACAAGTCAACGTTTTTAAGTCACTTAAGAGTTTATATATTACTTATTAAACTTTACATTAACTTACATATTGCTAATTTGGTCTTAAACAAATGAGATTTCACCAGGGCTACATTTTGGACACAGGTCACATAGGGCCATATTAAATTTTCCGATTTTGAGTTCCCAAAGCCCGTAAAGGAGCCCACAAAAGTTATGGCTATTAAATTGGCAACTTTTAGCTACCCGCAAACGATCTGCCGGTTATGGGCTGTCAAAATCTGAACTCCATCCCAGCTAGGACTTTGATCTGTCAAACCTGTAAATGTTACATTTGCAAATTGCTATTAAAATGCTACAACTTCCCAAAAACGTGCTTGCGTTCAAACTCATAAAAGGTTAATGTAGCCAAAAATATTACGAGCTCCAAATAGGACCCGCAAACGGTTTACAGACAGGTTCTTAACACTGTAAAAGACAATACAAACACGCTACTGGACTTCAAAATATGAGCAAAGCAATGAAAGACATTATAGTTCATTGCACAACAATACACAAATGAAAAATTGGCATTAAAAAAAAAACATTTTTCTATCATATGTTGGAATGGTTATGCATATGCCAATATGAAAAGCCTTGCATGCATAAAGCAATTAAAGTCACACTACCTGATTAAATTGCAACACAAAAACATGACATATTAACCCTCTCTCACTCACAGAGGCTCTAAAATATAAATATAATTGCATATACTATAATTGCATATCTCGCACATCACATCTGCATTGGGAAAATAAATAGTGGCCAAATTACACCGCCATCACATATATCAAGTACCAGGGGAACATTTTAGGCTTGGTTGCCCAGTCCTTCAGTCATGTCCGACTCTCTGTGACCCTATGGACTGCAGCATATTTAGCTATGTCTCTGTCTGTGCTTTTTTACAAGGTTTGCATGCCAAAGACACTGGAGTGGGTTGCCAGTTTCTTCTCCAGTGGACTGCCATTTATCTGACCTCTCTGCTATGAACTGCCCCTTCAGCACCACAAGGTAGCAATCCAGAAGGGGAACAGAGGAATATACACCATACTTATCTACTCTAACCCATCAGGAAGGGCTGCAAACACACATGGAGGCTGTGCAGAGGCACATGGATCAAAAGCCAACTCACCTCCATCAGGGACAATCTCCTCTACGCTCATCCTGGAAAGTCCCATGTCATTGCTGGTGGCCATCTGCCAAGATGTATACCCATTATCATTTGGTGAAATCACATCAGCCCTTCAGGGGAATGTTGATACTCCACAGTTTTACTATTGAACCTGTCATGTGTATTAACCCTATATATATATATATATATATATATATATATATATATATATATATATATATATAATAGTACATCTGTGTTCACATTTGAATGTCTAAAACACATTAAAAAAACTGCTTCCAGCTAAGAATTCTGAGAAAAACAGTTATTACACTGTATTCTGGGAAGCTGAGCTGAGACATGCAAATGTGCCCACAAATGCCTCGCTCTTCAATCCATTGCCATTTTAAACATGGCTTTGTTTAAGCTTGTGCCTGCTGTATTACACAGCCTTTATGCAAAGCCAAGGTAGGATTATACACAAGCTGGTGGTGGTGGTAGTGGACCTGGAGGTGGGAGCCAGGCCGACGAACCGCAGGAGGGAGAAGTAGGTGGGAGCATGCCCCTATCATACCTTCAATATGTGTTGCCGAGCTGGAGATGGCTGCAGCTGCTGGAAAAGGAGAGGGTAGTGGGGTTGAAGGAGAAAAGGGGTGGCATACGGTCCTGCAAGTGGCCCCACTGCCAAGGTGAAGTCTTCCTCCTCCTCCTACTCACCAGGGCACAAGGCTTGTGCTGGTCCCTCCTCCCCCTGCACCAGATCTTGTTTGGCAGGGGCTTTCTCCATGTCCTCCTGATCCAATGGAGCTGATGCTCCTGCCGCTGGCTCACCAGTGGACCTAGCCCTACGTGAAGCTGAAAAAGAGAAACGAGAAAAGAAAGGGATATGTGTTAATGATGTTCAAGAAAACATTGGTTTCTGTTCCTTCCTAATTATCTGACATCTATGCTTGAACATGGATGAATCACTTACAAGGCCATTGACCTCATCATCAGTGCTCTTCATTGTGTGACAGAACAGAAGATTCCATGTTAATTGAGTGTTTAACTGCTGACTGATTACATTCCTTTAAGCAGTTAAACAATAATATGTGAAATGTTCATTAAGGCAGAGGCTGTTAATCAGCACTGTGTCTGTAGACAAACCTTAGCCTCCATATGTTTAACTGTTCTTATTGAAATTATAATAAAGCAATAGATCACTTTAACACACAATTTTGTGCTTTTTCACACAATGAATCTCACCTAGAGTGAGGTAACTGTCCCATTGAGTCCAACTCTGAGTAGCTATCATCTGCTAGATGTGATCTTTGTTGGGTTCTTGATCTTGATTGTTCCTGATGCTCTCTTGATTCTGGCTGCGGTCTGTGATTGCATTCGCTGAAGATAGTGATTTGTCAGCCTCATGCATTTAATGACGCATGACTGATCCATCTGGCCCTTGTAAATTACATGAAGCTGAAATGTCAGTGTCCTTGCTACTCATCTGGAACATGTGTAGTGTGTGTGTGATGTACAGTGCCTTGCAAAAGTATTCACCCCCCTTGACTTTTTACCTATTTTGTTACATTACAGCCTTAATTTCAATATTTAATTAATCAGAATTTTATGTGATTGATCAGAACACAATAAGTTGGTGAAGTGAAATTAGAAAAATATATATATATAAAACTATTTTTTTAGAAATAGAAAACAGAAAATTGGCATGTGTGTATGTATTCACCCCCTTTGTTATGAAGCCCATAAAAAGCTCTGGTGCAACCAGTTACATTCAGAAGTCACATAATTAGTGAAATGATGTCCACCTGTATGCAACCTAAATGTCACATGATCTGTCATTACTTTTCCACACCTTTTTTGAAAGGCCCCAGAGGCTGCAACACCTAAGCAAGAGGCACCACTAACCAAACACTGCCACGAAGACCAAGGAACTCTCCAAACAAGTAAGTGTAAGTGTTGTTGAGAAGTACAAGTCAGGGATAGGTTATAAAAAAATATCCAAATCTTTGATGATCCCCAGGAGCACCATCAAATCTATCATAACCAAATGGAAAGAACATGGTACAACAGCAAACCTGCCAAGAGACGTCCGCCCACCAAAACTCGTCCAGCAAAGAAAATGATATGTCTGGCGCAAACCCATCACATCACATCACCCAAAGAACATGTAAATGTGTTGGAATGGCCTAGCCAAAGCCCAGACCTCAATCCAATAGAAAATCTGTGGCCAGTCTTAAAGATTGCTGTTCACAAGCGCAAACCATCCAACTTGACGGAGCTGGAGCAGTTTTGCAAGGAAAAATGGTCAAAAATCCCAGGGGTAAGATATGGCAAGCTCATAGAGACTTATGCAAATTGACTTGGAGCTGTGATTGAGCAAAATGTGGCTCTACAAAGTATTGCCTTTAGGGGGTGAATAGTTATGCACATTAACTTACTGTTATTTTGTCCTATTTGTTGTTTGCTTTACAATAAAAAAAAAAAAAAACAACTTCAAAGTTGTGGGCATGTTAATTCCAGGTTGTGAGGCAGCAAAACATGAAAAATGCCAAGGGGGGTGAATACTTTTGCAAGGCACTATAGATCTGTAATGTGGTGGTATCCATATTTTTCCTCTGTTACCTTTTCTACAAAAAAGAGATTCTCTAAAGTCACATTTTACAATAATAAAAAAACAAAACAAAGAATAATAGGGCATTTTATTTCAATCAGTTTAAATAAAAAGCATGTGTATAGAATCATATCTCACCATAGCAAATAATGGGCATAAATACAAAAAATACTTTTGCTTTAACTTACCAATCCCATTATAAAGTACATATACAGTATATATATATATATATATATATATATATATATATATATATATATATATATTTACAGGTGTAACTTGGGAGTTGTTGGACAAGCCCTCTCCCACCTTTCATAAGCTTTTCCAGTGCACCTCCACCCAGTACAACTCTGTTCACTTCAGAGTCTGTGTTTGGAGGATGCTCCTCAGCAATTCATTGTCTTTTTATCTTTCAGCATGCCGTACCTTTGCAGATTTTTGTCCCCTATCTACCAAGCAGCATTCTTGCCCATATTCCAAATATGTAAGGAGGAGAAAAATCTAGCAATATCTTTATCTATAGTACAGTTTTTATACTGTTACTGTAAAAATAAACTGTAACTGTATCTGTCATAGGAAATCATTTGTCATGATGAATCACATATTTTTATCAATGATGTGGTATTTCACAACAAATTCTTAGCTGTGACCAAAATCAGAAGGCCAATAGTACTATAACCATCTATATATAATATTTGTATCCACATTAATATGACATGTTAAAGGTATACAGGTGTTATCATTTGATAACAATGGTAATCAGCTTTAAGCACCTGTAATACGATCAGAGAAGTTCATCTGGTATCATATTTGTAAGACTGATGACATGCTTAACTCACGCAGTTTAACTGCTGGTTTTGTTTAACATAGTATTGTAGGAGTATGCATTCCATAGCCATATGTGCATTAATACATCAATCATAACATCAATCATAACATCAAACATGATATACGTGCTTATTTATGGTGTGTGTGAAATCAGTCTGCAGAGAAATAATATTTTGGCTATATATATAGTCTACTTACATTATTTGGAAGCACAGGTTGATCAGTAAATAACATAAACTAATATATATAGAGACTACATCATCTCTTCTCATAACCATACATGTCCACAGATAAGATTACCAGGGATTATGTGATGGTGGCTAGCCACATGGTTACTATATATCAACATAACATAGGCCATGATCCACTACTCTGTAAACAAGCATGACTAACTTAACATTTTGACCAATAGATATTTACTGAGGAATGTATTTGAGAGGATTCCATGAGATACAGTCATTATCTCCTCATCCTTCTTGTCATAGGCCCCCATGCAACAATGCCCTCTCCCACATGGGGGGCTTCCAGGAGATGCAGGTGAAGCCACAGCTGATGATGGAGGCACATCTGATGGTGGAGGCATAGTTGATGGTGAAGGTGGAGGCATTGAGGCAGAAGGTGATTGGCCAAACTGTTGGTGGCTTAAGGACTTCTCTGCATTGCTTGGCTGTATTTGCCAAAGTTTTCTGCTGAAAGTCCAGTATAATTTGCATTACTGCATTCTGATTATTTTAATTTTGGATAAGCCTGGCCATGCATGCCTCCATCTGTTGATGATGTCTCTTCTACTCAGTGACACCATGGTGTGACTGGCCTGTTTGATACCATGGCCTACTGCTGCCTATAAAATGCTGTGAGGCCAGCAATGCTTTCCTCCACTGGTATGGATGGCCCTGGGGAATGAGGAGATGGCAACTGCCCCTGGTGGCTCCATTGGTGGTTGTTGTGGAGGCAGTAGTGACATGGTGGTTCAACATTAAAAATACAGATTAAAATGATTATTATTATTTTTTATATTCAGACATTCTTTAGAAATGTATTATTTGCAAATTTATATTATTTATTATTTGTGCATTGTTATTTTCACTAATGTATCTATTCTGCTTTTAAATTAATGAATTGAATCATGTATTTTAGTGGTTCTTTTTACATCAATTAAATAAATAACAATGGTAAACAGTAAGGCCCCTATTCAGTTGAGCAATTGTTAACTACTGGAGCCCGTAGTGTAGCCCGTAAACTAATTTGCTATTCAATTGGCATCTTTTAGCAACCTGCAATCGATTTGTGGGTTACAGGCTGAAAAAGCCTAAGGTTGTTAAAATCATAACTCCAATCTTTCATGCCTGTAAATGTTATAATCTCTAAAATCGCAAATCGCTATTCAATTGCTACAATACCCCAATAACGCAAATGTCTTCAAGCCCACAAATAGAAAATGTAGACAAATATATCACAGGTTCCAAATAGGACTCGCAAATAGGACTTTAAAATATGGGGAAAGCAATGGAAGACATTTAAATTCATTGCACAACAATTCTCAAGATAGGCCTTAAAAAATATATGTATTTTCATATGTTGGAATGGTCATGCACTACTTGATTAAATTGCAACACAAAAACATAAAACCGCCTGCCATATTATCCCTTTCTCACTCATAGAGGCTTTAAAGTGGACCCTAAAATACAAATATAATCTTATATACATCTTACTCATCAGATCTACATTGGGAAAAGAAATAGTGGCCAAATTACACAGCCACATGACATATATCAAGTACCAGGGAAACATACACCACACTAATCTACTCTAACTCATCAGCAATGGCCGCAAACACAAATGGAGCCTGCGCAGAGATACATGGAGCAACAGCCAACTCACCTCCATCAAGGACAATCTCCACTGCACCCATCCTGGAAAGTCCCACGCCATTGCTGGTGGCCATGTGCCAAGATTTATACCCATTATCATTTGGTTAAAGTGTTTTGCAAACAATAAATTCACATTATCACCTGTCATATTCTTATCAGCCTCTATAGTATCACAAATTGGACCCCTCATGGGTATTCACCCAATATTATTAAATTAGTATTATTATAATTATTATTATTATTATTATATGTATTAATCTATTGAGCAGTAACTAGGGCTCACTAGTTTACAGATATAGGAATGTGACACACATGTGATGTATGCGGATGCCCCAAAACCCCAACCATTGAGAACACACTGACACAGTGATAACGGTATAACAAAGCTTCATCTTATACACAGCCATAGTGGTATTAGTCTACATTTAAGCTAACAACAATCATGTCTTAGATATCTGGATATATGATTTATGATTTTAATATTGTAGAAGCTACATGTTAAGGGTGGCTGTCATTGAAGAAATGTCCACCTAGGAGGCATTGGGAATATCACACAATTATTATATTTCTTTGACAATGCTTGCAATTGCAGAAGATGCCTTCATGGACCTCAACTGTGTCTAAAAAAAAGAAAATAAAACAATAACCTGCAAAATAAGGCCTTAATAATATAAAAACTGCAGCATCTCTTCTCAACAGCATTCATCAGTGACCAGAACACTACGTGTACACAGAGAAGAGGATAATGGACCAAGTGAAGGGAGGTAGCCACCTGCGTACAAAATATTACCATCACATAGGCCATGATCCTATACTCTGTAGCCAGGCTAGATTTCGCTAACATCTGTACCAATAGACTGTCACTGAGGAGTGCTGTTGAGAAGCCAAACAAATATGTGCAGCCCCTACATCCTTCTCCACCGTGCATCAGGGCCCAATCCCCTGTGGAGTTATGTCTGTCTTCCTGCTGGGGGGGCAGGGGGAGGCATCCCCCCAAGAGGCAGCGGCACATGCAGTGGTGCTGGTGGCGGTGGTCATGGAGGAGGCATGGGGGGAGGAGAGGTGCAGCCGGGGTGGAGGAGGCGTGGCTGGGGACCAGAGTTTGGTGCATGTCATCTGCCTTCACTTTCTGGCTTGCGCTCTGGTCTGCCCCCTTCCTGAGCAGCCCGGCAAGGTACGATTCAGTCATTAGGTGGTGCCTCCTCTCCTCCCTATTTTGTTTGGGCAGGCTGGCTTGGTGGTGGTTGGGATGGAGGTCCGTGTTGGGGGGCCATTGCCGATTGGGGTGCTGGTGGGCCTGGTGGTGGTGGGAGCCAGGCCAATGCACTGCTGAGGGGAGGAGGAGGTGATGGCAAGCCTCACTCGTCCTTCCAGTATGAGTAAGGGCCATGGTGACAGACTCAGCCTTTGGCAGTGGGGTCAAATGTTACCGTTGTGGCTGATGGTCCTGCAGGTGACCCCACTGCCCAGATGATGTCCTCCTCCTTGGAACCAGGACCCTCACCTCCTCTTGGTTCCTCCTAACCCAACGCTGGTTCCTGCTGGGCTGGGGCTCAGTCCCCTTGGTCCTGCTCTGATGGAGACAACGCCCCAACATCTGGTTTTACCACTGAACCCAGACCTCCTGGAAACTGGAAAAGAGAAAAGAAAGGTATATGTGTTACGTATGATAATTAATACATTGGTTTCTGTTCATTCCTTACTATCTGACATCTATCCTTGAACCTGGATGATTCTCTTAATTGCAGCTATGAGTAGCTATAATTTGCTAGATATGTTCTATACATTGGTTCTTGATCGTGATTGTTCTTGGTTCCTAACGCTATCTTGATTCCGGCTGCAGTCTGTAACTGCATAGGCTGCAGTGGGCACACTCATACATTGATTCTCTGTTGGTTGATTACTGTTGATGTGCTGACAAATGACAAAAATTGGTCAGCCTCATGGATTTAATGATGCATGACTGATCCATCTATCTCTAAGTGCTCACTGTCCGTGCACTCTCTATGTGCACGCTCTCTGTGTGCTCTGTCTGTGCGCTCTCTCTTACTGTCTGTGTGTGCTTACAACTCTGTACCCCTCCCTCTGTCTCTCTCTCTCTCTCTTTGCGCTCCCTCTATCTCTGTGCTCTCTGTCTATACATTCTTTCTGTGTTCTGTCTGTGCACTCTTCCTCTGTGCGCATTCTGTCTGTGCGCATTCTGTCTGTGCACTCTGTCTGTGTGAGCTCTCTCTCTTTGAGCTCTCTCTATGTGCACTCTCTTTCTATCTGTGTGCTATGTCTGTGCACCCTCTCGCCATTTGTGTGAACTCCCTCTGTCTGTGTGCGCTGTCAGACCTTTACCTCTGTCTATAATATGTAAACCTCCCTCTCTCTCTGTGTGCTCTCTCTCTCTCTCTCTGTGCACTCTCTCTCTTTGCACTCTTTCTGTGTGCTCTCTTTGTGTGATCTATGTGCATTCTTTCTCTCTCTAAGCTCACTTTCTTGTGCACTCTCTGTCTGTGCATTCTCTCTCTGCTCTCTGTCTAAGCACTCTCGGTTTCTTTGCGCTGTCTGTGTTCTTTCTGTCTTTGTGCGCTCTCTCTCTCTGTACCTCTCTCTCTCCCTCTCACTCACTTTTCTGTCTGTCTCTCTTTGCTGTGTGTATGTGTCTCTCTCTCTGTACATCTCTACCTCCCTCTCTCTCACTTACTTTGCTGTCTGTCTTTCTGTGCTGTCTCTCTCTCTCTCTATACCTCTCTACCTCCCTATCTCTCTAACTCACTTTTCTCTCTGTCTCTCTGTGCCATCTCTCTCTTTCTCTGTACCTCTCTCCCTCCCTCTCACTTATTCACTCACTCACTTTGTTGTCTTTCTCTCTGTTCTGTGTGTCTCTCTCTCTCTGTACCTCTCTACCCCCCCCCCCCCTTCTCTCTCTCACTCACTTTACTGTCTGTCCCTCTGGGCTGTGTCTCTCTCTCTTTGTACCTCTCTCCCTCCCTCTCTCTCACTCCCTTTGCTGTCTGTCTCTCTGTGCTGTGTCTCTCTCTCTGTACCTATCTCCCTCCCTCCCTCTCACTCAATCAGGTCTGTGTCCATCTGTGATGTTTTTTCTCTGTGCTGTCTATGATGACATAATGGCCATGCCCCTCAATGCGATCAGCGTTTCACACTATGGCCCTCATTCAATTGCAATTTGGCCAATGGAATAGAGCTCTAAATAAGCACATAACATATTTTTTTAAATAAGTTTTTAGTTAGGAAATATCTATGCAAAAGCAAGGTTTTCACTACCTAAAAACTTATTTAAAAAAAAATATGCTATGTGCTTATTTAGAGCCCTATTCAATTGGCCAGATCGCAATTGAATGAGGCCCTATGAAAACTAGTATATGTGATATGTGTATTTGTATTAAGTGTAATCAGTAAATATGTATAATCAAGTTTTTGTGTATAAAATATTTGTTAGAATAATATAAATTAATAAAACCTTAGATTCCTGCTTTGAAAATGTGCCTACTCTCTCTCTCTCAGTAACCAACCACCAACCTGCATGCTACTTCATGAGAATCTACAACACAGTCAACGCATGGGCGAGTGGAACCCAACTTTGTAATCTCACTCTGTCACTCATTTTCCTATAGCCCACATTCTTTTGGCTCTGAGGCCTGTGTCGCACTCTGTAATTACGGGACTGTATTGTAACTGTGGACCGCTTCTATTACAGCCCACTAACAGCTTGCAGGCGTGGGAAGGGTTTATGGGCTTGAGACTTCAGGCCTGTAGTTGCGTCCTTGCTGAATTAAATCGCTCTCTATAAAGTGCATCTCTATAGAAGAGTATTAATGCTTTATTCAGCACTATCTAACTTAATAATACTTCCCTGTAAGACTGACAAGATGATACATCTTGAATAGTGTAGTGACATTCTATTATCATTAAAACAAATTGAAATGTCCCCACTGTACTAATTAATAAAGTTTGATTATGTCAAAATATGAGCAAATAAAGTTAGTTGCGTAGTGACGTCAATATGTCGCGTTTTAACGTAATTCACCCAAACCTGAAAGTACCAGCCATTCAATATGTTTAAATAAAGTTTTCTCATTCAGTAGAAGCAATGACATCATCACGTCACGTTTTGACGCTATTGACGTGAACCCGGAAGTGCTGGGAGCTTAAATACATTCTCAGAATCAGTGTTAGTTAACCCATGACTAAGCCCTGTGTAGCGGTGAAACGGTAGCCGGCGGGATATTGGAGGAGAGGAAGGACTAAGGAAGGCATCAAGTCACTGGCAACCCCCTTCCTTTTTTTGTGAATGAAACAGCAAGTATATTGCAGTAATCTATTGAACACAGACCAGCAGAAGTCTGATAAGCATTGGGTTTGCCTGTATTAATTTATCTAAATATAGGGCATATTGTACTGTGGAACCACGTATGCAGCAATTAACCATTTATTGTACTGGTCTCCTTCTTCCTTAAACCTCTCCTACCATCTCTGTTTTTAAAATTTCTTCATCACTTTTTTGTTTTTATTAATTTATTTTTTGAGGTTATGTTTTTTGATATTGACGTGGATTATTTAAAATTGCTAACCATAAAATCCTATGATTAGCAGTTTCTGCACATATGAGGATTATCTTTAAAATATGATCACAGTGTCAGTGAACATGGCATTTTGGAAATCTGGATTATATGCCATAACTCAACATACAGCCATTAATTTCTAAACCATTGGCAATAAGAGTGAGTACACCCCTATGTGGAAATGTCGAAATTGGGCCCAATTAGCCATTTTCACTCCCCGGTGTCATGTGACTCGTTAGTGTTACAATGTCTCAGGTGTGAATGTGGAGCAGGTGAGGAAATGTCCAAATTGGGCCCAAAGTGTCAATATTTTGTGTGTCCATCATTATTTTACAGCACTGCCTTAACCCTCATGGGCATGGAGTTCACCAGAGCTTCACAGGTTGCCACTGGAGTCCTCTTCCACTCATCCATAATGACATCACATAGCTGGTGGATGCTACAGACCTTGCACTCCCCCACCTACCATTTGAGGATGCCCCAAAGATGCTCAATAGGTTTTAGGTCTGGTGACATGCTTGGCAAGTCCATCACCTTTACCTTCAGCTTCTTTAGCAAGCCAGTGGTTGTCTTGGAGGTGTGTTTGGGGTTGTTATCATGTTGGAATAATGCCCCAACTGTTTGCCCTCATGCACGCAGCCTATTTCTAATGCACTGTTACAACATTCATAAAACTATCTCCCCAGGCCAGCAACGGTCCCACTGGACATTATATGCTGCAGGACAATGTTACCTCTTCAGGCTATTGATTGTTAGATACTGTATATTAATTAGAAAAAGGTAAACTATTTTCATTTATTATTCAATTAATTCATTTATTAGTATTTTAAAAAATATAGAGACGAGCCAAAGGACACGCCAGGAGAGGCTCACAATGAGCGCTGAAGGTCCTTAGAGTATAAGAAGCTTAACATTGTGTGCCAAACAGCATGGCCATGGCTTCAAATTTTATTGACCTTCATTTTTTGACGGGCAAGTTGCTAGTACTATATATCATATATAATAATAATGATAAAGGGTTAATACACATGCCAAGTCCACTTAGTGATACTGTGGAGTATGAACATTCCCCTGCGGGCCTATAAGGAATATGACAGGTGATACTGAAGTGGGTTGCCAGTTCCTTCTCTAGTGGACTGTGGTTTGTCTGATCTCTCTGCTATCACTTGCCCACCTAAAGTGACCCTATATACTATAGCTCACAGCTTCATTGCAGTACACAAGCCCCTTCACCACCACCATCACTTAACAATGCTGAAGGGGACCAGGGGAACATACACCACACTAATCTACTCTAAACCAACAAGATTGGCCACAAAAACACATGGAAGCTTTGCAGAGGCACAGGGATCAACAGCCAACTCATCTCCGTCAGGGCTAATCTCCTGTACGCCCATCCTGGATAGCCATTGCTGGTGGCATATGCCAAGATGTATAGTCATTCCCATTTTGTTACCTCCCATTATGTTCTGCTGTTCATCATTTTACGTAAGTGTGGATTGCTAAGTGGGGCTTGTGTACCTGAATGAAGCTGTGAGCTATACCATGTAGGGCCAGTGTAGGTGGGCAGGTGATAGCAGAGAGGTCAGACAAATCCCAGTCCACTAGAGAAGGAACTGTCAACCCACTCCAGTATCTTTGGCATGCAAACCTTGTGGAACAGCACAGGCAAAGACCTAGCTAAATGTGCTGCAGTTCATAGGGTCACAGAGAGTTGGACACGACTGAAGGACTGAACAACAAATATTAAAATGTTCCCAGGGTACTTCATATATGTGATGTGGTGGTGTAATTTGGACACTATTTGTTTTCCCAAATATAGATGTGATGATTGAGATGTATATGCAATTATATTTATATTTCAAGGTCCACATTAGAGCCTTTGTGAGTTAGAAAGGGTTAATATGGCATGAGTTTTATGTTTTTGTGTTACAATTTAATCAAGTAGTATGACTTTAATTGCTTTATGCATTTTGCAGCATGGCTTTTCATATTTTTTTTTTTAATGCCCATTTTTTATTTGGGGATTATTGTGCAAGTAATTGCAATGCCTTTCCATGCTTTCACCATTATGTAATGTCCACTGGTGTGTTTATATTGTCTTTTACAGTGTTTAAAAGTTGTCTGTAAACCCTTTTGCGGGTTCTATTTGGAAGCTGTAATGTTTTTGCCTACATTTCCGGATTACTGCCTTGAACGCCATGGCGTCTTTAAAAATTTGTTGCAATTTAATAGCGAAATTGGATTGTAGCAGTTATGGGCTTGAGAGAACAAAGGATTTGCGAGTGCTCAGTGTAAATTTCCACATCACGTAGCCTTTTTTCGCCTTTAAGCCTCAAGTCGTAAGCGGCTTGCTTTACAGTGCCAATTTAATAGCCGCAAGTCTTGCAGTCTATGTTATGTGCTACGGTTTTACACGTTGGGGGAATTTGATAGGGCGGATAGGTTGAATCAAATACACATGCAAAAGTGGAATATGCAAATAATTAATTAAAATACCCAACGGTTAATGTACAAGACATAGGTTGAATTGAATACACATGCATAAGTTCAATATGCTTGTATTTAGATTTAATATTTAGATCTAAAACATGCAGCCATCACATGTATAGCTCGGTTTACTGACTAATTGAACGTCAATATTAACAAAGAAGTACATTTCTCTCTGTTTAAGTCAATGTTTTATTTTTCCAAAGCGGATTTAATAGACATCTCAAATAGGGCAAATTTAATATGGAAGGACTAAGTAATGGATCTTACGACCTCCATCCTATAGGTAGCTGCACCTTATCTTCTTGTTTATCTCTATCAACTATGCATTAATGTGACATCGCTTCTTCTTTCTGTTCATTATGTTAGTGAAGTATGAAGGATTGATGAATGGACATTACATCCTCATTCCTATAGGTGTCTCTACCTTCTCTTTTTGTTTATTAGTATCAAATTTGGATCATCGTGACATCACTTCCGCTCTCTATTCATTATATGAGTGAATTGTGAAGGATGGATGAATGGACCTTACACCCTCCATCTTATAGGTGGCTCTACCTTCTCTTTTTGTTTATTTGTATCAACTTTGTATAAAAGGGAAATCACTTCCTCTGTTCTTATTTCATTTGTGAAGTGGCTCTACCCCGTCCTTTGCTAGCCAATCTCAGCAAATGTTCCAATCAGGCCAATCAGAAGCAACTGATGTAATCAGGTTATTTAATCTCGAGACTCAGCGCCGCCATCTCTATTAGACACCCGCCTTTGACAAAGCAGCTGTAGCTGTGAAACGAGCCACTAGGCTTTAATGTAGGGTCTTTGTTGTAGGCTTGGTTAGTTATGTAATCTTTGTGACTTTAAGCCCCTGGTTCTCTCAGAGGCAGTTCTATTATCTCCAAATAATGAGATTTGATAATTTAGTCACCTTGCTAGTTTATTGATATGCAAGCCTATGCCATACCACAACAATGGGTCTAAACTGTTTTTAGAGTTTTTGTTTGAATCTACCCCGAAATAGGTAACCTGGGAAATAAATGGGAAATAGTGCAGGCTATAAGTCAGAAATGGGACATTAACATAGGTGTCCCCTCTGGTTTGATCCATGATGATCAAATGGTTCTCTCTCTCCATCTATTACTGTTAACTGTATACTGCTACAACTGACCTTTGTTATCATGCTGGATTAAGAGCTCTTCTCTATTGTTTAATAACTTATTTTTTTCTCTACATTGAGAGGCCCTAATAGTACCAATTGCAAGAAAATCCACAGTGTGTACTGCACCACATATAATTTAACTCCAAATATTGATCCCTATAGTATTGTGTACCAGGTCACCTGGGTTTATATGTTTTTTAATACAGCGTTTTATGAGTCAATATAGTTTATATGTCCTATAGATTCTGTTAAAACCATATAACAACCAAAACATGGCTAAAAGTTAGTAATGTAGACAAAATGGCATAACAGTAACCATCGTCTGGAAATGCATCATAATACCAATCAATCATACTCTAAATGCAGATATGGATAAATTAACTGTTACCTTATTTCAGTTTGAGACAAATACCTGCTACAGATTCAAATTAGAAAAGAAAATCAATTTGTAAATATTGATGACATAATAATTTCCTTGTGTTAGTTAAACATCTCTCAAAAGTAAATTGTAGTATAAAGAGTTCTGAAACCCCTGCTTGGAATTTATTTATATTTTTATTACAAAAATTGCACGTGCACTGCTATTATTTCGCATTTTGATTGCAGGAACCTGGTATTGTTAGCGCTCAATCGGTATTTATAAACATAAAAGTGTGTAGTAAAAAAGCAGGTGCACAGAGGAAGAATCCAAGAACAGTCATCTGCTCATAAAGCATAACAAATATATTTTGATTGAAAACTGAAGGTAAATGTGCAATACATTGTTGACTCAAGTGTTATATTATATATTTTTTTCATATACGGAAGCACAATATGCAAAATGATTTGTCTAAGATTGTATGGAACAACATTATAAATTCATTTGGATTACCCTACTTGTGTATAAATAGTAATATTGCAAGCACGTAAAACTCTCTAAGTTGTATAAAGCACATATTCATAATAGGTAAAGTTGTAAAACATTGACAAGTACAACTTGCATTTTCATGGAAATATAATTGAATCACAAATCAAATTTGATTAGAATAAGTTATTTCTCAAATTGTAGAAAACAGTAACACACCTTTTAAATGAGTCATTGTTAGTTGTATTTTATTACACTGCATATTTTATTTATAATAGAGATAAAATGCACATTATATCTGAATTGCTGATTTAATAGTAATTTCTTTGTGAGCATTGTTGGACATTATTGCAATTGATTTTCACATCATTTTCCTGCTCCAGCACAACAAATGATCTACTTAATATTCACTGATTAGCATGTTGATAGATTTCTTTCGGTAACCCAACATTCCACAGAAAATGTAGCTTTGACCAAAATAACTATGAGGGAGGACATGTTCACCCCTAAAATACTATTTTTTACTAACTCTCAATGGGGAATGTGAAAAATTAGAAAATTATACTTAAACTTAATTTATTAAGCATCTTCACATTGAAATAGACTAAGAAGACACCAAAAGAATAACAACAATGGAATAGTAGTAAAAAAAAGCATGAGACAGACCTTTAAAAAAGTTTTATATGATGAGAAATAATTATTTATTATTAGTATTATTATTATTCTTAATATTAACCTTTATTTGTAAAACACCAAGGCCCTCATTGAATTGCAATTTGGCCAATTGAATAGGGCTCTAAATAAGCACACAACATATTTTTTTAGAGAAGTTTTTAGTTAGTTATCATCGATACAAAAGCAAGTTTTTCACTAACTAAAAACTTCTTTAAAAAAATATGCTATGTGCTTATTTAGAACCCTATTCAATTGGCCAAATCGCAATTGAATGAGGCCCCAATACAGTATGTTCTATAGTGTTAAGAGATTAGGCAAAAACAATTTTAGCACATGGCAAAAGAAAGGAGGACCCTTTCTTTAAGATTAAAATCAAACTTACACAGTGCTTTCACTAAAGCAACCAAACAAAATTGAAAACTTGCAAACTTCTGAAAGGTATGGGAGATGTACAGGAGGGTGATAGATGTGTTGTGTATATAAAAGTTTAAGGTGTTAAGATGCATATTTAGTGAGGTTTTTTAAAAATTTAGTGGAGCCTGGCAAGGAGTTACAGAGAATAGCGGCAGCACAAGATAAGTCCTGAAGGCTGGAGTGAGTGCTCTTTTAAAATGATAAATATCAGTAACATAATACTGAAGATCATTTCGACTACATTAACAAAATATTCAGTGATTCCATTATTTTTCTTTTCTTATTATACATGATCACATAGGAGAGAAAATTAGAAAACTATATACATAAAACTATTTTTTAGAAATAGAAAACAGAAAATTGGCATGTGTGTATGTATTCACCCCCTTTGTTATGCAGTGCATAAAAAAGTTCTGGTGCAACCAATTACCTTCAGAAATCACATAATTAGCGAAATGATGTCCACCTGTGTGCAATCTAAGTGTCACATGATCTGTAATTACATATATACACATTTTTGAAAGGCCGCAACATCTAAGCAAGAGGCACCATTAACCAAACACTGCCATGAAGACCAAGAAATTCTCCAAACAAGTAATGGAAAATGTTGTTGAGAAGTACAAATCAGGGTTAGGAAACAAATTAAATATCCAAATCTTTGATGATCCCCAGGTGCACCATCTATCATAACCAAATGGAAAGAACATGGCACAACAGCAAACCTGCCAAGACACGGACTCCCACCAAAACACACGGACCAGGAAAGGAGGGCATTAATCAGAGGGACAGCACAGAGACCTAAGGTAACCCTGGAGGAGCTGCAGAGTTCCATAGCAGAGACTGGAGTATCTGTACATAGGACGACAATAAGCCGTACGCTCTATAGAGTTGGGCTTTATGGCAGAGTGACCAGAAGGAAGCCATTACTTTCAGCAAAAAACAAACAACGTTTTGAGTTTGTGAAAAGACATGTGGGAGACTCCCAAAATGTATGGAGGAAGGTGCTCTGGACTGATGAGACTAAAATTGAACTTTTCGGCCATCAAAGAAAATGCTATGTCTGGCGCAAACCCAACACATCACATCTCCCAAAGAACACTATCCCCACAGTGAAACATGGTGGTGGCAGCATCATGCTGTGGGATGTTTTTCAACAGCCGGGACTGGGAAACTGGTCAGAGTTGAGGGAAAGATGGATGGTGCTAAATACAAGGATATTCTTAAGCAAAACCTGTTCCACTCTGTGCGTGATTTGAGGCTAGGATGGAGGTTCACCTTCCAGCAGGAAAATTACCCCAACCGCACTGCTAAAGCAACACTTGAGAAACATGTAAATGTATTGGAATGGCCTAGTCAAAGCCATGACCTCAATCCAATAGAAAATGTGTGGTCAGACTTAAAGATTGCTGTTCACAAGCGCAAACCATCTAACTTGAAAGAGCAGGAGCAGTTTTGCAAGGAGGAATGGGCATAAATCCCAGTGGTAAGATGTGGCAAGCTCATAGAGACTTATCCAAAGCGACTTGGAGCTTTGATTGCCCCCAAAAGTTGGCTATACAAATTATTGACTTTAGGGGGGTGAATAGGTATGCACATTGACTTTTTCTGTTATTTTGTCATAGTTGTTGTTTGCTTCACAATAAGAAAAAAAAAACATCTTCAAAGTTGTGGGCATGTTCTGTAAATTAATTGATGCAAATCCTCAAACAATCCA
Source organism: Discoglossus pictus (assembly GCA_027410445.1). Lineage (NCBI taxonomy): Eukaryota > Metazoa > Chordata > Amphibia > Anura > Alytidae > Discoglossus > Discoglossus pictus. The sequence continues at coordinate 356,808,947 of CM050164.1, forward strand.
TGTTAATTCCAGGTTGTGAGGCAACAAAACACGAAAAATGCCAAGGGGGTGAATACTTTTGCAAGGCACTGTATGTATATCCATACAGACAATAATGCATAAGTGGCAACTGATAGAGGGCTTAGATTGCTACTAATAAATCACATATATTACTATACTGAAAGAAATGTAGAAACATTATCTTATATTAAACTAGCTAATGCCCACAGAATCACATAACTGACAATCTTCATGTATCATCTAATATGTACCAGGCAGAAATAGAAATTGTCAAAATAAAACTTTTATTACATTCTTTAAAAACTGAAGGATCACTGAGAATGATGCATAAAATAATAAAATCAAATGCTGTGGTGCAGAAACTGATACTGATAGAGAGTTTATCTTATTAATTATATCAACACCTATGCTCTAGTAATGAGTATGTCATCCAGAAGGGGGGAAGCATAAAACATATTATGTGCAATGAAACACTTTCAGTGTCAGTTTATTTCTATAGTATTCTGACAATGATCTAAATAACCTGCATTCAATAATATAATGGCCACATATACTGTACATATTAACTGAGCTTAATCTGTATCTAGTAAATTAGTGCTGAATAGATTGCATCGCAATAGAACTATATCTTAGGTATGACCTTAACTCAAGAATACAGATAAGTATGATGGACACCACATAATAAGAAGCAAGTCATATCATGATTAGACTGTTATAAATAAGTGAATACGTATCTAATACTAGAGTACTACTATTGTGGTCCACCTCCCTCACAAAGTTTCTAGGTTAGGATTTGTAAAAGCAACTGGAATAATGTATGTACAGTATATACTCTGAGCTTTACCTGCAACAGGTATTACATTGTGGAATGCTAACTTTACATTCTACCACATTTAAATTATCTCTGAATTTAAATGTTAAAAAGCCTACTGGCATAATATACATATAAGACTTGTATTCTAGTTAGCCCCCCATGACAGGTTGTAAAGCATTGGGTTGCCAAATCTATGCTCCCCCAATACTGGTGGATACAAAAAATTTTATGTTGTTTTGGAGGACTTAATAGGTGATGTGATTATTTTGTTTTGGAGGACTTAACAGGTGATGTGAGTATTTTTAAATACTAATTACATATCTTTGTAAAAGAAAGAAACACACTTTTCCAGGTGTTACCCCATGAACATGTCACATATATACTAATTAGGTGTTAGTCCTTTATGTTTGAATATTTACATTGAACATTTTTATTAAGTCTTGTCACTTTTCACATATGAATGATTCTGTATGTTTTTGAGGACTTAATTGGTGCTACTATTATTGGCATATTTAATTATTATTATTATTATTATTATTACTTTTATTTGTAATGCGCCAACATATTCCACAGCGCTATACAGAGGAAATGAACAAGGAAAAATATACATTTTAATAAACTGCAAAAAGTAAAGGGCCCTGTTTTGAGCTTAGAATCTTTGTAGAAAGTGCTTTTTCCCAAAGCACTCTACAAGATTGAAAACTCTCTACTTACAATCTAAAGGGGATGGAAGAGGCAGATAACAAATAGCAAGGGTCAGGAAGCAAGTGAAGTTTCATTAGGTAGGAGGGTATGCAAAGTTAGAATGTTTTTTATATAGAAGGAAAAGGAAATTGCAACTGAGAAAGTAATTTGGTAAGTGATCCTAGTATGTAATATGTTATCTGTCACTAGTGGTCAGATAGTATAATCTGCGAGTGGGAGGTGAGGGGCCTGTGTAAGGAGGTATGTCCCAAGAAGCAAGCAGAAGAAAGAGAGAGAGAGTATGTTATATGTATACAATTTAGTTAATTCATTTCTTCCACGCTTTTTACTTACAGTATCCACGAATGATGCGGTATGTCTGTAATTTGGCGCTTTAATTCATATACAATGCTCTAGAGCTTTAATTAATACAGTGTATATGAATAATGTAACCTTTATTATGCTGGTTTCCTAAATATGCAGATTACCATTCTGATCCATTTAGAATATTAGATCATTCAGTGGGATGGTGGGATGTTGAACCTAAGAGGATAAACATGAACATGGTTATTGAATAATTAGCAATTTCCACTTACCTGTTTAAAGGTGTCCTCTCATCCTTCATTGAAGACAATACACTTCACACACACACTGCTGTGTGTAACAAAGCAACAGCACTTTCTGCAAGCTCTTAATATATTTTTGATTAACTTGATACTTTAAATAATAACTGTAAGACAGCAGTATTGAGGGAGTAGAAATATGGGCAACCCAAATCTTTACAACCGGCCATACAACAAGTCATATATGTATATTATTCCAGTAGGCTCATTAGTATTTTGCAGCCTAATTAAATTGTGATTCGGCCAATTGAATAGGGCTCTATTTAAGCACATAGCATTTCTTTTTTTACAGAAGTTTTTAGTTAGTGAACTTCTTTCCAAAAGCAAAGTCTTCACTACCTAAAAACTTCTGTAACAAAAATATGCTATGTGCTTATATAGAGCTCTATTCAATTGGCCGAATTGCAATTTAATAAGGCTGTTAATTCAGAGAGAATTTAACTGTGGTAGACTGTAAAGTTAGTATTTCACGATTTGCTTGCTATCCACATATTAACAGTGGCTCTACATATACATGGCTTGCTTCTAAGATAGTTGGGTCTATTACATGTACTTGCTACCTTGAAGTAATATGCAATGTGAGATCTAGTGAAATTCAGAAGCAATTTATCTAGCACTATAATACATGTTGCAGGCATTTCTCAAACTCTAACCTAGAAAGTTTGTGAGTGAGGTGGACTTCAATATTAGTATTCTGCTATGAAGTAGTTAATCACTAATTTACAGCAGTTTAATAATTATATGACTTGCTTATTATGTGGTATCCATCATGCTTATCTGTATACTTAAGTTAAGGATATACCTAAGATCTAGTGTTATTCAGATGCAGTCTATTAAGCACTAATTTACTAAATACAGATTAGGCTCAGTTAATATATATGTATGTGGCCATTATATTACTAAGTTCAGGCTATTTGGATCATTGGCAGAATACCATAGAAAGAAATGAACACTGGAAACATTTCATTGTACATATTATAATTTATGCCTCCCCCTTCTGGAATACCTACTCCTTTTTGGAGTGTAGACACTGAAAAAATGAATAAGAAAACATCTCTCTATGGTATCAGTTTCTGCACCACAACAGTTGATTTTATTATGCATCATTCTTCATTGATCCTTCAGTTTTTAAAGAATGTAATAAAAGTTATCTTTTAACAATTTCTATTTTTGTCTAGTACCTATTACACGATATATAAAGATTGTCAGACATGTGATGCTGCGGACATTACCAAATATATATCACTAATATAGTTGTCATACTGCGAGGGACGCAGTTGCGGGGCTGGAACCCGAAGGGGCTCATTGCAGGGGTGGAGATGAACGCTGCAGGTGCTCATCGCGAGGCCCGTGGGATGGAAAAATTCCGGACCTTGCAAAAATTGCGGACCTCTCAAAATTTACAAATTTTAGGGGCGACACACGAAAATCGAATGAACAACAAAACCCCCCAAATTTGCCTCAAATTAACAATATACGCTCACACACAGCGCAGGGGGGAAGTCAGGGAGTGAGATTGCAAGCTAATTTGAGCCATTTGAAATTTTTACACAAGCGAGAAAAAAAACTAGTGGCCAAAAATACGAGGCTGAAGGCAATAAAAAAGTGCCCAAAGCCAGTAATACTTAACGCAATCCAGTAACACTTAACCCAAGCCAGCAACATATAACCCAAGGCAGTAACAGTTAACTCAATGCTAACAATTAAGTCAAGGCAGTAACACTTAACCCAAGGCAGTAACACTTAACCAAAGTAAGTAACACTCATTGCGAGGCCCCTAAACTGCACGGGGGGAGGCTCATAATGAGCGCCGAAGGCGCTCATCGCGGGACTTGCAATGAGTGCCGAAGGTGCTCCGAGGGACCATAGCCTCGCATTGTGTGGCAAACAGCATTGACATGGCTTAAAATTTTATTGCCGTCATTTTTTGATGGGAAAGGCGCTAGTGGTTATATAAGGGCTCACTTGGTGTGCTTTTTCTTTCCTTTTGCTCATGAATGAAAATACACTACCAGTATTTTACCTTTACTTTGCTTAATGACATGCTCCATGTGTTATTTGTGTGGCTAAAGGTAGTGGTGGTTGTGCAGTGTTTTCTCATTCAGAATTTGTATTATTGTTTATTGTTTTTTTTTGTTCAGCCCGTCTGTCATGTCTGACTCTCCGTGACCAGGCACATCTGTCGGTGTTGTGCTTATCAATATGGTTTTCATGGCAAAGATACAGCAGTGGTCTGCCAGTTCTTTCTCCAGTGGACTGTGATTTGTCTGACCTCTCTGCTATGACCTGCCCATCTTGGGTGACCCTACATGGTATAGCTCACAGTTTCATTGCGGTACAACAGCCCCTTTGGTGTATTAATGGTTAAAGTCTTTTGAATGCCATTGGAATCCATTACCTTCAAGGTGCACAACCAATTGCACAATGGTTAATATCATTGGATGAAGTAGAACATTATCAAACGTTCTCTTACTGTAAAAGGGTGAATGCCTCATTGCTTTTTGATGTTTTTTAAATATTTATTTTAAACCCAAAGTTAATTTAAACCTCATCCAATATTGTGCAGTAGTGGTGTAACTGATGATTTAGAAACTTATCATAATTACTAGAAAAGGTACAATTTTAAACTAGTGAATACGGTCCAGCGGTTTGATACAGTTTGTGACGTAATATAATGTACTAATCAATAATGTTACTACCAAGTCCTTGAATTATGATCAGGTTGTTATAGGCATAAAATGTCTGACCAAAAAATTTTTAAACTTAACTTGTATTGTTCTTTATTTTTTTAAACTATAAGATTGTTAAAACAGTGACGATTAAAAGAAAATATTTACAGAAGACAGCTACAGTACACCTAATATTTCATGTAAAACTTCACCACATACAGATATGTGTATCAATATAAAAATGTATCCTTTCAGATACTCATAATTATGCTTTGTGGAAGAGAAATATATTCTCATGTAATCCAATACAGTCATGCAGCTTATCAGGTACTTATAGTAATATTTGTCATAAAAAATATTTTCCAAATGCCACCATGTATAGTTGTAGGGGAAAGCTAAATTAGTTAACAGAACAACTCCCTTTCTGTTATTAGCAGATCCCCAATAGATTGCTAGAGCCAAAATTATGCACTAACATTGAGGCTATCTATAATGGATTGAATTACAAAATGACTTTATGTTATATATGAACACTGACAGCAGCCAGGCGGAATAGTAGTAAGTTAATAAAATGCTTGAAGGTTGGCAATGGTAACTGGAGCCATGTAGACTGCAGTGCATTCAACCATTTCCCAATCAGAAGATGTTCAATTTTGGTACATACAAATTTAAGCAATTTCTGAAGATGAACGCCCAGGTGTTGGCTTTGGAGCACCATTTGCCACATGGTTCAATATACTGCCATTTTAGACACACGTCTGGTATTATTTATTATTGTTATTAACTTTTATTTGTAACACACCAACATTTTCTGTAGCTCTGTACAGGGGGTAAGAACAATGTTACCAAACTGCAGAAAATGGAGGGCCCTGTTTTGAGTTTAGAATCTTTGCAGAAAGTGCTTTATTTCCAAAGCACTCAAGATTGGAAACTCATTGCTTACAATTTAAAGATAGTGGGAGAGGCAATCTGGGAAAGAGTAAAGATATGGAATAGCAGGGGTAAGGAATGGAGTGAAAGTTTAGTTAGGTAGGAAGTACACAAAGTTAGAAAGGTTTTTCATTCAGTAGAACAGGGATTTTTGATAGAAGGTGGTATGCTCCAGTGTGTGATAAGTTATCTGCCCCCCCCCCCATTGGTCAGATAATATAATCTGCAAATGGATGTGTCAGGTGAGGGGCCAGGTTAAGAGATATATCTCCAGAAGCCAGCAGAAACATTGTCTAAACGATTAATTAGGAATAGTTAGAAGGTGTTGCCAATTGATCAGCTGTAAATTGTTTGTAAAGAGTTTGAAAACTGAAAAGGGAAGGGGAGAGTGCATTCACAAGGAGTCAAGGGAATACACAGAGGGGATTAATTAGGGCTATGTATGAATACAATTTAGATTTTTAGAGAGAAATACATTAATTCCTCTTGCTGTGCTACCAATCAACCATAATAAGGGAAACAAAACTAGTGTTTTCTAGTGAAAAGTTACAAATGTATGCAAGGAAGTTGAGTATAAATTACTTACATTATCAAAGTAAAATATAAACTAATAAACTAATACTACTGTAAATGTGAGTTATTTTATCTCTGTTGGTGTATAATATGGGTTAACTCCATGCTATGATTGTTGGTAATAATGGGTTAACTTTATGGTATGCTAAATGGTCTTGCACAATTTCTGTTATGGGATATTAACTGTAATTTTTTAATAATAATAGTTGCTACACTTACCTTTATTCAGTTACTCTTCTTTCTATGTCAGGATCATGAGTTTTATGGAAGGTGCTTAGCCTTAAAAATGTTTCTTTCCAAATGATCTGTGACCTTCAGTTTTTTGTGCAGAGACTGCATGTATCTGAAACTATGCAATAAGTAGGTGGGGCTATGATCTATATAATGTTGAAAATGCTTAAATTAATGAGACACCTTGATTCTTAAGTAGTAAAACGTAACTTTTATTAAGTAACAATTTAAAAAAATTGTAACAGCGCATAAAATATGTTAAAAACCAACCCAGTAAAAAAATATATTCTGCCCTAACACTCTCCAATCTTAAAGGGCTGTGCCAATCCTAAGGTGCAAAGATTTAACACTGCTGATAATGTTCTGCATAGTGCAGTATAATGGATTGAATTACAAAATGACTTTATGTTATATATACAACACATATTAAAATGTTCACACTTGGATATAACTAATCATGTTTGCTAAGTTAAATAAATAAAAATAAGGTAATATAAATTACAGTCTAGCAATGGTGAATTAAATGATCCTTCAAAAGAACTATACCTTGTCATACAATTATGGCATCCTAGCAATATCATCTATGTCAAATGCCACGGCAGATGAGGGAACAATTTGCATTCATTTGTATCTTCGCAAATGCTCCAAATGCATTAGCTTTGTGGGACAAATTTAAAACTAATATGGATGAAGAGTTTATGCAACGATACAATGAGCCGATTGCACAATTAAAAGCATTAACAGAAATCCAACAGGTATTTTTAACTCATGGATTAAGTTGTGCAAGTTTTAATCTGCCAGATCCAGGTCTTATAGATGACATCAACTTCAAAGATTATGACATTCAACTACAAACAGAAAGAACAGAAGAAAGACTTGCAACTTTAAATACATTACAATTGCAAGCATTTAATGCTATCAAAAATGCCCTAGATGATGACATGGTGAAAGAGCATTATTTCTATCTCGATGGACCTAACGGATCAGGAAAAACGTATCTATATAATTTATTAATGAGTTTTGTACGAGCACAAGGTCAAATAGCATTTGCAACCACTGGAATTGCCACATTTTGTTAGAAGGTGGAAGGACTGTGCATAGTGGATTTAAACTGCCAGTGCCTATTTTGGAAACATCAGTGTCAGATATTCAAATGACATCATTACAAGCAAAAAAAAAAAAAAAGTAAATTAATTATAATAGATGAGGCTACAATGATGTCATGCTATGCCCTACAATGAATAGACCGTTTGCTTCGTGAAGTCATGGATAATACTTTGCCATTTGGGGGAAAGGTCATGTTGTTAGGTGCCAATTTTAGACAAACATTACCTGTCATTGTACATGGAAATCGAACCGACATTATCGAATCATGTATAAAGTCAAGTACACTATGGAAATATTTACCCATCTTCAATTACAACAAAATATGAGATCAGAAGGAGAAAATTATTCAATTGGAGAAGCAAAAACAGAACCAATCCCAAATTTACCTGAGGACACTGTGCACATCCCAGCTCATATGATTTGCAAACAAGATCTTATATCGGCTATGTTCGAAAGTTCAATAAACAACGAGGACTATTCAGAACTTACCAACCAAGTCATACTAACATGCAAAAATCAGGATTCATTGCGCCTCAATAATGAAATAAAAAAAAAAAAAATGCACCACAAAAAATTATCACAGTGCTGATTCTGTACTTGGTGATGACAAAGAAAGTCAGGCAAACTTTTCTACTGAATTCATAAACTCATTAACTACTTCTGGAATGCCACCACATGTTTTGCAGCTAAAGAAAGGTGCAATTGTCATGTTACTGTGAAATATGATCCCAAAAAAGGCCTATGCAATGGTACAAGATTAATTGTTCAACAATTAAATGACCATTTCATAGATGCTGAAACTCTAACTGGTACCCATAAAGGAGAGAGAGTTTTCATACCAAGAAAAGATTTGGCACCAAGTGAAAGTAGCCTCCCTTTTGTACTTCAAAGAAGACAATTTCGCATCATCCTGGCATTTGCCATGACCATTAATAAATCACAAGGACAAACTTTCAAATCTGTGGGTATATTCTTAGAACAACCAGTATTTGCACATGGCCAATTGTATGTTGCCTTCTCAAGGTGCAAAAATCCACAGGCTATTAAAGTTTACATTGAAAACAATGAAAGTCAAGGTGATTTATTAGATGATGGACACATTTTTACCAAAAACATTGTCTACTATGAAGTACTGTAACTTTCATTCCAAGAAACACAACAAATGCCACACAAACTGCAACAAAAAGTAACAAATGTCTTGTACTACAATTTAACAACAAAAACCAAAGAAAAAATATCCAGAACGCTGGTTTAATTTCAAAAATTACTTTTTATGTCACTCACAATCTTTTTACAGCACCACTATTTCCATAATAAACTCTATACAATGGCAAAACACATAGAGAACAGTGGTTACACATCGCGGACGAACTTTCATGTCTTGAATTTTAGTTTTTGATAACCACTCCTCCACATAGGAAACTCTATGTGCCATTTTCAACAATTACAACACCAAGAAACAAATGTCAACCATTAAAAAGCACCAACAACAAAATAACTTGTTACTATTTCATTGAAGTACTGTTTCTGCATGATTAGCCCCACAAAACACTTGCCTTGCATTTAAAAAAAATTCCAGTTCAAAGTTAAGTATGTTACGGTTTACAGTGTTACAAGTTTAACAAAAAAAAAGCTAAACTTGGTCAATTGTAGATATTTCAAAGTTTATGTTAACAGCAGAAGGACGTTTTGTTATACAATGTAAATGTAGCATTTCATGCAAACTATTAATCCAGGGAGTAATCCGATCACCAGTTAATGGGGTCAGGAAGGAATTAATTTTTTTCCCACTTTGATACAATTGGCTACGTTTCAAGGGGGGTTTTGACTGTTTGCCTTCCTCTGGATTCATTATATATTTTGTTTAACAGTTCTTAATCTACAAGTTGCATATTAAAAAACATTATGTCAAGTTTACAATACTCATTAATACAATGTTCAACTGTTCTTACATTCAAATGTTACCATAGAAAAAAAAACTTTAACAGTTCGTAAAAAATGCCATGTTCAAAAAATAAACATGTTTAATATAATAATTGTACTTCTTTCAAGATAAGAAAAAGGTTACAAGTGTCAAATATGCATATTACCGACAAAACAGAATCACAAACATACACATTTAATTGCCGTCATTTTTTGACGGGCAAGTCGCTAGTAGATTATAATCTACATATAGAAGGTGCATGTGTTTTTTAGTGATCCCAATGGGAGGTATCAATAGAGCCTTGGTGGACAGAATGGATACCATAGTGAATATGGACTAAGCCGGTTCATTTAGGGTAGGTTGATGTGAGTAAGGGGGTTCATGATGGGTAAAATCTAAAAGCAAAAGAAAGTGTGGTAACATGGGCAGGGCAGAGGCATAGGGAGGGGTCATAACCCTGCACTCATTTTTATTTTTAACCTCTTCACTGCCTTGATTGTGGCAAGGAAGGGTATAGATTTATTATTAGTGGGGGCAGTCACTTGTTACATAGCAATATGGTATTGGTTTAACCGTTTCTACAAATGGTTAAGTATACATGTTAGTTTTAGTCTCACCATGAGCTTCAGCAGAGCTTTAAATGAACACATAGCATTAGGCTAGATTTCGTATGGTAGCTATGTAATGGTAATTTAGGTAGAAACACAAGTAGAACAAGAAGCACATCACAAGTAATGATCACTCATTAGGGTTTACATATGACAGTTTGTTACACGCAGCATCTAATTTCAATGTTAGGGCTTATTTGAGGTTTTTACTTGTAAGATTTTCCGACAGGAGCCATGTAATTGCAATAATTCAAGATGGCAAAATCAGGATAAACTTTTAGCTTTTGCAAAGTTTAATGTAGATAAACTATGCACTGTTAAATAGAATTTATTTGTAGAACATTTCACAGACAATGACTGCCAGCAAATTTTCTTACAAATAGAAATATCAAACTAGTTATTTAAATAATAGCAGGCTTGAATTTTACCACTAGATGTTTTGTATTTGTATATGTGTTTTATTTCCATCCTTAGATTGGAGATATCATGTCAACATAATTATAATAAAACATGTTTGCCTTTTCATACTGTCCCAGGTTCAAAATGTAAATTAATGCATTACAGATAATGACTAATGTACACTAATGAAGGATATTTATTTTTTTATTGGCTAATATTTGATAGAAACATTTACAAAGAAAGACTGAACATCAGAGCACAAAATAAATTCATAAAGTAAAAAGTACAATATATATACATGTTTATGGGTATAAATATCATATTTCTCACAATATCACAGAATATTTATATTATTATTCCTTTCTTTTCAATTTATGTTTTATTGAACTTTTGTTTTGCATTAGAAACGTATTCAATATGACTTAGAATAACAAATAAAAATATATTTGCTAATATTATATTTTTTAAACATACATATAGTTATGTTACCCTGGTAGACAGGTCCACAGATCACAGACTAAATTTTGCTCCATAATTATGCTGTTTTACTTTTATATTAGGCAACATTTTTTTTGTTTAGAATACATACATCCAATTGTATAGCTCATCCAACTCCTCAAATATTCCATTGGAACATAGTTTATCATATATTTGACTTTTTAAATCCTGTATTCCTTTATGAATACACCATAAACAAGCAACATCTTTTGTAGACTCGTCAATAGTTTTCAATATGAGATCTTACCAATTTTCCTCTAGAGGTAGATCTGAATAATTTAGTACAAACCATTAATGATCTGGTTTAAGTTATATATCTATTACTTTAGATATCATATTGTGTGTAAGTCTCAATTATAATTTTATTAATGGGAAATCCCACCACATTTGGAAATATGTTATTTGTTGTATTCATATGCTCTCCAACATAATGGGCTTTGACCTGGTTAGTTAGGGTGCCTGAGAATCTTGGAGTCATGTGTAAGTAAGAAAAATGTATGCATTCCCAGTATTGCTGTAACATGTTTCAATGAGCAAAAGTGATAGGGGGTAAAAGATATGATGGTGGATGAAGGCCAAGGTCTTGTAGCTTTAGGGATCAGTGTCCAGGATCAATCAAGTGTCAGCAAAGGACATGATGGTGTGTAAAGCCCAGGGTCTGGAGTTAAACTACTACTAAATGGAAATACTTTTTTATTCTAATCAATATGTTTTTCCATTGCCTTTCTTTAATTCCCATTCCTGTCCCAAAATACCACATAGTCATATGTTGTGTTTTTCTGTTTTCATACATTAGCATATGTATTTCTGACATCTAAAACATAGATTCCATTTGTATGCATTATTTTTAAAAAATGTCACTGTTTCTTTTAATTTGAAAGTGAATAGATCTTTTTTTTTTCTTTAATTGAATATTAGATCTTTACAGTATTCGAATATTAAGCTATCCAAGCTGTTTGGTATTGAAAATTTGAGTTAGTTGACTATGTCCTTGTTACATTGAAAACTTGTACTACGTATGTCCCATATATGTAAAGTATCTCTGATTAGTGTATTATTTACTTCTCTGCATATTTTATTTTGTCCATGACAATTCACAACACTTGCTTCTGAGGCATACCAGATTCAAAAGATGTAATGTGTCCAGTGAATTATTTGAATTGGTGTGTGCATCTTCCCTAGAACCTCTTTTATTCTAATTTTCTTTGTTATCCATTTAATGCTACGGAACTGCCAACATTTGATACTCTGTTAGGGGAGAGATTCTGCAACATTTTATTTTACAGACTGCTCATATAGGTAATTGAACTACTAAGAAAAGGAAATAGTCCTTAATGAGAACATAATTATTTGAGTGCCAGGAGTTCAAAATTGCCATATGCCAGGTCCATTTTTACCAATTTTGCAGTGCATCTCTTTACGAATGATTTATATGGGCATTCTTTTATATACTTGAGGAAACTATTTATTGTTTTTTTCAGCTTGTGTGAAAATAAAATAATAAAAATAGCTAAAAAAAGGTAAACATTTATTGTATTTTGTCTTGATAGAAAAAAATATCTCATTGTCATTCTGTGTAATGCAATTGTTTTTATTTTTGGGAGTTTCCTATATTAATTACCAACCCTGGTGCATTAAGAATGAACCCATTGTGACCACCGGAGGTGAATACAATGTTTTGATACTAAGCTTTAATTTTATTATTGGTGGCACTCAATATTATATGTATACTAGCGACTTGCCGTCAAAAATGACAGCAATAAAATTGTAAGCCCGGCAAAGCAGTTTGCCACATAATGTGATACTTTTGCTTCTCTGAGCACTTTTGGTGCTCATTGCGAACCTTTCCTCCCACCTACTGTTCATTAACCTGCAAGTTTAGTGCTTGGGAATGCCATGTGTCTCTTTCCAGCATCTCCCCCTGTAAGTACTGCGTCCTTAGCATTGTTTTGGTAAGTGTTACTGTCTTTGCCGTCGTGTTTTTTCTAAGTCCCGCGTGCCTGGCTTTGCTCAGCCTCATTTTCATCCCGTTTCAGATTATTTTACGTTTTTCGTCCGCCATTTTATTTCTCGCTAAGCCGATTTTCGAGTGACGAAACACATCAAATAAGGCTCAACATCACTTGCAACCTCACTCCCAGGCTTCCTGGCTCTCCCCCTGTGCTGTGTATGAGTGTCTTGCCCCAGAGATTCCAAGGTCGGATTTTTTTCTCTAAATCCCACGTTCCTCAACTGCTTGCAGCCTTAGTCCTGTGTGCTTCAAAGCCTCAACTGCTCACCTTGCATTGCGAGCTCGGAAGACTTGAATGCCTTCAATGCCTTTGCGATCTTCGCGAGGCTCACAAGCGCAACAACAAATTGCAGTTTGACAACTATTATATGTGATACAAATTATCTAATTTGCAAACATTACAGGGACCCCCCTAAGAATTCCTCACCACTGGTACTTCATTGCATTAATTATTAATCCACTGAAGACTAAAAAAGTTCCCACTGGGTGATCAGAACATACTGTATGTTTAAGTACTTTGAACCCCACTTATTAATTTAACTATGTTGGATGCCCCACTTTTTTAACCACTGATGTACAGTGTTGTAAGTTAAGGTGCTCGTCACTGCTTCTTCCTTTTTGTGGGGAATAAAAAAGTAATTAGTGGGATCATGGGGGCAATCAGAGTGTTTTATAAATAGGGAAAATACCATTGCGACCAAAGATTAATTATAATCTCGCCTTGGCCATTAGTGGGTTAATGAGTAATCAATTAAAGCAACAGTGGAGAAAAATTATTCAGGTGAATATCTGAAATATTTGTAAAAAGAGATTGGAGAAAATAAATGTTTATAAAGCCGTAGGTCCTGATGGAATACATCCATGGGTACTGAGGGAACTGAGTTCTGTGATAGCCAAACTATTATATCTAATTTTTAAAGACTCACTCACCATAGGGTCACTACCAGAAGACTGGAGAAAAGCAGAGGGGAGACCTCTATTTAAGAAGGGAGCAAGAGCAAATCAGGTGAATTATAGACCAGTGAGCCTCACATCAGTAGTTGGGAAGCTTTTAGAAGGGTTAATAAGGGACAGCATACAAGAATATGTCTATTTGAACAAGATCATAAGTAGCAGTCAACACAGATTTATGAAGGATAGGTCATGTCAGAACAATCTAACTAGTTTCTATGAGGAGGTTAGTAGGAACTTAGATCAAGGCAACTCAGTGGATGTAGTCTTTTTGGATTTTGCAAAGGCTTTTGATACAGTGCCACATGGGAGACTTTTGAGCAAACTAAGGGATATAGGAATTGCAGTAAATATCTGCTCATGGATTGCAAAAGCAGGAAGCAAAGGGTTGTTGTAAGTGGAACATACTCCGATTGGACAAATGTGGTAAGTGGGATTCCTCAAGGTTTAGTATTAGGTCCTCTCCTTTTTAACATATTTATTAATGAAATAGAAGTAGGACTCGAATGTAGTGTCTCCATTTTTGCTGATGACACTAAGTTGTGCAAGGTTATTAAATCAGATAATGATGTACTTTATATACAAAGGGATTTGCAAAAACTAGCTAAATGGGTGGCTAATTGGCAGATGATATTTAATACAAACACATGTAAGGAAAAATAGTCATGCAATTTTTAATCTTAATGGAGCAAATATAGGGGTATCAGATACTTAAAGGGATTTGTGAGTGCTTGTGGGCAACCACCTAGGTAGCAGTGCTCAAAGCCAAGCAGCAGCTGCAAAGGCAAATAAAATATTAGCCTGTTTTAAGAAGGGTATAGATGCAAGGGAAGCAAATATAATTCTGACACTATACAAATCTCTAGTACACCCTCATTTGGAATATGGAGTACAGTTTTGGGCACCACTTCAAAAAAAGGAAATTTTAGAGCTGGAAAAGGTACAGAGGAGGGCAACAAAACTAATAAGGGGAATGGAGGGGCTAAGTTATGAAGAAAGACTAACCAAATTAAACTAATTTCCTCTAGAAAAAAGGAGAGGAGATATGATTACCTTATATAAATACATCCAGGGTCAGTATAAAGATTTGTCAAGAGAGCTTTTTGTGCCAAGAGGTTTTCAACTGACAAGAGGACATCCCTTGAGGTTAGAAGTAAAAAGATTCCGCCTTAAAGAAAGAAAAGGGTTCTTCACAGTAACAGTGGTTAATCTGTGGAATTCTCTTCCAGAGGAGGTGGTGACAGTGGATTCGATAGATAACTTTAAAATGGGACTGTATTTATTTCTAATTAAAACGGGAATTCAGGGTTATCATGGATAATTAGAGAGACAGTATTGATACAGGAAGAAATCCGATCACCAGTATCTGGGTTCAGGAAGGAATTAAAAAATGTTTTCCTTTAAGACGATTGGCTAAGTCTCACTTGTTTTTTTTTTTCCTGTTTGCCTTCCACTGGATTAATTAATGATTTTTAAAAAATGTAATAATTGATTAATAATTAATTAACAACTAATTAATTGATAGTTAATCCGCATATTGAAGATCAGATGAGATCTTAAAAGGTTGAACTTGATGGACTGAAAGTCTTTTTTTAACCTTAATTACTATGGTCCTCATTCAATTGCGATTTGGCCAATTGAATAGGGCTCTAAATAAGCACATAACATATTTTTTTCAAATAAGTTTTTAGTTAGTAAACATCTATCCAAAAGCAAGGTTTTCACTAACTAAAAACATATTTGAAAAAATATGTTATGTGCTTATTTAGAGCACTATTCAATTGGCCAAATTGCAATTGAATGAGGGCCTATGTAACTATGATACCAAAACACAGAGGCCTCTGAGTTTCTTCACTTTATTTGGACATGCATGGATCAGCAACAGAATAACATTCACACTGGCTGCTGCTGACAATGAAAATATACAAATCATAACCTTTATAGTAGTTCCACATACAGAAAATAATATATTCCATTACATTGCACAACCTCCTATTTGTAGGCCAGTAAGATATTATTTATATTTTGCAAACCAATACATAATAGACATATACAGATCACGCACTAAAAGCATGAACTGCATACATCATTCCATTATAGCAAACTTATGCGCATTAAAACAGGCCAGCCTTGGCATTTAGATATCTATTGCCTTCACTGAGGACATTTTGTTTAGACTAAATAATTGTTAACTGTCTCCTTAAAAAACTGCAAAATCCTGGAAAAGCAAAATGTACTTTTTCAGAGCTTACATTTGTCCAAATACTAAGGGTAATACAAAAGTGATGAATGCAATATATATATATATATATATATATATATATATATATATATATATATATTTATATACTAAATAAAGCATGGATATTTGTATTTCTCCACAGCACTGCCCCAGAGTTTGATGGGGATGGGGGGCATCGAACTCGGGGGTAGCCCGGGCTGTAAAATTTCTAGCTATGCCACTGGGTGAACTGTTATATAATGTCATGCTTGAGGGCTTAATAAACTGAGACAATTTGACAATATATTGTGTGTATTGGTCATTCTGTCTCCAGGATATCTGAACTAAGGAGAGAGAGCTGTCAGAGTAAGGCTGATAAAAGTTATACCCAAGGGTAGGGCTGGTCCTAGGCAGATGAGAAAATTCCTGCTCTAACTACTTTTTTAGCAATCACATAATTAGTGAAATGATGTCCACCTGTGTGCAATATAAGTGTCACATGGTCTGTTATTACATATACACACCTTTTTTGAAAGGCCTAAGAGGCTGCAACACCTAAGCAAGAGGCACCACTAAACAAACACTTCCATGAAGACCAAGGGACTCTCCAAACAAGTAAGGGACAATGTTGTTGAGAAGTATAAGTCAGAGTAAGGTTATAAAAAAAAATCAAATCTTTGATGATCCCCAGGAGCACCATCAAATCTATCATAACCAAATGGAAAGAACATGGCACAACAACACACCTGCCAAGAGATGGCCACCCACCAAAACTCACGGACCGGGCAAGGAGGGCATTAATCAGAGAGTCTATACATAGGATGACAATAAGCCGTACTCTCCATAGAGTTGGGCTTTATGGCAGAGTGGCCAGAAGAAAGCCATTACTTTCAGCAAAAAAACAAAATGGCCCATTGTGAGTTTGCAAAAAGGCATGTAGGAGACTCCCAAAATGTATGGAGGAAGGTGCTCTGGTCTGGTGAGACTAAATATGAACTTTTTCGGCCATCAAAGAAAACACTGTCTGGCGCAAACCCAACACATTACATCACCCAAAGAACACCATCCCCATAGTGAAACATGGTGGTGTCAGCATCATGCTGTGGGGATGTGTTTCAGCAGCTGGGACTGGGAAACTGGTCAGAGTTGAGTGAAAGATGGATTATGCTAAATACAGGGATATTCTTGAGCAAAACCTGTACCACTCTGTGCGTGATTTGAGGCTAGGACGGAGGCTCACCTTCCAACAGGACAATGACCACAAACACACTTGAGTGGTTTAAGGAGAAACATGTAAATGTGTTAGAATGGCCCAATCAAACCCAAGACCTTAGTCCAATAGAAAATGTGTGGTCAGACTTAAAGATTGCTTTTCACAAGTGCAAACCATCCAACTTGAAGGAGCTGGAGCAGTTTTGCAAGGAGGAATGGGTAAAAATCCCTGTGGTAAGATGTGGCAAGCTCATAGAGACTTATCCAAAGTGACTTGAAGCTGTCATTTCCTCAAAAGGTGGCTCTACAAAGTATTAACTTTAGGGGGGTGAATAGCTATGCGCATTGCACAGTAGCTATGTTATTTTGTCCTATTTGTTTTTTGCGTCACAATAAAAAAAAAAAAAAAACATCTTCAAAGTTGTGGGCATGTTCTGAAAATTAAATGATGCAAATCCTCAAACAATCCATGTTAATTCCAGGTTGTGAGGCAACAAAACACGAAAAATGCCAAGAGGGGTGAATACTTTTACAAGGCATCTTCTCTGACTATAGACTTAAATTCACGCTTAACATACAAGCAAACCCCTCCTCCTCTTTTACCGTTGTCCCAATCTTTCCTAAATAGGTTATACCCATCCAGATTAACAGTCCAGTAATGAGAGTCACCCCACCATGTTTCAGTAATGCCTATTAAATCCCATTTCTCATTAACTGCTAATAATTCTAACTCTCCCATTTTGGCCTTAGCAAGCATATACCTTAGTTTATGAGTTTGTAGTTCTTAAGTGCCTGTCACTGTACTTCAGTTACTTAGCAATACCTCCCTATTGACTCTACTAACCGTCCCCTATCTCCTCCTCAGGAGTAGTTAATTTAACCCTTACCCCTTTACACTTCTTACTCCATTACTTCGATCAAGTCCTTCCCCCACAAACTAGTTTAAACATTCCTCCAGTCTTTCTACCATCCTTTCCCCTAGCACACAAGCACCCTCATCATTAAGGTGCCATCCGTTCCTTCCATAAGGATTTTACTCAAGTGAGACGTCAGCCCAGTGCTCTAAAAAATGAAACCCCGTGGCACTGGTAGTATATCGGACAATACTACCTTGGAGGTCCATGCCCTAAGTTTTTTTACCTAGTTCTATAGCATCATTCTTTATTATTCTTTATCTTTTAGTAACTTTGTCATTGGTACCAATATGTATCAAGACCGCAGGTTAATTTCCAGCCCCTCCCAATTTTTTATCTATCCAATCCAGAACATGCTGAACCCGAGCAACCAGGAGAGAGCAAGCTGTTTGATTGTTGAAACCTGGGTGACAAATCACTCTTTCTGCCTTCTTACTGTAATAATAATAGGAAGTGTTAATATTAAATCTTAGAAATAATGAACTAAAAGACGAATTGCCCTTTAACTGGTCTCCAAATGGGATTACCAATCTAGGTAAACATTGTAATCCTAATTTAAATGCTTTAGTTAAAAATAATCCTGACACATTATACAATTATGTTAATAATATTTTGATTAATTGAAGAAAGTTGAATCTATCTTGGATGGGGAGGACTGCAGTTATCAAAATGGTTATTTTGCCAAAAATTACCTGCATTTAAAATGCATTCCATCATTGATAGCAATTAATATCATACATACATTTCAAATTGTTATAGACCTCTTTATTTACAAGGGGAAAAAAACACATTTAGGCAGAGCTGTGGGAAATTCGCTCTGCCTAAACATGGAAATTAACATCACCTATAGGTGAAATAGCATCACCTAATTTAATAGAATATTATGGTGCAGTAGTTCTATACAAAACCTTATGTTAGAGGCAGAAGGAACATTCAGTAATCAAGGTGTATTTGACCAACATTCTAATGCCATAAATAATGCTGTTGTAACATCTAAGGAGATGTTAAAGATATTAAAAAAGCAGATCAGGACCATATGGGAGGTGTCTAGTATAAAAAATTATATTAAAAACAAGATGATTCCCTGTGGTTTAAGAATCCAATTAGCACCAGCAATACATCTCTTAAACGAGACATTTATCAAATCCTGGACTGATGTTATAAATAAATGTTCAGAAGATCTCATGACACTTATCCTTGAAGAAGAACTTAGAAACCTAGAAATCATAAATACGAAAGTTATAGAACAAGGGAATCAATTTGATAAATTCAAGGACACACTAGAATTTGAGGATTTAAACAACAAACTGATAAACAACATTGAGAGATTCAAGAGAGATTTAATTCTAAGAAAACAGAGAGTAGGAGTTAAAGGACTGGTTGTAACTCTATATTATATAAAATGTGTTTCTCTTAGGGAGGCTTCAAATTCAGAGATAGCATACTGTTCCTTTTTTAAATAAAATATTTCCCAAGGAAAATTCAGGAGATTGTTGGCGAGGTTGCAAATCTCTGAGCACGCATTCCCATATGTGGTGGTTTTGCAATTAAATACACAAGTTTTGGTCTCTATGCATCGCTCACATTTCTTTGGTAACAAAATGTGACTTAGAACTGAAGCCCCCAATTCACCAGTATCATTTATTTTATGCATTTTGTGATGTTCATTTCTCTGAATATTAGCTATGTATTTTGTTAGCGTATTTTGTTTAATATTGTGCTTTACTTATTCATGTTTGTATTTGTAATTAAAATCTTAGATAAAAAGATACATCTGTGTGGTTTATACTGTAAGATAAGACTTGCTGACCTGTGTTTTTCTAAGAATAGCTTCAGGAATTGTTTAAAAAAAATAATAAACATACCTGAATAAAAAAAAAGGGAATTGGAAGCTAAATAGAGTTGTAGAGTAGGAAGATACTAATTTATAAATAAAGCAAATATTTACATCTTTAAAAATTGTAATGTGACCATTTGTGTGAGTTTACAACATAAGAGGTGCCAAATTGTAGCCTGTGTAGCAATCAAATAATAATAGGGACATTTAGAAAACATTATATTAGTGAAATATAGCTAAGATTGTTTAAAAATAAGTAGAAAACCTAGTAATTTGCAATTTATTTTGATAAAAAGTATGGAAGGTTGACTGAATCTGTGTGGTTATAAACTGTATAACGTGTGGTCTATAAAATAACATAATAGGTGCCTTATTTAAATTATTACCTGTGACATAAGTGTATTCATTGAAAGACAGTTACTGCTGCTTAATTTGGGAAAGGACTTCTGTAATTTACAATTAGAATTGATAACATTTTGACTGTGAGAGCTTGCAACATAAGAGGTGCCAAATTGTTGAAAGTGTGGCAATTGAATAAAATCTGACCATTTATTAGAACAATTTGTACTTTCTCTCTTATGGACTCTCTTATATTTCAGACTCTTAAATAACCTAGAATCTGCATATACTTGTTAAACTGCAACTGGTATGGTTATGAATTGTTAAACCTGTGTTGTTTACAAAACAAAATATTAGGTGATGTTCTTGACCTGTAACTTGTGAGAGAGGTTTACTGATTGAAGTACAGTTTTTGTTGCTTGATTTAAGGAATGTTTCCCCAGTTGGGTAGTCGTCTAATTAACATATTTGAGATTTTGCTAGAATCAGATGTTTTTTTTTAATAGGACGTATGGATACATTTATTAGGAGATCATTGGGTTTTAACAAAATGGCAGGATCAAGAACTAATAGAAGTGATAGGAAAAATAATAGTCAAAAAGAGAATAAAAAGCAAAGGGAACAAATAAAATACACAACAATAAGATCTATCTTTAGATATGACTCCTGAAAAAAAGAGATTCAATTTTTATACAATCCATTGCACAACAAGAATCTGCATTATTTATGCCACTAATAGAAAATTTACAGAAATGTTTGGATTTTTCTAAAGAAGAAGTTAGAATGACAAATCAAAGAGTAACTCATATAGAACAAATAATTTCAGATGTAGAAGATAGATTCAAGGAGCAAGAAGAGGAATTTTTGATACAGCAAAATTAAAACGTATATGCTAATGATGTGGCACGCATGTGACGTCACATGCGCGCCGGGTCAAGGAGCGGAGTGGAGGCCGCAGCAGAAGCAGGTAAGTGAGGGGGAGGTATTTAGGGGGGGTTTAGGTTGAGGAGGGGGGTTTATGTTAAGGAGGGGGATTTAGAATGAGGAGGGGGGTTAGAATGCGGAGATGGGATTAGAATGAGGAGGGAGGTTGAGGAGGGGGGTTGAGGTTGAGGAGGGGGGTTGAGGGGGTTTGAGGATGGGGGGTTGAGGAGGGGGTTTGAGGAGGGAGGTTGAGGAGGGGGTTGAGGATGGGGGGGTTAAGGAGGGGGGTTGAGGATGGGGGGTTGAGGAGGGAGAATGAGGAGGGAGGTTGAGGATGAGGAGGGAGGTTGAGGATGAGGAGGGGGGTTGAGGATGAGGAGGGAGGTTGAGGAGGGGGTTGAGGTTGAGGATGAGGATGGGGGGTTGAGGAGGGGGTTTGAGGATGGGGGTTGAGGAGGAGGTTTGAGGAGGGAGGTTGAGGATGGGGGTTGAGGAGGGAGGATGAGGAGGGAGGTTGAGGAGAGGGTTGAGGATGAGGAGGGAGGTTGAGGATGAGGAGGGGGGTTGAGGATGAGGAGGGGGGTTGAGGATGAGGAGGGAGGTTGAGGATGAGTAGGGGGGTTAAGGATGAGGAGGGGGATTGAGGATGAGGAGGGGGGTTGAGGATGAGGAGGGAGGTTGAGGAGGGGGCTTGAGGTTGAGGAGGGGGGTTGAGGAAGGAGGATGAGGATGGGGGGGTGGAGGAGGGGGTTGAGGATGGGGGGTTTGAGGAGGGGGTTGAGGATGGAGGTTGAGGTTGAGGATTTTGCTCATGAGATGCGTGTTATACGCCGGTGTGTGTTATATGCCGATAAATACAGTAATTTGTTAATAAACAAAGGAAGAATACACAAAGAGATAATGAGTTCTTAATGAGACATTTACTAAATCCTATATTTCTTATAAAGACAACCCTAAATATCGAATTCACATTACATTCAAAGTGGCCAAAGAAGACATAGACAATTATTTAACAACTAAAACACAAGTCTGTGTACTACTCACATAGCAAATCTTTTAAATACAGGGAGAAGTCCCAATTATATATCTAATATACAAATAAGCCTTATTTTAATAAACAATTTTGGATCATTTTGACATACTTGGAATATTGAGAGGAAACAACTCTTTAAATTAAAATAGTGTAACTATGTTCATAAAGTTTTAGAGATTTAAAACTGGGATAACTTTGCTTAAGCTCAAGTGTATTTCTGCTGTATGTTTAAAAATACATCAAATTGAAAATATGATATATTATTATGGCTATAATAACATGGAGAGAATATCACTGGTAAAAATGTATTGTTTGACTGTGAATAAATAGCTCAATAGACAGTTAAAGTTAAAGACAGGACAAGTAAAGGTTTTTTGTTACCTTTCAGTAAGGACATGTATATACTATCATTCTGTAATTAAAAGTACAATGCACTTTTATACCTGTCTTGTTTATTCATGAATGTGTATTTTTTCTCTATAATTGAATGTGCATTCTTATTTTTATAATAATCATGTACAGTGCTGATTTACTCTATTTGAGAAACCTGCTAATAAATGGTAATTTATGATTGATTATATTTTTTTATATATGTAAAACTCTTTTGAAAACTCTTAATAAAACTAGCGACTTGCCCGTCAAAAAATGAAGGGGCAATAAAAAAGTGTTGAAATGCTGTTTGTCACACAATGGGAGTGTACTGGGTGCCTCAACTATATAGACCCCTATAGCACACTAATGAACCCATGTAATAATACTTTAAGTGCCATGAGGGTCATCCAGGACCCCCTATGTAAAATACAATACTCCCTATCTAAAATACATACATACCCCCTATCTAAAATGCATACCCCCAATCTTACATACATTAAATCTTATCTACATACACAAACCCTAAATCTAAACTAAAATAGAATAATTAAGACCACTTACCTAACCACTTACAACACAGTACATACTAAAAATAAACATTCTAAATATTCTAAATATTCCACTCACCTTTCAAGCATGTCCCCGTCCTTCTTATTTTCTTCTCCGGCTCAGCCCCTGTTAAAAAAAACCCAGTAGATTAGTACAATATATACACACAAAATCACGTATAATAAACATAATATACATTCAACTTCCCTTGGCGCGATGTCCCCTTGCTCCTCCTCTTCTGCCCAAGAGTCTGCAAGCCCTTTAAGGACCCAGTGTTTTGAGCGGTCTGGGGTCGTAAAGCTTAATTTTAATTTTTTTGGTCCGACATTTTTTTGCTCGCTTAACCGATTTTCGAGTGCCAAAACTGGGTAATTTCGGGTTAAATTTGTGTGTAACCTCACTTCCAGATGTCCTGGCTGTCCCCTTGTGCTCTGTGTGAGTGTATTTTTTAATTATTGTGTTTATGAGTGTTTTTTTCGTGTTTTGGGGTTTGCGTGGTTCGGGCTATTAGTGTGTTTTTTTACGACCTTGGGTATTTTTTTTTCTTAGTCCCGCAGCTTGTAATTTTGGGTTTTAATTTTAATTTTAACACGGGGTAAGGAGAGGAGGAGGGGAAGAGAGATACAAGGGAGGGAGAGGAGGAGGGGAAGAGAGATAAAGGGTAAGGAGAGTAGGAGGGGAAGAGAGACACATGGTAAGGAAAAGAGGAGGGGAATAGAGACACAGGGTGTTTAATTGTCTCGCAGGAGATGAGTGATTCTGGCGCTCATCGCCTAAGAGCTGCGAGTTAATGGCTTGCCTCACTTCGCAAGGCTCACAGGCGATGAGCGCCTTAAGCACTCATCGCCTAAGTCGTACCCACCACGCAAAGTGTGGCGATGTTTCGCAGTTTGACAACTATTATACTGTATGTGATGTATTTAAGGCTGTTAACTTCTCTGATTGTATTTAAATGTGAGGTTTATTTTCTTGTCTCCACCCAACCTATGTTGTCTTCATCCTACAAACTTATGGAGCTTCATTTTTTATAGTTCTCACCCTGTGAAAATATTTACAAACATACAACAATGCTTGGTTTTACATCACCTGTGTCCTGTCGTATGTTTGCCAAAATACGGAACATTTGAATCAAAAAGGTAGTACTGAATATTCATCAATTAATGCAAATGAGATGGGTTTAATTCTGTTTAAGAAATGTGTCTTAGTAGTTTATATGAGAAAGAAAATGTATTTTATTTTTATCCTTTTTCTTTTGTTAGATTTAGTCTTCCTTCCTGACATTTACAAGTTGCTACTCTGGGAAATGTATTTGCTTGTATGAAAGCTTGACAAAGGATGCTAGTTGTGTGCACATCTATTCCCTTCAGGAGTGACTACATCATTTGTAAAGTGTACCCCGTGATGAAAATCCAATTGACATGTTCCCAGATATATGTCTTTTGAAAGTTGAGTGGCACAAAATTAAGTATTTGTCCCGCTTGGCTCAACCATGTTCTTCATTTCCCCAACCCCAGTCCAGTTGTTTTCTCAATGTGCATATAGTAAGTATATCTCTCTGTACACAATAATGTACAGTACGTTCCTTTTAACTACTTGACATGTTTGGAGGTAAGTTTTATGTATCTATGCTACATAAAAAATATGCAGGATGTATCTTTCATAATAATTACAGTATTTGAAACATTGGAGACCTTGTGGTGATATGCTATTGATCAAAGGTTCGAAAGATGATACAACATATGCTGTTAACAAGGAGTGAGTTGTGCAAATGACAACTGATTAACTTACGCTTTTTCAACTGCAAACACATATATTTCAGAATAACATAATTACACAGGAATCCAATTTGTGATATTATTCTACCCAAATATCTACATGAAAACACAGTTTTTATTATTTTAATGTCTTAAAATCATAAGGAAAGCTAATGTTTATGACTCTTTTAAAATTGAATTCCATGGTTGATAAATAATTAACATTAACATCTGTTTTCTACAAAAATGAGACAGTAAGATATATCAATGCACTGTATTGACCCAGAGAGATTGCTCTCTTACAGTTAATTGCTTTGGCTTTATGCATACCTAAATGTTAGCTTGTAAATTGAAACAAATTCTAGATAATTTTGAATGCATTTGCAAGAGGTTGCAGGACGAAGATACCAATTCTTTATGTAAAGGGTTATTGAATTTTCCTATAAAGCAGTGGTCCCCAACCTTTTTGGCATCGTGGACCATTTCCATAAAAAAAATGTTTATGTCCCAGTGGGCAGGGGGTGGGGGAAGGGGGAGTGGGGATTCAAAAAATCATTTGTGCACCCCAAGGAGGAGGGGCAAAAAATGTTTCGACTTGCCCCCCTCCAGCGAGGCGAGCCGTTACATCGTAGCACTTTGGCAATGAGCGCCATAGGCGCTCATCTCAGGCGAGCCATTAAACCGTAGCACTTAGAAAAAGAACACAAGATGAAAAAAATTACGAGATAAGCGGCGGAACCAAAACAATTAAAAAAACACTAAATACATACTAAAAAATAAAAAAGGTCACTTACAGCATGGGGAACCAGGCAGGACGTCTGGGAGTGAGTTGGAACTCCAATTTACATTGATTTAGACGAGTTACAAAGATCGAAAATCGGCTAAGCGAGAAAAAAAAGGCCGCCCAAAAAAATGAAAATTAGGCTACACTACTACGAACTGCGTAAAACACAGCCACAGACGTATGTGCTCGAAAAACAATGAGATAAAGGATGCGCATTAACCGCACAATGAGTAAAAAGACAGTAGCGAGTACATTTTACGAAACGATATTACAGATTTACACATTAACACAGATTTCCCGCCTTTGTCTCGCGCCACATAGGATTTCCCGCCGAAAACAATGCATTTGGCTCGCGCAACAGCGGATTTCCCGCCTAAAACAATGCATTTGTCTCGAGCACAAAGCCTATATAGGGCACACTTGACACATAACTGACACTTTCTCCTCAGGTGATGACAGTCTGACTGGACGTTTTCTGATGCCGGGAAATCTCAAGAGATTGTTAGCTCTTCAGGTTTCTGCTTCAGCATTATTATATTAAAAAAGGTAAATATCATTTATAATTATTAATTAATAAATTGGTACTTACTTAATAAATCAAAAATGAGAAATTTAATTAATAGAAAAATAATATTGTGCTTACCTGTGTGAAACAATTGTTAATAACATTCATAATGTACATTATTTAATTAATTAATTAATCATTAATATCAAAATTAGTTATCGTTTAAGAATGTGAATAAAAAAGCAACACATTGATTCATTAATTATTATGGTACATTAATTTAAGAATTATTTTGTTATATATCGTGATTACCTGTGTGAAACAATTGTTAATAACATTCATAATGTACATTAATTAATTCATTAATGATTAATATCAAAATTAATTAACGTTTAAGAATGTGAATAAAAAAGCAAAACATTGATTAATTAATTATTAATGTACATTAATGTAATAATTATTTTGTTATATATCGTGATTACCTGTGGGAAAGAATTGTAAATAACATTCATAATGTATCATTACTAATCATTAATATCAAAAAAGGTTAACGTTTAAGAATGTGCATAAAAAAAGGAACACGTTGATTAATTAATTATTCATGTATGTACATTATTTAAATAATTCAGTTCTTATATATTTTGTATAAAATAAACCAAAAAAAAAAAAATTAAAGGCTATATACTCATGCTTACATGTTGATGTTAGATTTAGTCATACATTACTTTAATATTAATGAACATTAATTGATTCTTATTTAATTAGTAATGTACATTATTTTAAGAATTCAGTTGTAACATACTCATTTTAAAATAGCACTCAAACAAAAAAAAAGGGAAGAGACTCATGCTTATGTCTTGACGTTATATTTAGTCAGACATTAATTTAAGATTAATACAGATTAATTAAGTTTTATTTAAAGACTAACAGTAATATTGAGTGTATGTTTATAATCTATGCTTACATATGTGTGTTCATGCTGATTGATTGATATATTTATTTCATGTTTTTAATCTATGCAAAAATATGTATGTTAAACCTCATTGATTGATACAGATGAAGCAACATATTATACATTAATTTTACTATTTTGTATAATTGCAGTGAACTGTAGCTGAATGAACAGGGATAGTGATGTTCGCACACACTGAACATCATAAGGATAATTTTGACAGGTACAGAATTTGAATTATATTACTACAGCAAGATATTTAAAAATATGATTTTAGGTTTTTAATGTAGCCAAATATATGTCTGTTGATGTTCATTTAATGATATCGATGAAGCAAAAGTTTAAAAATATTCTCAATTTGATTTTACAGTTTATTTGGATCTGCAAGGGAATAAACAGACAGCGTGACGTTTGCAGCCTTTGAACAACATCAACATCATCATCCTCATAGGTATAAAATTTAATTTTGTAGTGATGCATAGAAAAAGGCTATATATTATATATTTGGTGAAAATGGATATTTGGTGAAAATCGAGAGTACTTATTGAGTCATTAACGTTTGATATTTAGTCATAACTTGAAAAAAGTTGAAAAGACAATACTAATTAATAATAATATTGAAAGAAAATAAGAAGCTTACAACACTTGCAAAAAAAAGAAATTGATGGTATGCTGTGAATTCAATCAAGAAGGAATGGAATTGAAGGATTAATAATATAAAGATAGATATGTGCAGCTATTTCCGATTTCATATATGTCAATAAAATACTTTGAAAAATGGTGTAACGGATCTACTGGCACCCCGACCAGGTACCTCCATTGATAGACGCGTCCTAGTTTGCGCCGAGGCCTACAAGCACCGCACCGGACACCTCAACCACCACAGACTCCACAACCGCCGTAGTTTAGCTGGAGCCGCGCCGTCTTCCTTCCACCCTGTATGAATCTCCAGCATCCAGGACCGTGTGGGGAAGACCTCTCCTCCAAGGAGGACACATCAGGAACAAGCGTTCAGTAGTTACAGCTCAAGGCTGTAAAAGCATAGCAATCCCCAGTATGATAGAGCCATCCCCTCCAATAATGAGACGAGGCTACGTTTTGAAGGGTCAAGAAGAACTATCTCTTTAATGACTCCTTTTATGCAATGGTGCCCTCTGAAGGGCTACACCCACATAATTATCACAGCCAATTATATACATGGTTCAACCCCCACGTCTCCTCCCCTCAGATAACAGGTAACACAATTAAAACAGACACAATTTTAACCACATTCTGGATGTACCCCAAAAACAGGGGGTACACCTTTAAGTCCAGCACCGTTCAATAGCTCTCACCCAGGGGAACAACATATTAAAAAAATGGCATGAATCAGACTAGGGGTTCAAAAGTTAGTAAAAGTATGTTTTTCACATAACACACAGACATTTCACATATCCCCCACACAATACACATATAGGACAATAGGTGTGGTCACCCCTCCCTGAGGCAACTTGATATAATCAGACAATGATTAAATCAGCCTTCTTTGTTCTTATCTGAGAATGAAAACACTTTATACAATCGACTCCCTTATCTGTAACAGGATTATCTCTCCTGCCAAGGTCTGCACTAGCCTGGGGCCAATATTCTGCAGAGCATAAACCAACATACATACCGTATATTACTAGGATCATATTTTAACCAATAATTAAATAACAATTAAACAGGGTAAAACAGTGATGGGTTCCGTTACAGCTGGGATCTGAGCGCACAAAACTACCGAATAGCGCTCAGATCCTCTTCACACAGTTCAATTGCCATGTAGCTAAAGTCTTTCCCATAGTCTTTCATTATATGAATGGGCTCCATGGCATAGCTATCTGTGGTATCATGGTTCACACAGGGCAAGTACCGAATGACCCCCCTGTATGTAAAGGGCCAGAATGAGTGACATACACTCTGGTATGGCCGAATACTGTGTTTTAAGGGCAATCTGTCCCAGGGCCATAGTCGCAGGGCAGGAGGCTGGCAAACAGTCCTCTCCAAGACAATGTGGCGAAGGGCACTTCGTCACACATCTCCCCTTTGGGGGGAAGTCTAACCAGGCACCTGACCTTCTGCCGGTCAGTGCCTCCGTTAGACGATCCACCAACCCACAATAAACCAGTGCAAGAGCAGCCCACCCACAACAAACCGTTACCGCACCTGGATATTTCACTGTGGTGATGGGGCAACACGCTGAGGGGACTTGAAGGGCAGAGGCCAGCGGCACTCTGCCCTGATGCCAGCTCTTCTGCTGGTATAACCTGCAGGACATCCTGCTCTGTACAAGGGACAAAGGTAGGGCAGAGGCCGACTGCACTCTGCCCCGCTGTCAGCTCTTCTGCTGGGGTACTTGGGACAT
The DNA here is from genome assembly GCA_027410445.1 of Discoglossus pictus. Lineage (NCBI taxonomy): Eukaryota > Metazoa > Chordata > Amphibia > Anura > Alytidae > Discoglossus > Discoglossus pictus. The sequence continues at coordinate 356,838,748 of CM050164.1, forward strand.
ATTCCGGCTCAGTAGCCAGGGAAACGTGGGAGTCAGTGGGGGTTAACATTTCCTCTGTTAACCCTGGGGCCACATTAGGAGTTAGCTGGGGAGGGGAATTTGTACTTACCCCCTCCTCCGGTTGTCCGAGTGAGGGTAGTTGGGGGTCTGGACAAGCTGTGGGCCAGAGACCACGGTCCCATCTGCGCCGTCAGGGAGATTGGTGTCTCCCCTGGTTAGGGTAAACTGTCGCTGGGGGGAAAGGACAACACCTTCTGCCCCCTGGGGTTCACACTGCCGCTGGGGGGGAAGGACGACACCTTCTGCCCCCTGGGGTTCACACTGCCGCTGGGGGGGAATGATGACACCTTCTGCCCCCTGGGGTTCACACTGCCGCTGGGGGGGAAGGATGACACCTTCTGCCCCCTGGGGTTCACACTGCTGCTGGGGGGGAAGGACGACACCTTCTGCCCCCTGGGGTTCACACTGCCGCTGGGGGGGAAGGATGACACCTTCTGCCCCCTGGGGTTCACACTGCCGCTGGGGGGGAAGGACAACACCTTCTGCCCCCTGGGGTTCACACTGCCGCTGGGGGGGGAAGGACGACACCTTCAGCCCCCTGGGGTTCACCCTGCCACTGGGGGGGGAAGGACGACACCTTCTGCCCCCTGGGGTTCACACTGCCGCTGGGGGGAAGGACGACACCTTCTGCCCCCTGGCGTTCACACTGCCGCTAGGGGGGATGGACGACACCTTTGCCCCCTGGGGTTCACACTGCCGCTGGGGGGGAAGGACGACACCTTCTGCCCCCTGTAGGGCCGGTAGAGAGACCTCGGTCCCATCTCTACCTGCCATCTGGAGGTCATCCCAGGACCAGTCAATGAAGTCTGGTTCTGCTTGTCGAGTAGGTTGGGGCTGCACGAAGCTGAGCAGGTGTTGGTAGTCCTGCTCCAGCTCCCACTCTCTTGTTACCAGGTGGGTCATGTCTTTGCTCACCTCGCCTTCGTCATCCCAGACATACATGCCCATCCGGTAGTCGTAGATGTCCCAAAACCTATATCCCTCCCTGCTACCAAGATCAATGTCATCCTCCAAGGCATCCCATAATAATCCCGGGCCATCATAATCATCCCCCTCCGGTAAGTCGTGTTCAGCCGTCCAGGGGGTAAGTCGAATGGTATGCCACCAGATTGCCTGGTATGCGTTGTCTAGCCAGATCTCTCGCCGTACCAGGGTCTCTAGTCTTGTCACCCACTCATCCAGGGGCTGCTCTCCCAATAGATACATCTGCATCGCCACACGCTTCTGTAGCCGCTGCTCATCACTGGGGAGACTCTCGCCGCCATTGGGCATCTTCCAGGGCATCATACCAGAGTTCTTTTCTGTCTGCATCCCTGTAGTCCGCGGCCTCCTCCTGATCCTCATCATGGAACGCAGTCCGAAAACTAGCCGGTTCCATCCTGCTGTAGCCAGGGGCGCTGTACGGATACTAGCGTTGCCCTCAATTTGTAACTTCAAACGTTACCGGTGTCTTCGTGCTGCTTTTCCTCTTACTAGGACGCCATGCCACCACTGCAACCAATGTAACGGATCTCCTAGCACCCCGACCGGGTACCTCCGTTGATAGACGCGTCCTAGTTTGCGCCAAGGCCTACAAGCACCGCACCGGACACCTCATCCACCACAGACTCCACAACCGCCGTAGTTTAGCTGGAGCCGCGCCGTCTTCCTTCCACCCTGTATGAATCTCCAGCATCCAGGACCGTGTGGGGAAGACCTCTCCTCCAAGGAGGACACATCAGGAACAAGCGTTCAGTAGTTACAGCTCAAGGCTGTAAAAGCATAGCAATCCCCAGTATGATAGAGCCATCCCCTCCAATAACGAGACGAGGCTACGTTTTGAAGGGTCAAGAAGAACTATCTCTTTAATGACTCCTTTTATGCAATGGTGCCCTCTGAAGGGCTACACCCACATAATTATCACAGCCAATTATATACATGGTTCAACCCCCACGTCTCCTCCCCTCAGATAACAGGTAACACAATTAAAACAGACACAATTTTAACCACATTCTGGATGTACCCCAAAAACAGGGGGTACACCTTTAAGTCCAGCACCGTTCAATAGCTCTCACCCAGGGGAACAACATATTAAAAAAATGGCATGAATCAGACTAGGGGTTCAAAAGTTAGTAAAAGTATGTTTTTCACATAACACACAGACATTTCACATATCCCCCACACAATACACATATAGGACAATAGGTGTGGTCACCCCTCCCTGAGGCAACTTGATATAATCAGACAATGATTAAATCAGCCTTCTTTGTTCTTATCTGAGAATGAAAACACTTTATACAATCGACTCCCTTATCTGTAACAGGATTATCTCTCCTGCCAAGGTCTGCACTAGCCTGGGGCCAATATTCTGCAGAGCATAAACCAACATACATACCGTATATTACTAGGATCATATTTTAACCAAGAATTAAATAACAATTAAACAGGGTAAAACAGTGATGGGTTCCGTTACAGCTTGGATCTGAGCGAACAAAACTACCGAATAGCGTTTAGATCCTCTTCACACAGTTCAATTGCCATGTAGCTAAAGTCTTTCCCATAGTCTTTCATTATATGAATGGGCTCCATGGCATAGCTATCTGTGGTATCATGGTTCACACAGGGCAAGTACCGAATGACCCCCCTGTATGTAAAGGGCCAGAATGAGTGACATACACTCTGGTATGGCCGAATACTGTGTTTAAAGGGCAATCTGCCCCAGGGCCATAGTCGCAGGGCAGGAGGCTGGCAAACAGTCCTCTCCAAGACAATGTGGCGAAGGGCACTTCGTCACAAATGGTTTCATTTCTTTCAGTCTAAAGTGCAATATTTGAAAATGTTTTATTAGTTTATTCATATACTTTAATGGAACAGTACAAAAAGGAAAAAAAATGTATACAAAACAAAGAACAAACAATAATTACATCTCTATTTACAATTACAGATTAAAATGGCGGAGAATGGAGAAGACAAAATTGAACGCAAAAGAAGATTGGCAAGTGAAAGGAAGAAGGTGGAGAGATGCTCAGAAACCGGAAACTTCACAACGCTAGCGAGAAGAAGATCGACAGAGACTTTTAAATAAAAGAAAGATGAGTAAGAAAGCCGCAAGTGAGTGTGCTGGGGCTTCCAAGAAACGTAAAAGTAAACAAAAACATCTCTGTGAAACATTGTCCAATGATTCTATTTTGCAGAATGACTTAAATGTAGACACACAAGAAAAATGTAGAAAGGGAGTCTGATATCTATGTTGAAGAAATGCATGGCAATACTGCAGTAGAAGTAGATACTCCTTATTGTGGGTTACTTAATGTGGTTTGTCAGTTTTGTGGGGCCTATCATTTTATAAAGGAAAGACCTACTGACGGAAATTTCATTAGTTGCTGTCAGAAAGGAAAGGTGAAACTTCCACTAAGACACCCATTTCCATATTATTTAGAATGCATTATGAGCGATCCAACATTTCCAAATTATAATAATTTCAAACAAAACATAAGGTCTTATAACAGTGCAATTTAATTTGCTTCAATGGGTGCAACATTAGCAGAAAACGTACCAGGACATGGTCCTTACTGTTTCAGAGTTCAAGGTCAAATATACCACCGAACTTCACAGTTACACCCACAAGAAGGAGAGCAAAGGAAATTTGCACAGTTATATGTCTTAGATACGATGGAAGCTGTGTAACAAAGAATGACACTTCAAGAAAACAGACAATGTTTGCGCATAGTCTTTCAACAGCTGGATAAAATTATGCAAAAAAAAACATATAGTCAAGCATACAAACAATTAGCACAGCTTGAAAAAGAACAACAGGAACATGCTGAAAGACATCAATTGCCTACACCAAGAGTAAATATGGTGTTAAAAAGAGATTGCAACACTGATCAAAGAAGATATAATTTACGTACTGTAAATGAGGTTGCCATGATGTTTAAAAATGAAGATGGTGAACCACCTTTTCAGCGGGATATTAGAATATATACACGCAATGAAGAACAACCATTTATCAACATAAATATATTAAGCTGTAATTTAGATCCAATGACATATCCTATTTTCTTTCCAAATGGGGATCCAGGATGGGAACCAAAATTACAATTGGAAAGTTATCCCAATACTAAACTTCGTATTAGATCTAATATTTCCATGCTGGAATATAAAGTGTCACAAACTGCTATCCGTGATTGTTTTAATCCAATTTTACATGGAGGCAAACTCACTCAACAATGGATTATTGATTCATATTTACAAGTTGAAGCCAATAATCTAAATTTCATTAAATATCAACAAAATAAATTCCGAGTAGAACAGTATTGTGGATTAATGGATTATGTGGCAGATTTAGCTTCCAACTGAGACATTCCAGCTGGAAGAGCAATTATTTTGCCATCCTCTTTCCAAGGATCTCCTCGCAATATGCGAGAAAGGTATAATGATGCCATGGCTATTGTTACAAAATTTGGAAAACCAGATTTATTTATTACATTCACATGTAATCCACAATGGTCAGAGATCAAGGAAAATTTGAATCTGGGACAAACTACTTCTGACCGACCAGATTTAGTGGCACGAGTATTCAAAATCAAACTCAATTAATTAATACATGATATCACTAAAGCACACTTATTTGGACAATGTGTGGCTTTTGTTTACACCATTGAATTTCAAAAAAGAGGATTGCCACATGCTCACATACTTTTAATACTGCAGGAAAAAGTTAAGTTGAACACTGCAGAGAGAGTGGATTCAGTAATTTCTGCACAATTGCCAGACCTAGAAAAATATACAAAACTTTGGGAGATTGTTACACATAGAATGATTTATGGCCCATGTGGAGAGATGAATCCTAATTCACCATGTATGGAAAATAAAAAATGTACTAAAGAATTTCCAAAACAATTTCAAATGCAAACTTATGCAAATTGTGATGGATATCCTTTGTATAAAAGAACACAAGGACAAACAGCTATTATCCGTTGCCAAAAGGTTGATAATAGATTTGTCGTTCCATACAATCCACATTTGCTCATCAAGTACAATGCACACATCAATGTGGAAGCTTACACTTCGATTAAATCAATTAAGTATGTGTATAAATATATATACAAAGGATATGACGCAGCTACTGTTGTTGTACAAGGTGCTGGAAATGAAAACGAAAATCCAATTTTACATGATGAACTATCAAATTATTTAGATGCTCGGTATGTGAGTGCTCCTGAAGCAATGTGGCGCCTTTTGAAATTTGAGATGCATGGTCGGTCACATGATATCTATCATTTAGCTGTACATTTGCCTCAAAGTCAGTTGGTTTGCTTTACTCAAGGAAATGAAAGAAGTGCATTATATCAAAGTGAAGACAGAGATACCACACTTACTGCGTGGTTTAAATTAAACTGTCAGGATACGCAGGCCAGACAATTTTTATACATAGAGATACCATATCACTATGTATTTGTAAATGGTCTATGGTGACAACGAAGAAGAGATGCACATAAAATCATACCACGCATTTATACCAAGGGACATTGAACCTTTCAGCTTAAGATTACTTTTGCTACATGTTCCCGGTGCACAGAGTTTTGAGCATTTACGTACAGTGAATGACATAGTTTATGATACATTCCTATTAGCTGCAAGACATCAAAATGTCATAGCTGATGATACAGAATGGGAGAGGTGTCTGGAAGAAGCAGCACTATGTCAAATGCCTAAGCAAATGAGACAACAATTTGCATTCATTTGTATATTTTGCAATGTACCTGATGCTTTCACTTTGTGGGAAACATTTAAATTAAACATGTCAGAAGAACCAATAGCTCTGTTAAAAACATTGATGGAAATCCAAGAAATATTGTTGGCTCATGGATTAAATTGTGCAAGTTTTAATTTACCTGATCCAGGTCTTATAGATGACATCAATTTTGATGATTATGACACTGAGCTTCAAAAACAAAAAATCCAAGAAAAACAGGCAACTTTAAATATTTTTCAGTTAGAAGCATTTCATGCCATCACAAATGCTACAGATGATGAAATGGTCAAAGACCAGTATTTCTATCTAGACGGACCAGGTGGATCAGGAAAAACTTATCTGTACAATTGTTTGATGAGTTATATTCGATCACAGGGTCAGATAGCTATGCCATTTGCAACAACTGGAATTGCTTCACTTTTGTTAGATGGTGGGAGAACTGTGCATAGTGGATTTAAGCTGCCAGTTCCCATTTTGAAAACATCAGTGTCAAATATTCGATTGAATTCCTTACAAGCAAAAAATTTTAAACTAACTAAACTAATTATCATAGACGAGGCAACAATGATGTCATGTCATGCATTGCAATGTATTGACAGATTTTTAAAAGAAGTAATGGATAATAAGTTGCCATTTGGTGGAAAGGTGATGCTGTTAGGAGGAGATTTTAGGCAAACATTACCTGTTGTGCCACACGGAAATAGAATGGAGATCATTGAAACATGTATCAAGACCAGTAAACTGTGGCAAATATTTACACATCTCAAATTAGAATTAAATATGAGATTTGAAGGCCAAAATGAATTCAATGACTGGCTCATTAAAATCGGAGATGGAAAACATCCAGAAATACAGCATTTACCAAATGATACCATTGAAATTCCATCAGAAATGGTTTGCAATGAATCACTCATATCAGCCATATTTCTAAACACTCTTAATAAGGAGGATTACACAGACATTGCAAAGAAAGTGATATTAACATCAAAAAATATCGATGCCTTGAATGTAAATAATGAAATTTTAAAATACATCAATGCACCACAAAATAATTATTACAGTGCAGATTTGATTCTGTCAGATGATAAAGACAGTGAATCGAATTTTAGTATCGAATTTATTAATTTGTTAACACCATCTGGAATATCCCCACATATTTTACAATTGAAAAAAGGCGCAATTGTTATGTTATTGCGAAATATGAATCCAAAAAAAGGACTTTGTAATGGGACCAGATTAATTGTGCATGAGTTAAAAGATCATTTTATACATGCAGAAATTATAACTGGTACCCATAAAGGTGAACAAGTTTTTATACCAAGAATTGATTTAGCTCCAAGTAAGAGTGGATTGCCCTTTGTCCTTTAACGGAGACAATTTCCAGTTATCATGGCATTTGCCATGACTATCAATAAATCTCAAGGACAAACTTTTAAGTCAGTTGGGATTTTTTTAAAGGAAACAGTTTTTGCACATGGACAACTCTATGTGGCTTTTTCAAGTTGCACTAATCCAAAAGAAATTAAAGTGCATGTTGAAGAAAACGAAACTCAAGGTCATTTATTGGACGATGGATGTGTTTACACAAAAAACATTGTCTACTATGAGGTGTTGGAAAGATAGAGGACAATGGTTTCATTTTAATGCCAACATTTTATGGTACTCAATATGATTGCACAAAAACAATATTTCAAGGAAAACATCTAAAAAATGGACAAAAAAACATAGAGAACAGTGGTTTGACTTCCAGTACAAAATTAAAGTACTCTGGGACTCTTTAAATAGGGGACCATTATTTCACTTATGAAAATCTATGTGATATTTGCAGAATGGACAAACTGAAAAAAACAAAAAAACAACAAAAACAACAGTTAAATATCCTTAAGCAGATTTGAATGGGTTCAAAGTTTAATATTTACATGATTGGCCCCACAAAACAATTAACTGAATTTTTCAGGATTTACAATAGTTAAATGTTATTGTTTGATGTTACAATTTCAGATGTTAAATATGTGTTTATTGGATTTTTTAAAAAGCTGGTTAAATATATATGTGGTATAGTCAAACATGTATTGTTAGTATAAAGTTGAAGCACATCATAATAATTGGAAATGTATTATTTAAAGACAAAGTATTGATTCAGGGAGAAATCCGATCGCCAGTTGATGGGGTCAGGAAGGAATTAATTTTTTTCCCTCTTTGATACAATTGGACAAGTTTCAATAGGGTTTTTTTTATTGTTTGCCTTCCTCTGGATTCAATGCTAATTTAGTTTAACAAGAGTTTAACAAATATGTTACAAATGATAAAAAGCATGTTATTGTTAAAACAATTTACTTACTCTAAGTTAATATAGTCAGCAGTTACTCAGTGATAAATATGTATTTAAAAGTGTTAGTATTGTTAACAAAATGTTGAACAAATGTTTCATATACAAGTTGCAGGTTACAAAGTTTAATGTTTGTGAAATATAAGTTGAAAGTTAAAAAAATAAAAAGTAAAAAAAATTAATGTGTTTTTATTTTTAGAAAAAAAAAAGGGGACAAATGTAGGTGACTCAATTTGTGTTGCAAACAAATTTCACAACATTTAATTTTTATTGACCATCATTTTTTGACGGGCAAGTCGCTAGTATATATATATATATATATATATATATATATATATATATATATATATATATATACTGTATAGTGATGTCGCGAACATCAAATTTTCGGTTCGCGAACAGCGGGCACGAACTTCCATCAAATGTTCGCGAACTGGCGAACCGCCATAGACTTCAATGGGCAGGCGAATTTCAAAACCCACAGGGACTCTTTCTGGCCACAATAGTGATGGGAAAGTTGTTTCAAGGGGACTAACACCTGGACTGTGGCATGCCCGAGGGGGATCCATGGCAAAACTCCCACGGAAAATTACATAGTTGATGCAGAGTCTGGTTTTAAGCCATAAAGGGCATAAATCACCTAACATTCCTAAATTGTTTGGAATAACATGCTTTAAAACATCAGGTATGATGTTGTATCGATCAGGTAGTGTAAGGGTTACACCCGCTTCACAGTAACAGACCAATCTCCCCGTTTAATGCACCGCAAACAGTCCCTTTGCACAACCACAAACTCCCCATTTGCACAAGGTTGGATACCAAGCTAGCCATGTCCCGTTCCTTGTCCTCACTGATGTCATTGAAGGTCTCTTCCTCCACCCAGCCACAAGGGGTCTCTGAAAGGTGACAACAAGCCCCCTGGGACGCCTGCTGTGTTTGGTCTTCCACCTCCTCAAAGCCACCTTCCTCCTCTGACTCCTCTTTTTCAGACTCCTCTCTCTGCGTTGCCTCTGTCTGCATTATTATAAGGTGTGTAATGTTAAGTAGTACTATTCCTATCGGTTTAATCCCTGTTACGTCCACTATTAGGGGATGTGTATATGGCATTGATTTTTGGAACAGGGAGATGGAAAAAGATGCTTGGTCGGACCTCCTACTTCGAATTTGGGGCACTGCACGTGCAATGTAATGTGCCCCCAGATAGGAGTGGTGTATTAAGTTGTACTATTTATTCCTATCAGTTTGATACCTGTTACGTCACCTATCAGGGGACGTGTATATGGCATGGATTTTTGGAAGCGGATGGAAAAAGATGCTTGGTCGGTCCTCCCACTTAAATTTGGGGCACTGCTCGTGCAATCTAAGGTGCCACCAGATATGAGTGTCACTGTGCACTGGCAAAAGTTGGGAGAGTAGGCGCTGTAGGCCTCACACACACGCCTGTAGGCAGACAACTGATATTCAATCGATTACAGTCAAAAAAGTGTTGTTTGATGTCACTGTACACTACTGTTGCACCAGATATGACGTATCACTGTGCACTGGCAAAAGTTGGCAGAGTAGATGCAATAGGCTTCACACACATGCCTGTAGACAGACAATTGCTATTAAGTCTATTACAGTCAAAAAAGTGTTGTTTTATTTCACTGAGCACAATATAAGCTTTTAGGTGTTAGCCTGTCACACACACACGCTGGCAGGCAGGCATATGCAATTAGATTACACAGAAAACAATTATAAAATAAAATAAATGATGTTCTAGCCCTAAAAAGGGCTTTTTGGGTTGCTGTCCTTTCAGCAGATATCAGATGAGTCCTTCAGGTCTGTAGTGGAAGCTAAATACACAGCCTGGCTATCTATTTCCCTATTAAATCTCCAACTATCTGTCCTCTCACAACGAATGCAGCTTCAGAATGATTCTAAAATGTATGCTGTCCTTCAGATGGAAGGCCCTGGAAGGGAGTGTATGCTGCTGTTTGGCTGGAATGTGTCTGCTGACTATGAGGTGCAGGGTCAAAGTTTCCTCAATGATAAAGAATAGGGGGGAACCTGCCAAAATCACTGCAAATAGTCCGAGGGCGAACTGTCCGCGACATCTCTAATACTGTATATATATATATATATATATATATATATATATAATAAATAGTACATCCGTGTTCACATTTGAATGTCTAAAACAAGTTAAAAAAAACTGCTTCCAGCTCAGAATTCTGAGAAAACAGTTATTACACTGCATTCTGGGAAGCTGAGCTAGGACATGCAAATATGCCCACACATGCCTTGCTCTTCAATCCATAGCCATTTTCAAACATGGCTTCCTTTAAGCTTATGCCGCTGCATTACACAGCTTTTATGCAAAGCCAAGCTTGGATTAAACACAAGCTTAGTAACCTATCCATGTACAGCTGTTTCAAGCTTACTGGCTATCATCAACATGGAGAGGGATCTCAGCTTGTGTTGTGGATCTTATAAGTAGGTAATTCACCATAACAATCATTTATAATATGGTGGGCAAAGAGTGATAGAAGCCCTCCACCGTATAGTAGTACAGTAAATAAATAGTACATCCGTGTGAACATTTGAATGTCTAAAACAAGTTAAAAAAAAAACTGCTTCCAGCTCAGAATTCTGAGAAAACAGTTATTACAATGCATTAAGATTATGCCCGCTGCATTACACAGCTTTTATGCAAAGACAAGCTTGGATTAAAAACAAGCTGAGTATCGTATCCTATTTATACTAAGTAAAAAATATTTTATGCTAACATGTTCCTTTACTGTAGTGCAGTGCACCCCTGCAAACCCCCAGCAGTACCATTCAGCCCTACAACCCCTCAGCAGCACCATTCAGCCCCCCAGAAGCACCATTCACCCCCCAGCAGCACCATTCAGCACACCGGCACCACTATTCAGCTCCAAACTCCACTCAACCCCATAACCCCACAGCAGCTCCATTCAGCCCAAAACTCCACTCAACCCCATAAACCCACAGCAGCACCATTCACCACCCAGCAGCACCATTCACCCCTCAGCAGCACCATTCATCACTACAACAGCCCCATTCACCCCTCAGCAGCCCCATTCAGCCCCATTCAGCACCTAACCCCCCAGCAGCCCCATTCACCCCCAGAAGCCCCATTTAACCCCCAACCCCCAGTAGCACAACTCAGCCCCCAGTAGCCTCATAATCCCCCAGCAACACCACTCACCTCCAGTAGCCCCTTTAACCCCCTGCAGCCACTTTCTGCCCCAAACCCCCAGAAGCACCATTCAGCCCCTCAGCAGCCCAATTTTTTCCTCAACCCCCATCTAGCACCATTCAATACCTCAGCAGCCCAATACAGCCTCACAGCACCATTCACCCCCCAGCAGCCCCATTCACCCCCAAGCAGTCTCATTCAGCCCATACCTCCCCAGGTCCAACATTCAGCTCCTAAACTCCCAGCAGCCCCATTCAGCCCCCAATTCCACTCAACCCCATAACCCCCCCCATCATCCTTCACCCTCAGCAGCACCATTCACCTTTCAGCAGCACCATTCACCACCCCTGCAGCACCCCAACAGCCAATTTCACCACCTCAGCAGCCCATTCAGCCCACAACCCCCCAGCAGCCCTATTCACTCCCAGCAGCCCCATTCACCCCCAGCAACCCCATTCAGCCCCCAACCCTCCAGCATCCCCATTCACCCCCAACACCCCAGTAGCCCCACTCAGCCCCCTAGCAGCCCCACAACCTCCCAGCAGCACCATAACCCCCAGCAACCCCATTCAGCCCTAAACCCCCAGTAGCACCATTCATCCCCATCAGCAGCCCTATACAGCCCCACAGTCACCTCACAGCAGCCCCATTCAAACCCTCCTGCAGCCCCATTAACCCCCAGCAGCCCCATTAAGCCCCGATCCCCCAGAAGCCCCATTCAGACCCCAACACCGCAGTAGCACCATGCTGCCCCTCTGCAGTCCCATTCAGCCCCACAGCAGCACCATTCACCCCCAGCAGCTCAATTCACCTCCCAACCTCCTAGCAGCCCCATTCACCCACAGCAGCTCCATTCACCCCAACCCCCCAGTAGCCCAATTCAGCCCCTCAGCAGCCCCATTCATCCCCACAGCAGCCCCATTCCCCCTCCAGCAGCTATATTCATCCCCCAACCCCACAGCAGCACCATTCACCCCACAGCAGCCCCATTTAGCCCCCAATCCCACAGCAGCCCCATTCAGACCTCAACCCCCCAGTAGCACCATTCAGCTCCCAACCTCCAGTAGCACTATTCAGCCCCCAGCAGCCCCATTCAGCCCCACAACCCCCCAGCAGCACTATTTACCACCTCCCAGCAGCCCCATAACCCCTCAGCAACACCACCCACCCTCAGCAGCCCCTTTCACACCCAGCAGCCCCTTTCACCCCAACCCCCTGGCAGTCTTATTCACCAGTCCAGCAGTCCCAATCAGCCCCCCCAGCAGAACCATTCAGCCCCCCAAAAATCCTGCAGCACCACTCACCCCCCCCCCAACAGCCCCTCCTCTTGGATATCCTTCCTATGCCGGAGCTTCATACTGCAGGGTCACACTTCATTAGGATTTCTCCTCCCCTGCAGTATGAACCCCCGGCAGGGGAAGGATATCCAGCCTCTGACTAATGAGACAACTGGACCAGGGACCACAGTGAACAAGTAAAAGGAACGCGCTGCTGTGGGAGGAGAGGACTGCTGGTTACACACACGGCCCGGCTGAACAGAGGCCCTGCTATAGAGCACATATCCTACAAATGTTCTCCAACATTTTTCCCTTAGACCCTTAAGTACATTTTTTGCCACTAAGGAAGAAGAAATAACCTGGCACTATGTATCTATGTATAAATTAATTTGTGTCTGTAAAGAAACTGCATATCACCTTTTCAGCTACAAGCCACCTACTGTACTTCACCTCTTCATTACTTATTCTCTGTACTGGTATGAGCTGAATTACTGTGAACAAACTCAGCATGAAGGAAGCATAAGAGATAAATAATCTATATTAGTCTAGATACAATTTTTGTGCACAAATCTCTATTTTAGCCTCTAACATATTCTTACATATTTGTTTTGCCTATAATGTTTTTTTAGTTTAATAATGATTATTCTGCATGCTATGTAGAGTAAATAATATAAACAAGATTTTATAAGAAATTAATAATCAAAAGTTATTCAGATTAACATTTATTTTAAGTCTAAATTCTCCATTTGTTGAATTGTTTGTGTATTTTTTATTATTTCTGAATATTGATTTATCAATACATATTTACAGCATACTTTTTAGCATGATTGCTATATAGTTATATAACAGTGTAACTGTGTTTTTGCTATATAGCTACATAACAGTGAGATTGAAAAATGAAGTCCAACCCTTGTAACCATTGTAACACTTCCATTGCACTTCAATGTGAAAATAGCTGTAATAGTCATTATACTACACAGGTTTAGGTATCCTGGTGATCTTAGTAAATCACATTTTAATTTGAAAATATTGGAACTCTAACCTCCTGAAAATCAAAACGTGTAAATGTTGACTCACTATACCAGGTCAAATTATGCAAATGAAGTATTTTAGTGGTTGTTGTTGTTTAGTCGTTCAGTTGTCTCCAGTTCTCTGTGACCCTATGGACCACAGGATGCCAGGTACATCTTTCAGTAACTGCCCCTCTGAGCTCCCTCAAGCTCATGTATATTACTTTAATGACCTAATCTACAGATCTCTGCCTCTGCCATCCTCTTCTTTGAGTGTCTTAAACGAAGCATTAGAGTCTTCTCTAAGGATTCATGTCTTCTCATGATATGGCCAAATATTTAAGCTTTAGCATCATTATCATATCTTGCAGTGAACAGTTTGGCTTGATTTCCTGTAGCATTGATTGACTGGATCTTCTTAAAGTCCATAGACTCTAAGCAGTTTTCTCCAACAACACAATTGAAAGCTGTCAAGGTGTCAATTCTTTAGTGCTTAACCATTTTTATGGTCCAGCTCTAACATTCATATATTACTACTCGGAATACCATAGTCCTAACTATGCAAATCTTTGTTGATAGTGTAATATCTTTACTTTTTAATAGTTTGTCCAAGCTTGACATAAGTTTTATCCCCAGAAAGCAAATATATTTTAATTTTATAGCTGCAGTCACCATTTGAAGAGATCTTGGATCCTATATGTTATGGTTAGGGTATGAATTTTTGTTCTGGAGGCTATAGGGAAGCCAGTGGAGTGACTGATAGAAAGATACCATGACGGTTGATTATGGTAGAGTAGAGAAAGGCAGGTGATGGTGATGTCAACAAGGAGTGAGTTGCAATAGATGAGATGAAATAATAATAATAATAATAATAATAAAAAAATATTTATTAAGCGCATTTCTCCCAGAAGTGACTCAAAAGCAGGGGTATGCTTCTGCCTGGACCCATGACCCTAGGGCAGCATATTTTCAGGGGCAGCATGCTGGCTGAAGATACAGTGCAGTAAATTGAAATATGTTTGTATATGCACTGAAAGATCTATATGTAGTAATTTTCCTTGGACATGTCTTATATACACTGTATGTATACATACACATATAAACTTATGATTTGAGATATAGACAAGGGAAACATTAGATACAATTCAGTCTAGGGGGCTCACCAAACTGGCCTAGGACAGCATAAACCCTAATTATATCGTAACAAGTTGCCAGTCTCCCTGGGTTTGTGCCTGTGTTTTCAGCGTTTTAGATGAATACAATGCAGGAGGCTTTAATACTTTTCCAAATTTGACTATAATATTAGCCACTGATGAAAAATAATAAACGAAAATAAATCAAATGAAATAACTTCACAACTACAATCACTGGCCTATATCCTTTAGTAGTTAAGGTTTCCAATCTGCTTCAAAATGAACATCAGCTCCAAGCCTTTGTCTCCCTAGCTGAGTCCAGCTTAAGACACCTACATGAACACTTCGCTCTGTGTGTCTCTTTTCCCAACTCAGACCATATGTACACACGTCTGTGTGTGTCATTTCTTACAGGCTCAGAAAAAAGACCTCTCTCTGTGTTTCTCTTTTTCTCCAACTCAAACTCTGCACACATGCTCTCTGTGTCTTTCTTCAGTCCAGACTGACTGTTCACTGAGTCCTTTAGCAGTCTCACACAGACTGTAATAAGCACAGCCTCACAAAGATTGCCAGCTGCAGTTCAAATTAACAGATTGCAACTGTGGTCCATAAACACAGTCATGCCCAAATTCCAGGAGCACTCTTAAGTAATAGCTTATCAGGTGCATCTAATCAACTGTTCACGGGAACATAACTGTTCCAGACCTCCTGGGAAAAGGGATTTTTGTAAAGTATGTGGCTCACACAAACCCCTTGTATCACAATACCTATGGATGAAGGGGTGGATTAGAATCTTAACTGGGTTTGTGTAAAATAGGAATGTATTCTGGATATGTTGTCTAAGTGAAGATGACATGATTCAAAAATTGGTTGTATGTGAGGTGTAAGAGAGCATAGAGTAAGAGAGGCAGGTCTGAGAGGTGGGAGTAATGATGATATTTTTACAGTGAGGAATAATTGAGAATTGGCAACTGTAGTAGAAGGGGTAGATTAGGAGCTCATTCTATGCTGTGCATGGGGCCTTATATTACAAAAGTTAAGTTAATTTCTGTATCACATTTTAGATGGATTTCCTACCAGTGATGACACACAGGAGCCACATTTGACTATTTTATTTTTTTTAATGGTGGAATGCCTCTTCTGTCTAAAAACTATAGGCCAAGTTTGCTAATAAATACTTATGTTTAAATATTCGCAACATTTACCTTTCTTGATAATTATATCATTGGTTTCATCCCTGTGAAACAGAGTATAACATTTTCTTTTTAGATCTCCTCTTTTTTTATGTGAATTGCAAATTGATCCAGAAGAAGGAAAGTTGAAACCCCACTGAAACATTGACATCTCTCACACAAGGGAAGAAAATGACTTTCTGATTTCAAAACCTTGCATTCTCTGGATCAATGTCCCTCTTATTTTAGTTAGCCAACATAAACCTGTATGTCTTTTTTAAATATAACCAAACTTTTTTAAATATTATCTATTGAATCTTCTGTAATAACCTCCTGAGAGTGAGCTCCACGATTGACTGCCCCTACTATGAAGAACTATTTTGTTTTTTTAAGGTGAAATTTTGTTTTCTCCTAACCTCAAGTGGTGAGCTCTTGACAAGAGAAAAATAGCAGACAATATTAACCCTGGATATATTTATATAAGATATGCATATCTTCTTTTTTTCTAGAGAAAATTAGTCTAAATAGGTTAGTGTCTTTTCATAGCTTAATCTGTCCATTCTCCAAATTGCTACCATGTCTTCTGGCAATTTATATTTACTGTTTTACTAAACAATAAGGGCCACATTCAATTGCAAGGCCGCAACTAATGGTATACATGCTGTATGTCTGCAGGCTTGCTGCAGGCTTAAACTCTGCTACATTTACGGAGTGATTCAATTGAACAAGCTCCCAAATTACAGGCAAAAGGCCAAATCGTAAACCATGCAATCTTATCTAGCATTTCAGAGCATGAACATAATCAATGAAGCAAGGCCATAACTACCCATTTAGAAACAGCCAATAGAAAATTAGACAGTCATCATTACGGCAGTATAAGATGGAGGTTACATGTCAATCAATTAGAGTTTACAAGTCCGATAAGAGATTGGACTCACAAAACCCACAAAATACAAAATAATAAAAATGAATGCCAATACTGTTCTAGTTCATATGGGTGGCCTGATATATATTAACTCTTTGATTCCCAAGATCAATATAACCCCGATATGAAACAAAAAATACATGATTTTGTATTGCCAATTTGAGAGCTTAAGACTGTTATGCAAATAATTCTAATGTATTTTATCACTTTCCCCATCATTTACAGTGCAGTATTTATTTTTTTATTTGCATATACAGTGCTACAGACATGTCTTTAACCCCTTTGCGGGTTCCCATCAGGTACCCGTAAGAATTGCGGCTCGCAAAAAGACGCCAATTGAATAACAAGTTAGTTTAGGGGCTACATTACAGGCTCCAGTAAGCTACAATTTCTCAATTGAATAAGGCCCTATGCATCTCAAAATATGTTTATTAGGTATTAAAGTTTCATACAATTCTTAAGTCATACAAATTAAAGATTGTTGAGATATTATAATAATGAATTATAAGGTAACAGAACATAATACCGTGTTACATGGAAACACAAGCTGATAATAAATAATAAGTCAGAAATGGCATGCATTTCACTCTCAGGTGTTATATGCTAGTCTGTTGTCACTTGTTCAGCAAATATTGAATGAAGCAGTGAGTGAGCAATCAGGCAGTTTTCTTAAATTCAAGTTGCTTTGTGGAAATTGGTGGTTGTGAGCAAATGTACGCAATGTTGAGAATATTGACAGAGGCTATAATATAATTCTACTTAATTGTTCATTAAAAATTAAAAAATATTTTTAGGATGCAGCTAAGCACTGTAATAAAGGCCTGGAATCCCCCCAAGAGATAAACAATCAATTTTACTGTAACAGTGAAGATACAGAAAAATAAGAAACCATATATTTTGATGTGTACCAAAATCTGACTGCTTTAAATACACCAATCACATATAATAGCTGTCAAACTGCGAATTGTCGTCACAATTGCAAGCCTCGCGAAGCGAGGGAACCGTTGATGCATAGAAGCCTTCCGAGCTCAGAGCACTTAGACGGCACTCATCGTCCTGCGAGCCTCGTGAAGTGAAGCGAGCAGTTGAGGCATTAAAACACACTGGACTTAGCCTGCAAGCAGTTGAGGAACATGGGACTTAGAAAAAAAATCTGACCTCGGAATCTCGGAGGCAAAAAAATTGACCTTGCAGAAATACGACTTTAACGGCTAACCCAAGAAAATCGGAAAACACGAAAAATAAGAAAAAAAAACAATACAAATTTAAAAACACTCACACACAGCATGGGGGGAATGCCAGGATGCTCATAAATCAGCTTAGCAAAAAATGGCGGCCAAAAAAAATTAAAACAAGGCTACGGAGACTGAGGCGCGCAAATCACCACCAGGCACGTACAAGATAGCCAGGAACGTAGGAGATACAAAATATACCATTACAACGGACGGAAAATGCTCGCAAGCCAAGTAACACATAGAAAAAGCTGCCATTTTACAACACTAACTTGCAAATAATAACCTTACGATTCTAAAATGGCACTTTACCCGCCTAAACAAATGAATTGGCCTCGCGCACGCAGCCTATTTGCACTGCACACTTGGCACATTGCTGACACTTTCTCCTCAGGTGATCAACAGTCCAACTGTACATTTTCTGAGCAGGATATTGATTGCTGCATATTATATATAAATATGTAAAGTATATTTATTTATTAATTCATATTAATTTATTAATTTATTGTACTAATTTTTTTTTATATTTTACACTGTACTTATATATCTGTCTTTGCGATGAGCAACAAAGGTGATCGTTTCAAAGGAGGAAACTTGAAGTACACAAGGGAAGAAGCTCGCAATGAGCACTGAAGGCCCTCAGAGGAGCAAAAGCCTTACATTGTGTGGCAAACAGCATTGCCATGGCTTCAAATTTTATTGCCGTCATTTTTTGATTGGCAATTTGCTAGTTCATAATATTGGGCACAGAATTCTTGGATATATGTTCTATGCAAATTAAAGGCTACTTAATTCAGCACAATTTGAACCATGTTGAAATACTTTTTGAATTTTTGAAATACATGCATTTTTACAAAGAAAGCAAATTAAAAAAGCTGTGTTTACATGTTTAATAGACTGCCAGAGCTCAGTCCTGCTTCATTACTCCAACCAAACAGGTTACAGGGGTGTGAGTCCCATTTAAGTCTTTAAATGCTTGTCCAGAAGACCCGTGACATCATTAATAGAGGCTGCTCCAATGAACAAGCTTTTTTTTTTAAAGTTCCCCCCCTTTCTCTCTACACACAGCAGGTAAAAACATGGCATGTTTGTTAAAGGAGAAGTGGAGATAACTCCTTCCTTTTTTGTATGTAATGTCTGGAATAACTTTTAAATATTTGTACTTTTTTAAAAATATATATCAATCCATTCCCTTCTGGATCATTACCTTGCCATGGTGAAGAAGGTTGTGTACTTTAGTGAAGCTGTGAGTTATACCATACATCGTTACCAAGGTCACAGCAGAGAGGAAAGACAAATCAAAGTTCACTGGGGAAGAAAATGGCAACCTACATGAATCTTTTTGCAAATATAACCTTATGGAAAATCACAATCAAAGACATAACTATGTAGCACTTGAAGATGAGCACCTCAGGTCAGAAGGTATCTACAACATTACTGAGAAGAGCAGAGGGAATGTACGAGTAGCACCAGATCAAATGAAGTGGTTGGGAGGACACCCAGCTGCGTCTGTGAGGAAAAGGAAAGTCAGCTCCTGCAAAAACAATTCAACAAAGGATTGTTAGAAATATGAACCAAGCCCAACTGGAGGAGGTAAAAAAATCAGATGAGAAGATTAAACATAGATATACTGGGAATTTGTGAACTCAAATGGACTGGAATTGGACATTTTATTTTAGACAGCCACCAGATCTTCTACTGTGGTCAAGATTCCCAAAGAAGAAATGGAGTAGCCATTTTAATCAATGAAGGAGTGGCCAAAGCAGTGCTCTGTTACAACCCAATAAATGACAGCATGATTTTAATTCAAATAATTTTTTTTTATTAGTATATAAAAAAACACAATATAAAAAGAAGGTCACATAAGCAACAAACGCATATAACCAGTAATCAGAAATAGACCAACTTCTGTAGCATTTAGAATCACCTATGGCTGTACACAGAAAGCTGCCACTAACAATACAGCAATATAATATAGTCTTATATACCTACAGAGTAAACACAGACAAAACATACACACACAACCAAGTGCCCATCTGTGGAAAGGCGAAGAAGGCGGGGGGGGGGGGGGGGGACAGGTGGGGCAAGGAAGAGCCACATGGGCAAAATCACACAATATACAAGTTGAGACAAACATTCACTGAGAGAAAGTAAAGAAACAAACCAATCCCTCTACCCTCTAACAAAGCCTTTACTGATCCCCCTGATCCCAAAGGAGCCACTTAAGGTTCTTTGCAATAGCCAACTGTGAAGAAGCTAAGTAGTTATCAAAATCCCTGTTACGCTCTAATATTGTGTAAACATCTGGCCATGCTGGAATTCGTTCTCTTTTCCAAAGTCTAATTATTAACCATTTTGCGATGCTAAACACCTGAATAAACAGAGCCTGCTTTTCAACAGGTACTTCAGCATCAGAAATATGGCAACTAACATTCTCCACTTTAAAAACTATTTTCCCTCTTAAAAGTAAAGACAACTGATGGGTCAATGCCTGAAAAAATACCTAAATACGGGGACAATGCCACCAAACATGCGCATGGGAGCCCCCAAAAAACACAATTCCTCCAGCAGAATTGATCCCTCGATTGTCCACTGAACAGAAAGATTTTTGAAGGCACTAAATACCATTTAGTAAGGATCTTAAAAAACACTTCTCTATAAACTGCATTTTTTATGATTTTTTTAGTAACACTTTAAGCCATGTGTCAGTTGGTCAAGTGCAGTTCAGCTCCTTTTCCCAATAAATCATTTTAGCCGTTTTGACATTCTCAAAACTCTGCTTTAGTATAATTAGGCATCTTGAAATAAGACGTGTCCTAACTAGTGCAGTAATTTTTTTTTACATCAATATAGACTTTAATTTGTAAATAATCAAGCCAAAACCATTTTGGCAGACTAAATTTAAGTGTTACTTGTTCAAATGTCAAAATGCGATCATTTATAAAAATATCTTTTAACGTCAACAAAACCCCACTTAGGCCATAGATTAAGCGTGGAATTAGAAAAATCCTTAGCCAAAGAGCTGAATAGAATATAAGGGCTTGAGAGCAGCATTAACTTATATTTATGGTTAAGAGCAGCCCACACTTTCAACAAGTTTCTTACAACATATGTCCCTTCGTAAGTGTCGCCTAATGGAAATTCTGTCAATAAAAGTTTCTTGAGATCATGATCCGCCACTAACTCCCTTTCAATTGAATCTCAGGCATATGAACCTAAAGGGTCATACCATCTGATAATATGTGAAACGCTAATTGCCTTCATAATATAATATTAGAGATGGATATCCAATTCCGCCCTAACAAACAGCCTTATTAAATTGGGATTCAGAAAATTTAAAAGGGCTCTATTTAAGCACACAGCATATTTTTTTTTACAGAAGTTTATAGTTAATAAGTGAACTTGTATCCAAAAGCAAGATCTTCACTAACAAAAAACTTCTGTAAAAAAAATGCTATGTGATTAAATAGAGCTCTTTTAAATCCCAATTTAATAAAGCTGAAATTTTCTAGCCATAATGTTCTTATTAACTCTCACTGATTTATCTACTGTAGATGAATATATTTGTCGATCAGATTTTGGAATTTTCTTATCAAATAATTCGGAAGGAACAATGGTAAGATGCGGAAAAGACAATTTATTTTAGGCAGAAGGGACATTTTAACCATTGCTAAATGACCGTAAAAGGACACCTTCTTCTCTTTTCATTTAGAGATTAAAAGTGTAAGTTTTTTATGTCATTTGTCAATGTTATTAATGACAGTATATCTGGGTGTACTAAAAAAATAGATTCCCAAATGTGTGACCTTATTGATGTGCCACTTATAAGGGTAATTTTGGGAAAGTTCATACATTTTTGTCTGACATATTAAATGATAATACTTTCGATTTGGACATACAGTATTAATCTTAAAGTTAGAGAATGCGCTGCAACCATCAAATACCTTCTGAACTTCTTTAAGAAAAACTAATAGGTTGGTCAGACAAAGTAAGGTATCATCTGCAAAAAGAATCGTTTTGTGTTTGACCTTATTCGTTTTTAGACCACTCATTTGAGGGGAGGATCTAATACATTGAACAAAAGGTTCAATCATTGAAGCGAACTGTAATGGGACAGCGGACAACCTTGTCTCATGCCGTTTGCTATTTTGAAGACTCTAAATGAAAAACCTACCCCTACAACTGAAGTTGAGGGGTTCGAATAGTGCGCTCCAAACGCCATTTCTCCAAAATCTGCAAGCCAATTTTTTTTAAGTGCTGTGTATAAAAGATCAATTCAGCCGTCAAATGCTTTCTTAACATCAAGGGAGAGGAAAACTACAGGGATCTTCCTAGCTTTAACCACTGAAATAAGATTTAATAACCTCCTGCAGTTCTCTACCCCCTGTCTCCCTCAGATAAAACCCATCTGATCAGTCGTTACCAGCTGTTTAATAACCTTATTTAATCTACAAGACAACATTTTAGCGTTGATTTTCGAATCTATTTTGAGGAGTGCGATTGGCCTATAACTACTACATTCAGCTGCATCCTTATCCACTTTAGGGATAGTAATAATATTTGCTGACAAGGTTTCCCTAAATGCATTCGGGCTCACAGCAGAACGAACTCTCAAATTTGTAATTGCAACTGAGATTTCTTCAATGGAGATTGGCAAGTTTAAGACCTCCAACTCTTTGTCTGAAATCTTTGGCAAATCTAGGTTATCCCAAAATCCTTGGATCCGAGGTAACAGACCACCCTGATCTTTATAGTCCAGGTCTAAATTATAAAGTTTTTCGTAATAGTCAGCAAACGTATCCGCTATCCCTTTAGGAGTGGAGGTTAAATTCTGCACATGCCTAATCACATTCATTCTTTGATTAGTATCATTCCTCTTATTTTTTTTGGCCAAAGATTTACCAATTTTATTACCATGAAGGAACAAATGTTGTTGAAGCCGCCATATCGCTTTGTCGACCACTAGATGGTTAATGCTTTTTATCTGGGCCTGTATAGCTTTAATCTCCTCCGTCAGATAGACTGATGGTTTAGATTTATTCTCTGCCTCTAAGCGCGTCAATTTAATGTAGAGCAACCTTAACGAAAGGCCTCCCTGTTTTTTCTTGATTTATTAAATAACCTCTAATTGAGGCTTTAAGGGCGTTCCACAAAGTAATGTTAGACACTACTGACTGCTCCTTTACTTTCAAAAAGTTCTCAATCTCTTGGCAAAGAAGTTGCCTTTCATTGTCATCCTCCAAAAGTGAGTTATTGATTTTCCACTGTGGTTCGTACCTACCAATATATTTAGCCTTATCAAGGCATGATCGGATCACAAAATGGAGTCTATTGACACATCAGCAATTCTTTCAAGCACTTCTAAATTAACCAAAAACAAGTAAATTCTCGAGTACGACTGATGTCTGTGAGAGAAGTGGGTGTAGTCCCTTTTGTCTGGATGGAGCACTCTCCATGCATCATAAAGCACACTGCACCAATCTCCTGCACATGAACGCAGCCCTATGCTTAAGTCTATAATCCAACCCCAATGGTTTAACAGCCATTCAGTCTAACTCAAGGTTTCAACAGTGAGTTAAAATCCCCACCCAGAATAGCTAGACCCTTTGAGAATATTTTAAACATCCCAATTACGTGTTTCAAGAACTTGACTTGGTTGTGGTTAGGGGCGTAAATATTCATGAATATTCAGAATTTAGCGGCCTTCTTTATCAATTTTACCCATTACTTCTTCTAGGATTAAACTTCTACTGAAAAAATAAATAGATACGCCTCTAGCTTTTTTCCTGAAGGTGGAATTATGGCTAATAGGAAAACTATTAACATGAAAGGAGGGCCCCAGACATACTTCCA
The DNA here is from genome assembly GCA_027410445.1 of Discoglossus pictus. Taxonomy (NCBI): domain Eukaryota; kingdom Metazoa; phylum Chordata; class Amphibia; order Anura; family Alytidae; genus Discoglossus; species Discoglossus pictus. The sequence goes on from CM050164.1 coordinate 356,862,678, forward strand.
ATGCGTTTCTTGTAGACAGACTATTTCTATTTTCTCCTTTCTATATCTATCAAAAGTCTCTTACTAGCTGATTTTTACCCCTGCACATTGCGACTAATACTTTTTAAGGCTATTTAAGAATAAAGAGAAATTTTCCCTACCATTCCATCCTTCACCCAGCCCCATTCCCCAAAAAACCCTGATTGGCCTTGCAAAAAACATAAATTACAAACAAAAACACCACATAAATCACTAATTTATTTTCCCATTTTATTAAACTTGTGTAAAAGGGAATTTGGGTCCGTACTGCTCGCCTCATCACCCCCTTGCAAAAAAAAGAGGGAAGGAGGGGAACTATACAGAACCAAAACAACAGTTAAAAGGATGACTGGGCAGCAGTGCACGCCTGGTGAGTATATACATTAAATGTGCAACTGACAGAAGGGAGAAAGGAAGGTTCCAAAACGACCACCCCACACTCTTCTATCGGACCCCCACTGAGGTGCTGTCCCTCCTATGCTTTAATGACACTACTACGAAATCAGCATCTCATGAAAAAGCATCATCCCCAGTCACATAAACCACTGAATAAAAAGAGGAAGAGGTCAACCCTCAAAACTCACTATGTGAAATTTCCTTTGAGAAATTAGCTCTGTACCTTGCTCCAGATTATCTATTACACATTTTTCATCCATATAAGCAATTATTAATTTTGTTGGAAAACCCCAGGTATCTAAAATCTTGTTGTCTCAAAATTTTAGTTAGGGGGCAAAATTATCACCTAGTATCACTTGATAAATCTGTGAAAATCTGGAGATGTTCATATAACTGGGGAAATGGTTTTGTCTCAAATGCTGTCCTAAAAATGTGTTATTTTTGTGCAAAATGATGAATCCTCACAATTACATCTCTTGGAGCGTCAGGTTTGCTATTTTTTGAAAGGGGAATTCGATGAATTATTTAAGTCTTTAAACCGAATATCCTCCCAAATACCCCTAATATGTAAATTATTACGTCTAGAGGGATCCTCCAGTTTAGTGCATTTTTGATTTAGATGAATGATCTCTTCTCTTAACAAACTTATTTCTTTAAGCAGCTTTTGGTTTTCTTTATCAATGTAATTTTGCTTAAGTTCTATTTCTTGAATTACCTTTGACTGAGAGTTAATTGAGTTGGTATTTTGTGCAATTTCTGAGGTTAATTCTAATTTGATAGATTTTTGAAAATCTGCAAATAGATTTTTCATCATTGCAATGGTTATTCTTTCCTCAGAAGGTTCCAAGGAAAAACTATCTCCAGTATTACCCTGATCAACAGAAGAGTCCATCTGACCGAAGATGGGAGAGTCAGAGTTTTCTCCTTATAGATGGACTTATTTAAGGGTAAGAATAAATTATCACATGATGTATCTTTTGTTTTATTCCCCTTATTCTTAGATCTTGTAGACTGAGAAGATTTCTTCATAATGCTTTATTTGGCAGCTTTGCCTAAGCCTAAGCTTAGACTAGATCTAACTCACTTGCTAAAGGGGAAGAATAAAACTAAAACTGTACAGAGAGCCTAAGCTCTATCCAAACTCTTTCCAACTTATGACTATTAACAACACGTTATCTATAGACCCTAGGAAATAGCGATTTATTGATAGTGAGAGCCTGCAAGAGCCAGCCCAAAAGCCCCAACCGGCCCTAAGTCACAGTTACTAGAGGGAAAAACTAGCTCATAGCCCTACCCCTTGACTTATATGTCTTTTAAGCTATTAATCAAGAAAGATCAACTTGAACTTGCTCCTGACCATGGAAAAGTTAAGGACCCTATAAAGCCCCCAAAAAGCTGAAAAGAAATACATTTCAGACATATAGTTCCTAGTTTATCTGAATGAAACTAATAAGTGACCGTACTATCACCAAGAGATAACCCTACTGTAACCAAAGTTCGGTTATACCCTATATAGAACTTTATTAAGGAAGGCAAAATGAAGTCAAAACATTAATTAAAAAAATAAACCACAGAGGAACTCAATTTAAAGCGTTTACGAAAAATATAATAAAAAATGATAAAATAGTGGTATATGAGACTTTGTTAGTCCTTATTAGTCCTTATTAGTCCATTGATACCTGCAGTGCAGGTGGAGCAAATGGAAAGGGGGGAGTCAGACTTCATACACAATTTCCGCCTATGGGACTGTTCATTATTTCCTTCACTGACCCCCCTCCTTACCTCCTCCACCGCAGGAACACTGAAGACCTCCCTTCTATCCCTTCTGTCCCCCTTCTAAAAGGGCTAATGGGACTCTTACTTGAGGCTTACTCAAGGCACTATGAGGCACTACGAGTAGGGAAAACAGCAGCTCCTACATCAGCCAGACACCAGCACCTACAGGCCTGCGTCTGCCGGACACATCAAGACTCCGTACTCCCAGGACTCGGGTATCGACTTCGGCTTCACATCACTTCACGTGACTCATGAGCCAAGATGCCATTACGTGGAGACCAGTAACCAGGCACTGAGCCCAGAGGAGGATCCAAGGCTCTCCCAGCAGCCACAGGTCTCACTCGTCTACCGAACAGCCAACTCATGCTGCTTTGCTATAGTGCACCTGCACAGCTCCCTGGTGAGATCTGTACCATATCAGACACTCCAGCAAAGAGAAGAACAGTCTGATAGAAGTGGGATCCGCACGGCAATACCTCCTACACCCAGGTAAGATCAGGAGCTTGGAAGCCTTGGAAGCCTTTAACAGGAGCCTTGGAAGCCATGGACAGGAGCCTTAACCAGGAGCGTGCAAGCAAAATTGGAGTAAAAGAAAAAAAGACAAAGGGACCTCCACACATAGGACCCCCACCAACCAACAAGACCCATCGGTAGCACTAGGCGCTCTAGATGCAAGTCTCACAAGGTGCAGGGGTGGGTTATAAGCAAAAAGTGTCTCTCAGCGAAGAAAACATGGCCTAGAAAACACCATATAACTCTCCATCGGGGGAACTGCACCTAACTGCATCCATCAATGCCTAGAAACATGGGTCTCCCTAGACCAGCAAAGTGGCAGACGTGGAAAAATGGATGAGTTTAACCTTGGAGAAAAAAATGAAGCAGGTCAGAGATTAATAGAATTTTGTCAAGATAATTATTTGGTCATCCAACAGCTTCGGAGATGATTCTACACATGGACATCACCAGATGGACAATATAGAAATTAGCTTGACTATATACTGTGTAGCCAATGATGGAGGAGCTCTATACGGTCAAAAAATCAAGACCTGCAGCTAACTAATCAGATCATGAGCTTCTTATTGCAAAGTTCAGAATTAAACTGAAGAAAAGAGGGAAAACCATTAGACCAGGCAGATATGAAATAAATAATATCCCCAGTAATTATGCAGTGGAGGTAAATAATATATTTTGGGGACAAGACATGGTAGACAGAATTCCTGAAGAACTTTGAACAGAAGTTTGCGACATTATCAAGAAAATACTAACAAAGAATATCTCCAAAAGAAAGTAAAATAAGAATTCAAACTGTCTGTCTGCTTAGGCTTTGAAAGTAGCCTTAGAAAGATGGAAAGTGAAAGGTAGTGAAGATAGGAACATTTTTTATCCAACTGAATACAGTACTCCAGAGGATAATAAGAAGAGTCAAAGAGACATTCTATAATCGAAAATGTAAAAAGATAGAAGAAGATAACAGAAAGGGAAAGTCAAGAGATCTCTTCAAGAAAATTGTGCATTTCAGGGGAACGTTTCATGCCAAAGTGGGCGTGATAAAATAAAAAAAATGGTAGGGATTTAACAGAAGCACATCAGATAAAGAAGACGTTGCAGGAATACTCAGAAGGTCTTAGCAGAACAAAATAATCTCAATAGTTTGTCCTATGAGCTAGAGCCAGACATCTTAGAGAGGGAAGTGAAGTGGGCCCTCGGAAGCTTTGCTGATAACAAAGCTGCAGGAATTTATGGAATCCCAGCTGAATTATTCAAGATCCTACAAGATGATGCTGTGAAAGTGTTTCTTGCCTTATGCCAACACATTTGGAAAATTCAACAGTGGCCGGTAGACTGGAAAAGCTAAGTCTACCTCCCCTCTGGATTGCTGCCTTGTCATGGTGAAGGGGCTTGTGTACTTCAATGAAGCTGTAAGCAATACCATGTAGGGTCACTCAAGATGGGCAAGTCATAGTAGAGAGGTCAGGTAAATCGTGTTCTACTGGAGAAGGAATCGGCAGGCCACTCCAGTAACTTGGTATGATATTATTATGGACAGGAACAGTCAGAAACATAATGATATGGCACAGGAAGATATGCCCCTCAGGTCATAAGGTGGCTACTACATTACAGAGTGAGAGCAGAGGGTGAGTATGAGTAGTACCAGATCTAATGAAGTTGTTGGACCAAAATCGCGGGGACAACAAGCTGCAGTTGTGACTGGAGGGGAAAGGAAAGTCAGCTGCTGCAAAGAACAATTCATCATGGGAACTTGCAATGTAAGAACTATGAACCAAGGCAAACTGGACATGGTCAAACAAGCGATGACAAGGTTAAACATTGATATCCTGGAAATTGGTGTACTCAAATAGACTGGAATGGGATATTTGACATCGGACGACCACCATATTTTCTACTGGGGCCAACAATCCCGCAGAAGAAATAGCCCTTGTAGTTAATTAAAGGGTTGCCAACTCAAGGTCCGTTAGAACCCAATAAATGAAAATGATTTCAATTTGGATTCAAGTCAGCCATTTAACATCACAGTAATCCAAGTCTATGCTCCAACTATGGATGCTGATGAGGGTGAAGTTATCCAGTTCATAGATATAGCAGCAAGAAAAGATACTTCTCTCTTCATAGGAGATTGTAATGCTAAAGTAGGGAATCAAAAGATACCTGGAATAACTGGCACATTTTGGCCTTAGGCTACAAAAGGAAGCAGGCCAGAGAATTCTATCAAGATAATACTCTGGTCATAGAAAACATCCTCTTCCAACAGATGACTATACACATGGACATCACCAGATGAACTATAGATGGAAGAGCTCTACACAGTCACCAAAAGAAGACCTTAAGTTTACTGCAGCTCAAATCTTGCACTACATATTGCAAAGTTCAGAAATAGATTGAAGAAAAGAGGGGAAAGCATCAGATCAAGCAGATACAAAATAATAAAAACAAATTTCAGTGAATATGGAATGGAGGTAAAGAATAGATTCAAGGGACTAGATATGGTACATAGAATGCCTGAAGGACTTTGGACCGAAATTTGTGACATTATCAGGAAAAAACAATAAACTGGATGTCTGATGAAGCTTTGGAAGTGGCCAAGAAAAGTAAAAGGTTGTGAAGATAGGAAAATATTTGTCCAACTGAATTCAGAATTCCAGAGGATAGCAAGGAGAGACAAGGAGTGTTTCTACAGCAAACAATGTAAAGAGATAGAAGAAAACAAAATTGGAAAGTCAAGAGAAAAAGAGAAAATCTTCAAGAAAATTGGGGATCTCAAAGGAAACTTTCATATCAAAGTGGACGTAATAAAATACAAAAATGGCATGGACTTAACAGAAGCAGATAAGATAAAGAAGATGTGACTGACAATCCATAAAGGAAATATCTTAACAGCATTGATGACCTCAATAGTTTGTCCAAGTAGCTGGAGAAAGACATCTTGGAAAGAAAAGTGAGATGGGCCCTAGAATGACTTACTGATAACAAGGCTGCAAACGTTGATGGAACTCCAGATGAACTATTAAAAATCCTAGATGATGCTATCAAAATTTTGCCCTCCTTATACCAACAGATTTAGAAAACTCAAACGTGTCCAGTAGACTGGAAAAGTTCAGTCTACATCCCAATCCCCAAAAAGCAGTGCCAAAGATTGCATCAATTGTACAAGCCAGGTTCCTCAGTTGAAGAGGCACAAAAGAGATCAAATGGCCAATATCCAATGGATAACAGAGAAAGTAGAGAGTTCCAGAAAAGCATTTACTTTTTGCTTCATAACTAAAAGGGGCAAGTTCTTAAAGAGATGGGGTTACCAGATCATCTCATCTGCCTCCTGAGGAATCTGTATGTAAACCAAGAAGCCACGGTCAGAGCTGAACATGGAATAACAGAATGGTTAAAGATCGGGAAAGGTGTGCAATGCGGTTGTATATTGTCACCTTATTTATTCAACCTATATGCGAAACAAATCATGCGTAAGACCAGGCTTGATGAATCCAAAGCCAAAATCAAGATTGCTCGAAGAAATACCAACAACCTCAGATACGCTGATGATACTACTCTGATGGCTGAAAGTGAGGAGGCACTAAAGGACCTATTGCTGAGGGTGAAAAAGAGAGAGTGCCAAAGCTGGCCTGCAGCTCAAAGTTATCATGGCAAACTGCAATCTCAGTTCCTGGCAAATAAATGGGGAAGAAGTGGAGGCAGTGACAGATTTTACTTTCCTAGGATCCAAGATCCCTTCAGATGATAACTGCAGCCATGAAATCAAAAGACATTTGCTTCTGGGGAAGAAAGTGATGGCAAGATTGGACAAGCTAGTAAAAAGTAAATATATTACACTATCAATAAAAGTCAGCATAGTTAGAACTATGGTATTCTCAGCAGTAACATGTAGATGTGAGAGCTGATCATAAATAAGACTGAGCTCCATAGAATTGATGCCTTTAAATTGTGGTTAAAAATTATTAGAGCCCTTTGGGCTGCAAGAAGATCCAATAAATCAGTACTTCTGGAAATCAAGTTCACTGAAAGGTATAATCATCAGCCTTGAAGCTCTAATATTTTGGCCATATCATGAGAAGACAGGATTCCCTAGATAAGACTCTGATGCTAGAAAGGCACATGAAGGAGGGAGAGGTAGAGGAAGAGATGCATAGATGAGGTGGTGGAAGCAATGATCATGAGCTTGATGGAGCTCAGAGAGGCATTGGAGACAGATGTGCCTGGTGGTCTGTAGCCCTTTGAAGTTTCAAATGTCTATAATGCACACTGCAAAACACATATTTATAGAACTGAAGGAATCATCAATTAACTGATTCCAACCCTCTTCCTGTATCCCCCCCACCCCCTTTATGGTTTAATTTTTAAACTGTCAGTTTTTATATATGTATAAGTTACAACAGAATTTAATTAATATCAATAAAGGTTGAGTTTTACTACATTATTATTTGCATGCTATTCTTGCAATATTGATATTTACTTTCTTAGTCTCTAGATACTGGGGGCCTCATTCTATTAGCGGCCGTAAATCGGCCGTAAGGCTGCGATTCCTTGCGGGGGTTCAGTTAACTCGCGATTCTATTATACGGCCCCGCAAGGATCTCCTTCTACGGCCGGCCGCATATCTTGGAACCGGCCGTAAGCTGTGAAATATAAAAACTCAAAAATAAATTCAAGCCTGCACTGTACAGCTCTGTAAATGCTAGGGATCATATTGGGGGACATGAGGATTAAAAGGAACCCACTCTCAAGCTTGCACATCAGCCTAAACCCGAGTTCAAATTAACTGTTTATTTTCCGGCTGCGGCGTGGGTGTGTCTGAGGTGCTCCAAGCACTCTGGACTTTTTACATGGATATTTTACGGATATTAAAAATAAAATATTTTACGGATTTGAGTATAGGATAATTATGTGCTATTTTTTCTAACACCTAAAATCCCTTTATAGTCTTCTCAAAGTGCAGGATGGCTTTATTTGAGCTATTTTATGTGCTTAATTGGTGCTAGCGGGACCTCTTTCCTGCAAGTAAGCAGCTGCTCGTTTTTAGCCTTGCAGAGAGGTTTCCCGGAGCAATTGAATTGCAAATAGGAATTTCTTACGGCCGAAACTCTCGGCCATTTTAGATCAAAGGCTTTCCTCTGGAGCGAGCGGCCGCAAGAGATAGCAAGGCACCGGCCGCAAGCCTGCCGGAGCCTCCGGCCGTAAGGGAATAGAATAGCCGAATAGCTTGCGGCCGGTCCTTGCGGCCCCTCAACGGCTGCGGCCGCTAATAGAATGAGGCCCTGGGTGTTTGTTTGATATGACTCTGAGCACATTATTTGACTCACACTAGTACCATGTGAAAGACAGTTACCTACAACAGTTGCCTTTGTCTCATTTCTTATTGATATATTTGAAATTGGGTTCTGTTCTTCTAAACTCTTGCCTTCATTTTCATCTATATGATATTCTAGCGACTTGCCCGTCAAAAAATGACTGTCAATAAAAGAAAGTGTTGAAATGCTGTTTGTCACACAATGTTACTGTACTGTGTGCCTCAACTATATAGACCCCTCTAAGACAGTAATGAACGCATGTAATAACACTATAAGTGCCATGAGGGTCATCCAGGAACCTCATGACCCAAAGTGTAAGCACTACACCTTTTTAACCTGGTCACTTATGAGGTCTATCCAGACCGTCATAAGCCTCTATTTAACCCCAGCAGTCCCATAAGGGTATTTTATGACCATTATGGGCCTGTTACAATGCAACATTAACCACATAAGTGCCATGACGGTCCTCAAGGACCATCATGACACTAACTATAAACACTACACTGCACTATACTCCCCCAATAAAACATTAAATATCAACTAAACACCCTCTACACTAACCTATTAACACCTACACTACCTACCTACACTACCTACCTACCCCCTAATAACCCCCTCCCCACCCCTGTAATTACAGAAATCAAAAAAACTAAAGTCATCAAAAATCTAAAATCTTCATTACAAAAAATAAAAAACCTAAATCACAAAAAATAAAAAAGGAACACTACAGAAAATAAAAAAATACATTACAACCCGCCCCCCCACTACAGGAAAAAAAATTACCCAACTGAAAAGGAAATACATATAATACATACAATACATACAATCCAATACATACAATCCAACACATACAATACAATACAATTAAATACAATATAATTAAAAACAATAAAATTAAATACAATACAATACGCCCCTATCTAATATACATCCCCCTATCTAATATACAATACTATCTATCTAAAATACATCCTATCTATCTAATATACATCCCCCTATCTATGTACTATACATCCCCCAATCTATTTAATATACAGTACATGCTATCTCTATATAGCAACCCCAATTCTACGCTAAAATAAAATAATTAAGACCACTTACCTTTGAGATGTTTCTTCAGATCATCAACCTAGGGTAAAAAAGATAAAAAAAATTACTACAACACGTTTACATAAAATAAATAAACTTTCTAAACATTATAATTATTCTACTCACCTTTCCAGCATGTCCCGTCCTTCTTCTTTTCTTCTTCTCCGAAGCGGGCCCTGTTAAAAAAAACATAACATTAATACACATACATAAACATAAAACTAAGTAAAATAAACATAATCTACATTGTCCTTACCTCCCAGCGATGTCTCCGGCCTCCTCGTCTTCTGCCCCGGATGGGCCCTGGAGGCATCCGCGCTTTAAAAAAAAAAAGTTAAAAAGAACAACACACATCCGCACTCGCGGATGTCCCCGACTCTAATGAGCTTCCTACGGAGTGTTTCAGAATAAAATTGGCAATGGCAGCTTCTGATTGGCTGAAAACGCTGTCTATCAAATTCAGCCAATGAGAAGATGCCAATTGTTAGCCGATGAGAAAGGGATACACCCTAAAATCCCACTCTGATTAGATAACACACATGTCAATCTTTATTTGAACCAATCTGAATGCTTTAGTGCCATCAGTGAATCACAATGGGATACACCACCACGTACTGATTGGTGAAGACATCTGCACCTTCTCATTGGCTGTAATACTGATTGACATTGACAACAGCCAATGAGAAGGCGGAAGTGTCTTCAGCCAATCAGTACGTGGGGGTGTATTCCATTGTGATTGGCTATTATCAGTGCAACCAATCAGAATGCGCAGATGCCTCCAGCCAATCACCCTGTGGGGGTGTATTCCATTGTGATTGGCTGAAGGCGTCTGCGCCTTGTGATTGGTTTAAATAAAGATTGACAGGTGCATTATTCAATCAGAGTGGGATTTTAGGGTGTATCCAATTCTGATTGGCTGACAGATTGGCGCCTCCTGATTGGGTGAATTTTATAGACAGCGTTTTCAACCAATCAGAAGGCACCATTGCCTATTTTCTTCCGGAAAAGTCTCTGGGAATCTCATTAGCGCTGGGGATGTCCGCGAATGCGGATGTGTGTTATGTATATATATTTTTTTTAGAGCGCGGTTCGAGGATGGGGCAAAAGAGGAGGAGGCTGGAGACATTGCGGGGAGGTAAGTACAATGTAGATTATGTTTATTTTATTTTGTTTTTATGCTTATGTATGTGTACTAATGTAATGTTTTTTTTAACAGGGGCTGCACGGGAGAAGAAGGACGGGACATGCTGGAAAGGTGAGTAGAATATTCAGAATGTTTAGAATATTTAGAATTTTTATTTATTTACTGTAAATGTATTTTTTTTATTTTTATTTTCCCTAGGTGGCTGATCTGAAGGGACATCTGCAAAGGTAAGTGGTCTTAATTATTTTATTTTAGCATAGAATTAGATTATTTTATATATAGATAGCATTTATTGTATGTTAGCTAGGGGTATGTGTTTTATATATATAGCACAGCATGTATTGTACAGTATATTTGATTGTGGTATTTATTTAGATAGATTGGGGGATGTATATTAGATAGATAGGATGTATATTAGATAGATAGTATTTATTGTATATTACATAGATTGTGTGATGTATATTATATAGATAGGATGTATATTAGATTATGGTATTTATTTAGATAGATTTGGGAATGTATAGTAGATAGATAGTATTTATTTTATGTTAGATAGGGGTGTATTGTATTGTATTCCATTTAATTTGTATTGTATGTATTTGTATTGTATGTATTTCCTTTTCAGGTGTATATTTTTTTCTTTTCTTTAGTTGGGGGGGGGGGGTGTCATGTATTTTTTTATTTTCTGTAATGTTTCTTTTTTATTTTATGTGACTTAGGTTTTTTTATTTTCTGTAATGTAGATTTTTTATTTTTAGTTATTTAGGTTTTTTATTTTATGTAATGTAGATTTTTTTTTTGTGACTTTAGTTTTTTTTATTTTCTGTAATTAGAGTGGTGGGGGGTTATTAGGGGATAGGTAGGTAGTGTATGTGTTAATAAGTTAGTGTAGAGGGTGTTTAGTTGATACATAATGTTTTATTGGGGGGGTATAGTGCAGTGGAGTGTTTATACTTAGTGTCAGGATGGTCCTTGAGGACCATCATGGCACTTATGTGGTTAATGTTGGGTTGTAACAGGCACATAATGGTCTTAATATACCCTTATGGGACTGATGGGGTTAAATAGAGGCTTAAGAGGGTCTGTATGGACCCCCATGAGTGACAGGGTTAAATAGAGGCTTATGAGGGTCTGTATGGACCCCCATGAGTGACAGGGTTAATTAGCAGTTCATGGGGGTCTGTATTGACCCTTATGAGTGAGGGGGTTAATTAAGGGCTTATGGGGGTCTGTATTGACCCCCATGAGAGAGGGGTTTAATTAAGTGCTTATGGGGGTCTGTATTGACCTCCATGAGTGACAGGGTGAATGAAGGGCTTATGGGGGTCTATATTGACCCCCATGAGTGACACGGTTAATTAAGGGCTTATGGGGGGTCTATATTGACCCCCATGAGTGACGGGTTAATGAAGGATTTATGGGGGTCTGTATTGACCCCCATGAGTGACAGGGTTAATGAAGGGCTTTTGGGGGTCTATATTGACCCCCATGAGTGACAGGGTTAATTAGGGGTTTATGGGGGTCTTTCTTGACCCCCATGAGTGAGGGGGTTAAGTGCTTATGGGGGTCTGTATTGACCCCCATGAGTGACAGTGTTAATGAAGGGCTTATGGGGGTCTATATTGACCCTCATGAGTGAGGGGGTTAATGAAGTGCTTATGGGGGTCTGTATTGACCCCCATGAGTGACACAGTTAATGAAGGGCTTATGGGGGTCTGTATTGAACCCATGAGTGACAGGATTAATGAAGAGCTTATGGGGGTCTATATTGACCCACATGAATGACAGGGTTAATTAGGGGTTTATAGGGGTCTGTATTGACCCCCATGGGTGAGGGGTGTAATTAAGGGCTTATGGGGGTCTGCATTGACCCCCATGAGTGACAGGTTTAATGACCAGCTTATGGGGGTCTATATTGACCCCCATGAGTGAGTCGGTTAATGAAGTTCTTATGGGGGTCTGTATTGACCTCCATGAGTGACACAGTTAATGAAGGGCTTATTGGAGTCTGTATTGACCCCCATGAGTGACAGGGTTAATTAGGGGTTTATGGGTGTCTGTATTGACCCCCGTGAGTGAAGGGGTTAATTAAGTGCTTATGGGGGTCTGTATTGACCCCCATGAGTGACAGGGTTAATGAAGGGCTTATGGGGGTCTCTATTGACCTTTATGAGTGAGGGGGTTAATGAAGTGCTTATGGGGGTCTGTATTGACCCCCATGAGTGACTGGGTTAATGAAGGGCCTATGGGGGTGTGTATTGACCCCCATGAGTGATAGGATTAATTCATGGTTGATGGGGATCTGTATAGAGCCTCATGTGTGATAGTGTATATATATATATATATATATATATATATATATATATATATATATATATATTTTTTTTTAACGGGTCCTTTAAGGCTCACCTAAGCTCAGTCAAAGAGAACCTGAATATTCAAGTATAAGTACACGTTTGTACTCAGGGGACAAACTTCACTACCACTGACCTTGTGTGTGTGTGTGAACATGAAAATCACTGATTAAAAAATAATCAGACAGACACAGTGAAATATTTTAAATGTTTACTGAAGAATTATCATAACAACCTATACGTATACAATCAATATGGTGCAAATTGATTTCAGGAGCCAAGGGGTTGAAAAAATAAGAAATCTATCTAACTTCCCATTGTGGTATTAACGGTAATATTACATGGCAAGTACATATTTTCTGCATCTGTTTAGTCCACAGAATGACTATCACCTAGGAGAACAGAATCCATTCACCAACACATATCAAGTGTCAGTGACAATTTAAAAAAGCATGACACAGTTATGGAATGCTTTGTGTAGTGAAAAAAAAAGGAGAAAAAAATGCATATGCATGTAAAATCCTGCAAAGTCATGTTGCTAGAGGCATTATTGCGGCAGTGCCATCTCAACATGTCTTTGTTGCCTTCTGTTTTCATGCCAGATCCATCTTAGCTCATGGAGCAGCATTCTCTGTATGCCCTTCACTTAAATCATTTGCCTGCTCATCGTCTGTTGATGCTTGATTTGGCTTTACAGTTCTTCCACTACCTCCAGTGTCGGAAAGTATGGCTGTTGAGAGAGTTGTGGATGCTGCCAGATCTAATACGGCTGATGGTGCTGTAGAATATATTATATGTGTAGATATGTGTTAGTGCAGGGTGTGTATGGATCATAGGGTAGATAGGTATCAGGTAAGTCATATGAAACTTGTTAAAGTAGTAACAAAGCACCAAATTGCTACTCTTTCAATTGCAATTGACCTACAGTCCACTCCTGGGTTACCTTACAAAGTAAACATTTGAGAGGAATATATGTAGCTTTATAAATTCCCTGTTGCAATATTTACTGACTCTCTGAAAATTGACTGGTGTTGCTAATTTAATTACTATATCTATTGGCTCTTACTCACTAGTTAAAGTGCTTTTAAGTTTTTTTTTCTTATGTGACAATCTCCATCGCTATGTAAACATAAATTCCCTATGTGAGCTAATCCGCAGTAATAATTTAATAGCTCAGTAAATTTTCTCACTGAGCTCCAGTAGGGAAAGGTCAGCCATGTAACCAGCTGTTTTAATGTATCTGATAATCATGTTTAAGATGTATAAATAGTTAACAGGGTTCTACTAAGAGATAGACTCTCAAAGATGCTCCTACACCATTTTTCAGGGTATTCCTCTATTTGATATCATTTAGCAGCCAGTGTTGGACTTTTTTGAGGGCAATGTTCCACCCCCAATATGTGTATGTTGTGAATTCCAGTTTGCTCAACATATCAGTTTTTAGGTTTTCTCATGAAAGTAATAAGTAAAAAAGTGATTTACATTTATTTGTTGCAAAGCCCACAGCCTACCTCTCTTTACAACTTATATGATTTGTGATTCACAACCAGTGTCTTACAGTGAGAAGTTATGAATCACAGAAACTTGCACATTTGTGGCTGTGAGATTTAACTGCTCACTGAGGTGTTTACTGATGTTGATTAGTGATTTCTTATTAATGACCCATGGTCATGTCACAGCATTTAAATCATTGAAGCTTTCAAATTTGTGCTGTGGTTACTGAGAAAATGCCCGTATTTTTTTTTCATTTTATGCATATAGTACATCTGCTCTTTCTTTTATCTCCAAATGTGATGCTCTTTTCTCAGTTCCACAGATCCCACAAGAACTAGCTCTGCGAAAATGGTCATATATTTTTTTCACTATAAGGATTACAATTCATCTGCTCTGTCTTTTATGTTTTCAGTAAGTAAATAGTACATTTATTTTCACATTTGGATATCTAAAAATAAGTAGCACCGCACCTTGATAGTTATGCCTATTTTACATTATGTCGTTTTTTAAGTTGATTCAAACAAAAAAAGGCATCTGTTTTAGATATCTGATAATCTAGGAGCAGCATATACTGCAAGTTCTGGTGTTCATTCTTTTGCTGGAAGAGGTGTAGAAGGGTTCACCACTGAAAGCAGTGTGGTGAGTATTGTGACAACACCAGATACTGACAACAGTTTGACTCATGTGGTCAGTTACATAATCTACTTGTAAGCATGGGCAGAGCTACTGTCAGTGCAATTGATGCAGTGAACTAGGGTCCTGAGTGCAGTCTGTATTTTTTTTAAATTCATTTTTAAACATTTCTGTAGTGTAGTGCCCACTTGCGTATACCCGGCAACCTCCCACATCCCTGGGCCTCATCTAGGGGAGGGAAGGGGAGAAAAGGAGGAAGAAATAGAAGGGTGAGAGAAACTGAATATTTATGTTTTTAACTTAATATTAAGTAGATATATGCAACAGCTAAACTACACATTTAGTTATTTTTCTTAAAGCAATAATATTTGCCTATAAATTTAGGAAGAGCGTCAGCTCCTGCGTTTACCAGAGGGTATGTGCAACACAGAAATTTACAAAACACATTTATACAGGACAGAAGGGCATTGCAAATAGTTAAATCACTGCAGCATTGTAACTGTGTTAAACACTTTGGATGTTACTTACATCACTGAGTCCTATATATATATATATATATATATATATATATATATATATATATATATATATATATATACAGTGGATATAAAAAGGCTACACACCCCTGTTAAAATGTTAAAATGTTCTTTTGTACCCTTCTCCTGACTGATACATTTTAACAATGAGATCCCTCTGATGCTTTGGAAGCTCTGTGTGGACCATGTCTTTTGCTGTGGGATGCGACTAAGAAAATTTCAGAAAAGACCGACTAGAGCAGCTGAACTTTATTTGGGGTTAGTCAGAGGCACTTTAAATGATGGCAGGTGTATGCTGACTCCTATTTAACACGATTTGGAATGTGATTGCTTAATTCTGAACACAGCTACATCCCCAGTTATAAGAGGGTGTGCAGACTTATACAACCACATTATTTTTCAGTTTGTTTTTCAATTGAGTTGTACAGTTTATAGGTCACATTAAAGGTAAAAAAAGTTTTTAAATGATTTATCTTTGTCTCATTTTTTTACAGCACAGAAACCTGACATTTTAACAGGGGTGTGTAGACTTTTTATATCCACTATATATATATATATATATATATATATATATATATATATATATATATATATATTCACTGAGTTATGACTTTGACAGTTGTGATTGGTCACAAATAAAAAATCACAGTAACCACAGCCACAAATTTTTAAGTTTTACTAAGTGAGTCTTTGTGACTGTGGCATCATAATTGTGGCATCATAATAATTGGTCAACTAAGAGAACAGTCGAAATTCAGAGCTACACATTTTCATCACTTGCATCACTTGTCTTTAGTCACTAATCACAAGTCACACTTATCACAGCCACAAATGTCCACTTTTGCTTATGACCTTAGTAAGACCTTAGCAAGAGTAAGAGATGAATTAAAGTAACATGTCACAATTATTGCATTAATTGAAAAAGACATGTTTTAAACATTACACCAGTTCCTGTTTTGCATGATAAATGCTAAGTAAAACATGTTTAAACTTCACTGAAACTGGCAGGAAATGTTAGTTTAGATTGTAGACCTCACTTGCAGACACAGATCATTCATACAGCTACATTACTGCTCATTGGCTGACAGGGATTTTAACATTGTGCTCTGTGATCTTTATATAAGAAAGAAAACACCTTCTGAAACATTTCATTTCATGTCCTTTTACCTGCTCTTGGGGAGACAAAGTATGTGTGTGTTGGGGGTGATGGTAAAACCAAATTAGCCTTTTATTTCATAGGAATAAGTACCTAATGGTGTTATGATTACATAGTTATGTCAGCTAACTAATATACGTAGGATATTAATCCAGGGAATAATCTGATTTACAATTTTTGGCACCAAGAATGAATTGTTTTTACTAATTAGACAACCAGTATTTGTCAAATGTTATGTCTTCATCTGGATCAATTCACAATTTGCATTATAAAATGCTCAGAGTAGTTCCAAAAAGCTTTAAAGACTAAACTATTTTATCAGTCTTAATTATTATCTAGTTATATTAAATGGGGAGATATTTGTTTATTTAGTCATTCATTCATGTCCAATTCTCTGTGACCTTATGGACCACAGCATGCAAGGCACAATTGTTATGTCTCTGTTTGTGCTTATCCATAAGGTTTTATTGGCAAAGATACTGGAGTGAGTTGCCAATTCCTTTTTTTTTGTCTGACCTCTCTGTTATGATCTGCCCATATTGGGTGACCCTATGAGATATAGCCACACCTTCAGTGAAGTACAGAAGTACAGAAACCACTTCAAGACAATAAGGTAACAATCAAAGGGGAAATTTGGATATAGTTAAGTATTATATTTCTTGTGATTTTTATTAAAATGTAAATATTAGTTATAATTATCGATTTAGGCACACTGGTAATTTTGACTTTTTGAGTAATTTGAAACACAATGAAAAACATTACGTAGTGATCAATTTATTTACTTATAATATGGACACATAATATATAAAAAATATGGAAAAACACTTCTCTAGTAATAGCTCTTCTACTGTCTGTTGTGTTTATTTCCAGTAGTTTGAGCATTCATGCCTGCTGTATTATAACAGTTTTGTAAATGATTTGAAATCTGTATTGACAGTATACCTACACCCAAAAGCATGTTTAAGGAACTTTAAAATACAGAACATAGATTTCTTTTTAATTTACAATTCACAAAATTAATTTTCATTTATCCCATGTGCCTTAGTAGCAGCTTTTAATAGGATCTGGGATCGGGGGCATTCTAATGCAATGTTCTTTTTTTGTTAAGTGATTTTCAATGTTGCTCTGCAACTTGTTTTTGGTTTATTTGTAAAATTCCAACTTTAACTTTATGAAATACTAATACTTAATGCACACTTTCCATTGACTGCTAACAAAGTAACTGTATTAAATAAAATTTATAATACATATTGCTTAAGATTAAAATATTCAACATCAATACATCAATATAGAATAATCTCACTCAGCAAACCCAATTGTCCACTGGAGAGTTCATTCTAATTAGGTCAGTTAATATTCTCCTTTAGCCCTTAAAAACTACTGTTTAACATTAGTTTCAAATTGCTAAAGGACCAGTTAAGCTGCATTTTAGTAATATCACAAGCCTTTAATAAATTAAACTAACTATAATAGATTAAAAAATTAATTAGTCAGTAAATCCTTAAATAAATAACACTACATTTTGTGCAGAAAAAATAATCTCATATTGCCTATAGAGTATCATTAAATGAATTACTCATATTAACACATCAACCTACAGAATGGTGAATATCAGCCTCATTAAATTGGGGCTATGTTGTAAAACGTAGCCCATAAGTCAAGGTTTATGTGTTACGGCTATTAAATTAGCCCTGTAATGTTGCTCGCAATGGACTTGCGCGTTAACACGCAGAAAAGCAGAGAATAGGCTACGTGCTGAGCAAAGTTGAACTTCGCGCACGTAAATTCTTTGATCTGCCATGCCCGTAACTGCTACTTGTTCAATTCAGCTTTTAAATTGCAACGTGGTAACTCGCAAGCAAGCACGTAACACGTAAATGGAGCCCAAAGGCCTACCTGTGCTCGAGAGCACCCTCAAGAGGGGTAAAGTCCAATACATAGTACTTCGTAATCAAATAAAAACACACTACTTTACATGTATTATTATGTTAGGTCTTAGAATGAATAGAACAACATTCTCAAGTCCACAAATTGGCCCCCAAAAATACTTTTTTTCATGTTAGTATTTTATATGATATCGATCCCTGCAAACAATGTGTTAAGACATATAATGTATCACGGATGTAATAGAATATCATATTTACGGCTTTATTAATATTGCATTATATCTGGCATGTGGGTCCGATCGCAAACTGTACTTGAAGCTCGAAGGACTTTGAAATCTACCCTCCCCTTTTTCAGTGATGTAACGCTAACAATTACTTTATTCATTGGCTCCATCTGAACCTGTAACTACGTGATTACTTAATTGTTTGCGTTCGAGCACGCAACTCCTACGGCCGAGTACTGGTTTACAAAATAGCATCTCTTGATCTTAGCTTGCAGCCTTTACTAACTTAATAGCAACATAAGTATATACATATACACACACACACATATAAATATATATATATATATATAAATATATATATATATATATATATATATATAAATATATATATATACATAGGGCCTCATTCTATTATCGGCCGTAAACCGGCCGTAAGGCTGCGATTCCTTGCGGGGGTCCCGTTACCTTGCAATTCAATTAAACGGCCCCGCAAGGATCTCCTCTTACGGCCAGCCGTAAATCTTGCAACCGGCCGTAAGCTCTGAAATCTAAAAAGTCAAAAATAAATTCAAGACAGCTCTGTAAAGCTCTGTAAATGCTAGGGATCATATTGGGGGACATGAGGATTAAAAGTAACCCACTCTCAAGCTTACACATCAGCCCAAACCCGAGTTTAAATTAACTGTTTATTTTCCGGTTGCGGCGTGGGCGGGTCTGAGGTGCTGCAAGTCCTATGGACTTTTTACATGGATATTTGACGTATATTAAAAAAAATATATTTTACAGATTTGAGTATAGGGGAATTTTGTGCTATTTTTGCTAACACCGAAAATCACTTTATAGTCTTCTCAAAGTGCAGGATGGCTTTATTTGGGCTATATTTTGTGCTTAATTGGTGCTAGCGGGACCTCTTTCCTGCAAGTAAGCTGCGGCTCGGTTTTAGCCTTGCAGAGAGGGTTCCCGGAATTGCAAATAGGATTTTCTTACGGCCGATTTCCTTGCGGCCGTTTTAGATCAAAGGATTTCCTCCGGCGCGAGCGGCCGCAAGAGATAGCAAGGCACCGGCCGCAAGCCTGCCGGAATCCCCGGCCGGAGGGGAATAGAATAGCCGAATAGCTTGCGGCCGGACCTTACGGCCCCGCAACGGCTGCGGCCGATAATAGAATGAGGCCCATATTCATTAGAGAAACCAGCCAAAAAGTGCACTTAAGGAAAGCATAATGATGATAGTTATTGTACCAAAGTGGGACACCATTTTAGCCAGAATGATCACTCCATCCAAAACCTAAAAAACAAAATACTCAGAGGAAATAAAAAAAAATCCAAGAGAGAAAAGCATTTGAAATAAAAATGATCAAATTTTTAACACTAAAAATACAGTACTTAATATGGACTTTAGTTTTCTAACACATAATCACAATTTCCTGTGATTTTTTCTTAATTTACAATAAAAGGCTTAGCACTATTAGTGAGGTGTTCGTCCAACAGGAAGAATATCACTGTGGACTGTTTTTTTCATGTATATATTAATATATATGTGTATATAGTATATGTATATATGTTTCCTATCATATGTTGTGCTGATCCCCTTATATGTAAGGGCGCTCTCCTGTCGTGTACTTTTGGTCCTCTGAGAGAGATATATATTTCTATGTATATGTAATTAAGTAATAATGAATGATTTCTTAAATCAATTAATAAACTTTAATTATTTATAATTAGTGATGTCGCGAACCTAAAATTTTCGGTTCGCGAACCGCGAACGCGAACCGCCGCAAATGTTTGCGAACCGGCGAACATCGGCGAACCGCCATAGACTTCAATGGGAAGGCGAATTTTAAAACCCACAGGGACTCTTTCTGGCCACAATAGTGATGGGAAAGTTGTTTCAACGGGACTAACACCTGGACTGTGGCATGCCCGAGGGGGATCCATGGCAAAACTCCCATGGAAAATTACATAGTTGATGCAGAGTCTGGTTTTAAGCCATAAAGGGCATAAATTACCTAACATTACTAAATTGTTTGGAATAACGTGCTTTAAAACATCAGGTATGATGTTGTATCGATCAGGTAGTGTAAGGGTTAGGCCCGCTTCACAGTGACAGACCAAACGCCCGTTTAACGCACCGCAAACAACCACAAACAGTCCATTTGCACAACCGCAAACTCCCCATTTGCACAAGGTTGGATACCAAGCTAGCCATGTCCCGTTCCTTGTCCTCACTGATGTCATTGAAGGTCTCTTCCTCCACCTAGCCACCAAGGGTCCCCGAAAGGTGACAACAAGCCCCCTGGGGACGCCTGCTGTGTTTGGTCTTCCACCTCCTCAAAGCCACCTTCCTCCTCTGACTCCTCTTCTTCAGACTCCTCTCACTGCATTGCCTCTCTCTGCATAATTATAAGGTGTGTTAAGTAGTACTACTCTTATCAGTTTAAAACCTGTTACAGCACATATCAGGGGGCGTGTATAAGGCCTGGATTTTTAGAACCAGGAGATGGAAAAAGATGCTTTGTTGGTCGTATCACTTCAATTTTGGGGCACGGCACGTGCAGTCAAAGGTGCCACCAGATAGGAGTGACATGTTTGTAAGTACAACTCTTATCAGTTTAATACTTGTTACGTCACCTATCAGGGGGCGTGTATAAGGCCTGGATTTTTAGAACCGGGAGATGGAAAAAGATGCTTTGTTGGTCGTATCACTTCAATTTTGGGGCACTTTGTGACATTAGCTTCTTACGCTCAAACATGTCCTTTACAGGCACCTGACTATGGGCAGATGAGCAGGAACTGCTCAAGGCGAGAGACGGAGTGGCGGATGGTTGAGAGGGGGCAAGGAGGACAGCATTGGTTGATGTGGCTTATGATGCTGCACCAAGAGGAGGATGGCGGCTTTGAGTTTGTGTGCTGCTTGTACTCATGTGTTGGTCTGGAGTCACCCAAACATTAGGTCTCAACCTGTAAAGGATAAGGGAACCAGGCTACTCTAGACCTCATTCATCATTACAGGTTTTGACAGATCGGTACTATGCGTCCAAGCTACTGTGACAACAGATATGAGTGGCACTGTGCACTTGCAGAAGTTGGTAGAGTAGACGATGAGGTCTGCCACACACGCTTGCAGACAACTAACTGCTATGCAATCTATTACAGTAGAAAAAATGTTTTTTGTTTTAAATGTACACTACTGTTACACCAGATATGAGTGGTGTGTTAAGTAGTACTACTCCTATCAGTTTAATCCCTGTTATGTGCCTTTTTTTTGGGTTTGGTTGTTGAAGCCACAGTGCAGCACCAGAGGCCAGAAAAATTAGGCATGTGCACATGCCTGAAAAATTAGGTATTGTTGATCTTGCAGCGAGCAGAGAAGAAGGTAGGCCTGATTCAACGCCCCATCCCTGCATATCCACACTCAGAGATTGAGGGGGCGACCCTTACAAGGCCACGGGCCGGAGATATAAAGGGGGGCCATCCCAAATAAGCACACAAGCGGGGACAAAGGTAGTGAAGGGGACATAAAGGCCCATGGACTGACAATCGCCATCTTGGCAGGAAAAGGGCCCAGCCATTAAGCCAAACTGACCCAGCACAGGCAGCTACTTGAGTCAAACGCTGTACAATTACACCTTAATAAAGCTGAAACATGCAGCAGCAGGGATTCTAAACGGCCACACAGGGACAAGGAGGCTAACAGCCCCCACAGTCTCTGCACCACTCTTTTTAACAGATAACCCAAGGGGCTAACCAGTGACCTTGCCCACAAAAAAAAAAGCAGAATTTTATTGGAGGAATTATTAGTGTCTTTACCCCCCAAGAGAGGACATAATATACGGTATCTGTAGACTACCTGATGGCCAAACCTCCTTTAGCACCAATGCTATCCAAGAAACATTTCCAAACTTCGATCAGACCATATATTCATCCCAATCCCGCTGCAGCGGATCTGACATAGAGTCTTTCCTACTACAGCAAGAAGTCCACAAAATACCTGTATCTCAATTGGACAGCTTGAACCTAGACATATCCCAAGAGGAAGTTAAATCTACAATCCAAAATCTTAAATTTGGCAAGTCCCCAGGGTCAGACGGTTTTACTCATCTGTACTATAAGAAATTTGAGCCCTTGCTTACCCCCGCACCTAACATCTTTGTTTAACGCTATACTAAATGGAGAACCTATGCCCCCTTAATTGAATTAGGCCGACCTCATAGTCTTTCCAAAAGAGGGTAGGGACCCGAATTTCAAACTGTATTACAAGGCAGCGCAGCTGGCTTTCATTCCTCTGGCGCATTCTCCAAATTACATCAGCCGCTCTGGGTATTTATGGAAAATGTAAGCATGTCACCTTATACATGGGATACAGTAATATGGATTCCAGGCCTGTATACTTTTTTGAGAAACTTGAAAAACCCATTGATTAAGCACTCATTAAAAATATGGACGGAGATGAACTGGACACAAAAACTGGACACTCGGGTATCAGATCTTACCCCTATCGTACCCAATCCCCACTTTAAGATACATCTTCCGGAAAGCTCTCTCAGTTGGTGGAAGTCTCAGAACCTACTAAGGGTTGGTCCATGGTGGCATGACGACAAAATAATGACCTTTGAGTGGGTGAGAGATAGATACAATTTACCCCTGGCTGAACACTATAATTTTTGCAGGATACATCATTTTATATATACGATAAGTGGTAGGGGAACCCCCCAAAGAAACACCTGGCTACTCAAAAAATGTAGGGATTCCCCCTTTCAGCCTGGTATTATTAGCCTCATGTATGAACTACTTAATGAAAACTCATGGGCAAACAAACCAGACTATACCAAAGCCTGGGAGAGGGATTTGGGCACCGAGTTGGCAGATAGCACATGGGATAAAAGTTGGCAAGGCTTAAGTAGGGGATCTTTAAATTATAGTCTGCTTGAGACTTCAATAAAGGTCCTACACAGGACATATATTACTCCTTTTAAGCTAAAAAAAAATTGGGATCCAAAATGGAGCAGCTCATGTTTTAGGAACAGTAGTAATGAGGCTACATTTATTCATGTCTGGTGGGAGTGTTCCGCAGTCATAAGACTATGGGAAGAAACATGCTTACAAGCTTCTAAAATGTTTAAGATTGACCTAATAAAATATTTTTTGAAAGAAAAAATACACATAGCTAGTAGTTGGAAAACCCCAAATTAAAACTTTCAGGAATTAATAAAAAAAATCAACTATTTACTGCTCAACGAGAGATTTAACCATGTAGTCTTGGATAGAATCACCCAGTTCCAGACAATTTGGGATCCCTGGATAACATCCCCATTTAGTGCCCCGCTAATATAATAAAACATTTGTTAATGGTTGAAGCGACTCGGGGGGAAGGACCGGAGTGGGGGAGCCCTGGAGGAGACCCTTCAGAAGCAACCGGCTGCAAAATCATCCGAGGAAAGGAGAGGTCACCTACTGAAGCCTGCCCTAGGGTAACCCAAGGGCGATTGAGCAGGTTAGATATTGTAAATAATAAGCTACTGCTGGAGTGATGATAGATAATAGGACTTTACTATTGTCTGTTTTACCATGTCTTAGGTTTCTCTTAAAAATTGCAATCACAGTAAAAAAAAAGAAAATGTATTAACCAAAAAAGTAAAAAAAAAGAAGGCCTAGCCACCTAATTTTAACAAAATGTCTTCATTGTAAATATGTATTTTTGCACAACTGTTGTGTTATGCAAGACTGTTCAATATGCTTTCTTTTCCATTACATGCCGTACGCCTTCTGGCATAAAAATTGAAATTCAAAAATTAGATATTGTTGCAGCCTCTGCTGTTGCAGCGGCCAGAAAAATTGACCTTTGTTCCCCAGGCAGAAAGTGCCATAAAACATTGCCTCTTCTTGAACCCTAGTTGGTGGCGGATAATTCACGCACGTCATCTGGCATTCACAGATAACATACAGCAGCGTGTGGACCATTTATAGCCGAAGGCAGCTCATCTCATCAGGCCTTTTTCAGTCGAATGTATCGCCCAGTGTCAGTCCCTTCGGGATCCATCCCTCATTGATCTTTATAAAGGTGAGGCTATCTAGACTTTTTTGCCATAGGTGACTTCTCTTCTCGGTGACAAAACCTCCTGCTGCACTGAAGGTCCTTTCTGACAGGACACTTGAAGCGGGGCAGGCCAGAAGTTCAATTGCAAATTGGGATAGCTCCGGCCACAGGTCTAGCCTGCATACCCAGTAGTCAAGGGGTTCATAGCTCCTCAGAGTGTCGATATCTGCAGTTAAGGCGAGGTAGTCTGCTACCTGTCGGTCAAGTCGTTCTCTGAGGGTGGATCCCGAAGGGCTGATGCAATGCGTAGGACTGAAAAAGGTATGTCCTCCATCAACAACACGTCTTTTAAACGTCCTGTCCTTGCCGGCGTGGTCGTGGGAGGTGGATTACTTTCACCTCTTCCCCTGTTATATTGCCCTTGTGCTGTGACATCACCCTTATATGCTGTGTAAAGCATACTTGTTAATTTGTTTTGGACCTGCTGCATCCTTTCTGACTTGCGGTAATTTGGTAACAAATCAGGCACTTTCTGCTTATACCGGGGGTCTAGTAGCGTGCACACCCAGTACAGGTCTTCCCCTTCAGCCTTTTTATACGAGGGTCCTGCGACAGGCACAACAGCATTAAAGACCCCATTTGCACAAGGTTGGATGCCGAGCTAGTCATGTCCCGTTCCTCGTCCTCAGTGATCTCGCTGAAGATATGTTCTTCCCCCCAGCCACGTACAACACCACGGGTACCAGATAGGTGACAACGAGCACCCTGGGATGCCTGTTGTGATTGGTCTTCCTCCTCCCCCTCAAAGCCACATTCCTCCTCTGACTCCTCTTCCTCACAATCCTCTTCCAGCGTTGCCGCAGGTCCAGCAAGCGATGCTGATAAGGCTGTTTCTGGTGGTGATGGTGACCACAACTCTTCCTCTTCCTCGTCACGCTCATCTACGGCCTGATCCAGCACTCTTCGCAGGGCACGCTCCAGGAATAAAACAAATGGTATGATGTCACTGATGGTGCCTTCAGACTTCAAAAGGACGCATGAGCCTACAGGCATTGCACATGAGCGTCCAGTAACGTGGCAAAAAAATCCACAGCTCCGCAGAGGCTGTCCTAGCACCCCGGTCATACAAATACTCGTTAATGGCTTTTTCTTGTTGGAGCAGGCGGTCGAACATTAGGAGTGTTGAATTCCAACGTGTGGGGCTGTCACAAATCAAGCGCCTCGCTGGATATCTGAAAAGTGCGCCATGGCCATGTAGGAACACCTGAAATGGCCACACACCTTTCTGGCCTGCTTCAGGACGTCCTGTAAGCCTGGATACTTATGGACAAACCGTTGTACGATCAGATTACACACATGTGCCATGCACGGCACATGCGTCAACTTTCCCAAATTCAATGCCGCCAACAAATTTCTTCCATTGTCACAAACCACTTTGCCAATCTCTAGTTGGTGCGGAGTCAGCCATTGATCCACCTGTGCGTTCAGGGCGGACAGGAGTGCTGGCCCGGTGTGACTCTCTGCTTTGAGGCAAGTAAACCCCAAGACGGCATGACACTGCCGCATCCGGGATGTGGAATAGTATCTGGGGAGCTGGGGGGGTGCTGTTGATGTGGAGCAAGACGCAGCAGCAGAAGAGGACTCAGCTGAGGAGGTTATGGAAGAGGATGGAGTAGGAGGAGTAGAGGAGGTGGCAGCAGGCCTGCCTGCAAGTCGTGGCGGTGTCACCAACTCCTCTGCAGAGCCACGCATTCCATGCTTGGCAGGCGTCAGCAGGTTTGCCCAATGCGCAGTGTAGGTGATATACCTGCCCTGACCATGCTTTGCAGACCAGGTATCAGTGGTCAGATGGACCCTTGCCCCAACACTGTGTGCCAGAGATGCCATTACTTATTTTTTGCAAAATTGAGTACAGGTTGGGGATTGCCTTTTGGGCAAAGAAATTTTGGCCGGGTACCTTCCACTGCGGTATCCCAATCGCTAAAAACTTTTTGAACGCCTCAGACTCCACCAGCTTGTATGGTAAAAGCTGGCGGGCCAAGAGTTCAGACAAGCCAGTTGTCAGACGCCGGGCAAGGGGGTGACTTTGTGGCATTGGCTTCTTACGCTCAAACATGCCCTTGACAGACACCTGACTGTGAGGAGATGAGCAGGAACAGCAAGAGGCGAGAGACGGAGTGGTGGAGAGTTGAGAGGGGGCAAGGAGGACAGCAGTGGTTGATGTGGATGAAGATGCTGAACCAGGAGGAGGATGGAGGCTTTGCGTTTGTGTGCTGCTTGTACTCATGTGTTGATCCCATTGGCGTTTGTAATGTGACATCATGTGCCTTCGCAAAGCAGTTGTACCTAGGTGGGTGTTGGACTTCCCATGACTCAGTTTCTTTTGGCACAGGTTGCAAATGGCATCGCTGTTGTCAGAGGCAGACACACAAAAAAAATGCCACACTGCTGAGCTCGGTGGTGACGGCATTCTGGTGGTGGCAACAGCATGCGTTGATTGGAGTGCTGTCTGGCTGACCCCGGGTGCTGATGCATGCTGTCTGACTGTGCCACTAGCTCGTTGCGATGACTTCCCTCTACTTCCAACTCGTCTCCTCCTCCTCTCTGTCTCCCCATCTGAACTTTCCCCCTGTTCTTCTTCTCTTCTAGCAGGCACCCACGTGACATCCACGGACGCATCATCTTCATCATCACCCGCCTCACTTGTATATGACAACTGAACAAAGGAAGCAGCAGCGGGTAAATCATCATCATCATCATCACATCGTACGTACATGTGTGTAATGCTGCCTGAATGAGACATATCCCTGTTATCTACATTCTCTGTCAATAATGGTTGCGCATCACTCATTTCTTCAAACTGATGTGTAAATAACTCTTCTGACTGATCAATTGAATTGGCTGTGGTACTAGTGTTGGTGGTGGCGGCAGACAGGTGAGTGGTAACTTGAGAGGTGCCCGAAGCTAATCTGGAGGAGGATGGTGCGTCAATGTTCCAAGCGGAAGCTGTAGAAGATTGGGTGTCCTGTGTTAGCCAGTCAACTATGTCCTCTGAACTTTTCAAGTTCAGGGTAACTGGCCTCTGAACACTGGGCATTATTGTAGGGCCAAAGGGAATCACAGCACCTCGACCACGACGGCCTCTGCGGGGTGTCCTGCCTCTGCCTGTCATTTTTTTTTAAATGTGCACTGTTGGTACCCCAACTAGACTGGATTGGTTGAACTTGGCACAGTACTTGTAAGCAGGACACACACTATGGGAAGCGGTCAAGCAAAATAACTTTGATTGACGGTTATGCAAATGCACTTAGATTTAAGAAAAAAAAAATTGGGGTTTTTTAAATGTGGACTGTTGGTACCCCAACTAGACTGGATTGGTTGAACTTGGCACAGTGTATTTTGACATTATGAGAAACATGATCTGTAAACTAAATAAAAATCATTTTAGGAGGTTAAGAGAAAAAGAAACCGAATGGGGGGATGCAGAGCACACCATCTACAGCCCACTGGGAGACAAACTCATCCATTCCCCCAGTGGACAAAGCAAGGTTGTACTCTGCCCGGATACGGGAGCGCACCAGCACCCGGAACATGGCCTCAGGTGACAAGGGAACCCCCCCTATCAAACACTGCTTCCTGGACTTATATATAGCCAATTTGGCTAATGCCATGAGCAGGTTGACGAGGAGGTCCCTGGCCTTATTGCCCCGGGACACTGGGCGCCCAAAAATATAAATGTGAGGGGAGAAATGCAGCCAGAACTGCAGGAGGAGGCCCCTCAAGAGTGACAAGAGGGGCTGCAGTCTGGCGCAACTAAAATAAATAGGATACACGGACTCTCCCTTGCCACAGAATGGACAAGTGGAGAGAGAGTCCGTGAATTTAGCTAAGTACTCTCCCGTGCTCAGTGCACCATGGAGCACTCTCCAACTCAAGTCCCCGGTGGGTCGTGGAACTAAATCAGAATAAAGTTCCCTCCACCGGGGACTCTTGCCCTTGTCAGCTGGTAGGACCCGCCTCCAGATGGTATCGGGACGGGTCACGAGGGCAAGGAAGTGCACTGTATGGAGCACGAGAGAATATAAGCTCTTCCTCGGCATGCCGTGAAAGCATGACGAGGGTATGTCCCTCAACTTTGAGAGGTTGGGGACAGGAGGAGCCTGAGGGAAAACACGGGGCTTGTGTCAAATGCAAACAGCCGGAGCAGGGGTGTTGAAAGGTGCATGTGGCACTCCGGCCTGCAAAGCCCCGCGAAGGAAGGTGCGCGAGTCGGGGGAGATGGCATCCCTAATCTCCTGGAGCAAGCGCCCTGAGACTTTGGGCGTCACATATCCCAAACGGAGCGCAAGCTCCTGGGGTGACACCCAATCAGAACGCCCGTATTCCAGGAGATCCCCGACTCGGGTCATCCGTGCATGACTAAGGCGGCGGATGATACTGGGGGACTGTAACATTTGAGCCCCCACTGCTGGATTAAATAGCAGGGGCTCCGTGAATATTTCATCCCCCAAAGGCACGCCCTGCCTGGTCACGGAGACCATGCTCCAGGCCTTGAGGGTTTCCTGGTAGTATGCCGGCAACACCGCGAGGTCTCTCCCAAACCCCTCGGGCCTGATCAGAAATAATTGCCGGTCATACCCCAGGTTGCGCAACTGGCGATAAAAGCTGGATGCCAGTGCGCACCACTGCAGAGAGGGATCTGCATATAGGTATCTCTGCAGGTACTGAAGGCGGAAGGTGGACAACTGGGAGCACACACAAACTACTCCCTGTCCACCCTCCACCAAAGGCAGACTTGCCACCCCTGCAGAGACCCAATGCCTTCCCATCCAGAGGAAATCTAACAAATTCCTCTGGATATTGGTGAAAAACTCGGGGGTTGGACTCAGACAAATCAGCAGGTGCCAGATCTGAGAAGCCACCAGCTGATTCACCACTAGAGTCCGCCCCCTAAGGGAAAGCATTTTTGCTAGACCCCTCCATCGTCCCAGACGAGAGAGGACACTGCCCTCTAACTCCCTCCAGTTGTCTGGGACGGAAGCGTCCGCAGCGGACAGGTAGACGCCGAGATATTTAATGACATCTGCCTCCCACGTAATGTCACGAAACGTGGGAGGCAAAGAGTCTACCTGTAAATTACCCTCTAAAAGGCCTGTGCATTTGGACCAGTTGATATGAGCGGAGGAGGCAGCTGAATATACCTCCTGGCACTTTTTTGCCAGCTCAAGATCAACTGGATCCTGGGCCACGAGGAGCACATCGTCAGCATAAGCTGAAAGGACAATCTGCATGTCTGGATCTTTTAGCACCAGCCCTGTGAGCCTTTTCCTCAGTAGGCAGAGGAAAGGCTCGATGGCGAGTGCATATAACTGTCCAGACAAGTGAATTCCTTGACGCACCCCTCGTCCAAATACCAAAGGTGCTGTTAGGGCATACAGCGTTCTTATAAAGCCCACAAACTGTGGGCCAAAGCCGTACGCTTGCAGAGTGGCTATGAGGTAACCATGGTCCACCCTGTCAAACACCTTCTCTTGATCTAAAGAGAGAAAGGCGAGTGACAGACCAGAATAATGCAATAGATCCCGGACCAGAAAGATACTATCAAAGATAGTCCGGCCCGGGATCGCATAGGACTGGTCAGGGTGAACCAATTCTGCCAGCACAGACCCAAGTCTAAGCGAGATGGCTTTAGCTACAATCTTGTAGTCTGTGCTGAGCAGAGAGACCGGTCGCCAGTTCTTAATAAGCCGGAGATCCCCCTTTTTGGGCAGCAGGGCAAGTACTGCCCTGCGACAAGACAGGGGCATCTCCCCGGTCTCCAGGGCTTCCCCAAGGACCAAATGGAAATCAGGTCCCAGAGTCTCCCAGAAAAATTGGAAAAACTCTACAGTCAGTCCGTCCAGTCCTGGAGACTTCTCACAGGACATGGCACGGAGGGCTTCAGAGAGCTCTTGAAAAGATAGTGGTATATCAAGCCGCTCTCTTACACCCTCACTGACTGTGGGGAGCCCCTCCCATAGCACCCTGCAGGCGTCTGGAGAAATGGGATCCGGAGAGTAAAGATCTTTATAAAAGTTCCGGGCTCTATCCCGGATACTCTCCGGATCTGTAAGGGGGGCACCGTCTTCATCTAGAAGACAGGTGATGTGCCTACTGTTAACCCCCTTTTTCTCCAGTGAGTAGAAGAGGCGCGAGCCGCGGTCTAGATCTTTGAGAAAACCTAAGCGGCTGCGCACGTATGCCCCCTTGGCCTGGTGTCGTTCCAGGTCACAGAGGACACCCTTCCTCTCTACATACTCGCTCTGCAGGAATTGGTCCCTACAAGTGAACAGCCTCTGCTCCAGATGGAGTACCTCCCCCCGGAGTGACTCCAACTCAGCTTCGCATTGCCCACTCGCACCCTTGGTATATTCCTGACACAGAAGTCGCAAATGAACCTTGCCCACGTCCAACCACAGTTTTAACGTGGCAAAGTCTCCCTTGTAACCCCTCCAGTCTGTCCAAAACTCCCGGATCAATGTCACGAGCCCCTGGTCCTTCAACAAAGCATTGTTGAAGTGCCAATAGGCGGCTCGTGGCGCTGTTGGCGTTAGCGCCACCGTCACAGACACACAGTTGTGGTCTGTGAACGGAGCCAGCCTAATGGCACAAGAACCAACTCGTGACATATAGTGACTAGATATATATAGTCTGTCGATCCGGGAGTGGGACACCAGACCGGCTCTCACCCTGACGTAGGTGAAACCGTCTGATGCCCCTGGGTTCTGCTCTCGCCAGATGTCCTCCAGGGAGAAGCGGGCGATGATCTCCGCAGGGCTGACGCAGAAGGCGGGTACGGCTCTGGACTATTCCGGTCCAGAGCGTCGAGGGTGCAGTTGAAATCACCCCCGAGTACCAAACACTCATCTGCGTCAACCGTCTCCAAAAACTGGGACAGTCTGGCGAGGAACCTCACTCTCTCGGGCCCTCCAGCAGGGGCATATATATTAACTAGGTTAATGATGCTACCCTGCTCTCGGACCCGGAGGTGGATTAGACGGCCTGGGATAACAGCTTTCACAAGCAGCAGCTCTGGCTGAAAAGACTCTGAGAACAGGGTCACCACTCCACATGACGCCGATGTGAAGTGGCTGAAGAAGACCCTGCCTCTCCACTCCAGTTGCCACGAGGCCTCAGCCTCTGGAGTGGTGTGAGTTTCCTGCAGGAAGCTCACAGAGTACCCTCCCTGATATAAATAGGAGAGTACCTGGAACCTGCGGAAACTGTCTTGACAGCCATTGGTATTTAGCGTGCTGATGTGCAAAGCCATTACTGCGTGTCAGGAATTGTGCGTTCCTCAGACCCTTGAGACTGCTGATAGGACACGCACATTTTATAGAATTTCCGGACGCGGAGATGCTCCGCAGTCCCAGAATTCTTGGCCCTAGTGCTGACCACTAGATATTGCTGGAGAGAGTGGAGAATAAACGACATATTCTTCCACCTCTCCAAGGCCAGCCGCACCTTCCTTTTCTTTTGTCCATGAAGGGTGCTCTCAAGGAATAGATCTATTTCCTTGACAGGGATAACCCACCCAGAATCTGATGTTCCTTCTAGTGGGTCACCCCTGGGCTCCTCTTGGCTGAGGGCTTTTACTCCATCCTCCCCGGCTGGAGTCAGTTTCCTCAGCTTTATTCTCAGGGACCCCCTCTTAGATGATACAGAAGGAGTCCCTTTAGCACCCTTCAAGGTAAATAATGGACCCTTGGATTGCTGCTGCACCCCTGTAGCTTCAGGAGTGCATTCAGGGGTAGCTGGCTGGACAGCAGTGGCTGGCATGGCTCCCTTAATGGAAGCCTTGGAGGCTTTATATGCCTCCTCTGCCAGTTCCACCGCTTCTTGCTCAGCTTGGATGGCACCGATGTTAGGGTCAGTGGACGGCTGAGGAGGGTAGACAGGCTCTCTCATGATGTTAACAGGAAAACCTGTTTTATCACCCTCCCCCATTTCCACTTCCCCTTGTGCCACATCCCCCCTGACAGACAAATCCATGGGGTCCTGAATGGGGGTCATGCCTATATTCCCCCGCTCCAGTAGTGACTCGGCCTGGGGCTCTAACAAAGCCCGAGGTATGTCACTAGAGAGTGACACTGGAGGAGGAGACTGACTGGTGCCCTTGAAGCTCAGCACCTCAGGGACACTGACTACCCATTCAGCAGGGGCTTTGTTGGGACCCCCCTCAAAGGCCAGAGGCAGAACCTGATCTTTCTTGTCTACCCCTGCCTCACTTGGGAGACCCTCTTGCCCCTGCTTTTCCTCCAGACCCTTTTCCACATTAACCCCTATAGGGTCTGGAGAGAGAGATGTGTGGTCTGGCACCGGCTGGCTGAGCTTAATAACTGGGCCAGACAATGTCACCGGATGAGGAGGAGATGTTTTGTTCCTCTTCTTGCTTTTAGAGGGAGGTGCTCCACTATAGAGCACTTCCCACTTATCAGCAACCTCCCTGTTAGTTTAATGCTTCCTCTTCCTGGGGACGTCACTCCTGGAAGAGGAGCTGCCACTAGCTGTCTCCCCTGCAGAGGGCTTATTATCCCTCTGCTTACACTGTGCCCCCACATTAACTGATGTAATTATGGTGGGGGCAGATTGGGACTTGGGAGATGCAGCTGTGACACTGAGAGGACCGGTGACATTCTTCCCCTTTTTCCCCGTGTCTGCAGTCTTGCTGGAGACCACAAACACAGATGGCTTTTTTGGGGAAGAAGGGGGTTTGGAGGCCGTGGTGGTGGCTTGAGGAACGGCCTCCTTGCCTGAGCTCTGTGGGGGGGCTATGACCCTTGAGGTCCCCGCTGTTATGGGCTCAGCGGGGATGGGTGCTGTACTGACGGAGGTGCCATTTGCTGGGGCTGGGGCATGATGCTTTACATTAGGACAATTCCTACGTGTATGCCCCAACCCCTTGCAATGATAGCACTGCATCTCCGTAGTGCTGTAAAAAATCCTGTAGAGCACCCCCTCAAATGGAACCCCAAAAGACCCCTCTATGTTTTCTGCGCCCTGAGGCAGGCACATTTGTACCTGCCTCTTGAAAGAGAGCACATGACGAAGTGCTCTCTCTCTGCACCCTAGGGGAATTTTAATAAATGGTGTTTTTACTTCCCCTAGGGTTAGCAGGTGGGGGCGCAGGAGGGAGTCTGGTAGGAAGGGGGGGCACATTAGAGAGTGTTACTTTTGTGCCCAACCCTTCCAGGGGTTCTATTGGGACATATAATCCCCCCACTGTGATGCCTCTCTGTATAAGAATGTGAGCAGCAGCCAGAGTACGGGTAAAGAAAACTGCTTTCCCGTACATTTTGCTGGCTGCTACTATAACAGAGGGGCTGATGACATTAGCTGCAGCACGCAGATAGATATCAATGCTGTAGACCCCAGACATCTGATATTTAACCCCATGCTTCCTAATAATCTGCCCCTCAGCCCCAGCGGTGGTATTACTGGGGCCAGCAGAAACCACCTGTGACCAGGTATTAGCCACAGGGGTAGGTCTGCTGGCAGAACCACCAGGAGCTGGGGCTGCCTTATCTGCCTGAGTCCTATGCTGTGCAGTGCTGCAGCTAGGATTTTCAGGGGCCATTATTCCCCCTTGTGTCTGAGGCTTCTTAATGGTCTTATCCCTCATGTTTAGACCCTTTTTTTTAGTTTATTTGTTTTATTTATTTTTATTTTTTTGTTTTATGATTTTCTATTGTTTTCTTTTTAAAAATATATAAGTGTGAAAAAGAAACAAAAAGACAAAACTAAGGGAGAGAGAGAGATGAGAGCTTTTTAACCCCTCTGTGTCTCTGTGTCAGATGTTAAAAAAAAAAGCCTTTTCAACAAAAATTCTAATTGTTTTCCCTCCCACTGCCTACAAAGATGTTACTTGTCTTCTCTCCCCCAAAACATAAAACCCAACACCAAACAAACAAAACTTCAACAAAACCTAATAAACTTTTTAAAAGAAAAAAAGTCAAAGTAAAAAAGCTCCAGGAGTGAAGGTGTAGTGCTAAGGGAGGGGTGTGGCAAAGTATCCAGGAGACAGCTCACTCTCCTGGGATAGAGAGCTGAGCGTGACTCCCAGAAAACTAAAACTTAAATTAAACTAAGAAAAATACCACAAAAACTCCCAAAAATTAACAACACCGTGCACAAAGTGCTTATAAACAGAAAGGTGTTAAATAAAACTTGTATTTGAGGGACTAAGACCCTAAAAAGCCTTTGGTTTAGAGCTCAAGCATACACACAACATGCTCTCTGGCACAGTACTTGAAAGCAGGACACACACTATGGGTAGCGGTCAAGCAAATGAACTTTGATTGACGGTTATGCAAATGCACTTAGATTTAAGAAAAAAAAAGTTTGGGTTTTTTAAATGTGGACTGTTGGTACCCCAACTAGACTGGATTGGTTGAACTTGGCACAGTACTTGAAAGCAGGACACACACTATGGGTAGCGGTCAAGCAAATGAACTTTGATTGACGGTTATGCAAATGCACTTAGATTTAAGAAAATAAAAGTTTGGGTTTTTTAAATGTGGACTGTTGGTACCCCAACTAGACTGGATTGTTGAACTTGGCACAGTACTTGAAAGCATGACACACACTATGGGTAGCGGTCAAGCAAATTAACTTTGATTGACGGTCAGACAAATGCACTTAGATTTAAGAAAAAAAAAGTTTGGTAAACAATATTATATTGTATGCGTTGTGCACACACAGTATAAGCTGTGAGCCTGACACACACACTTACAAGCAGGGGCTAGCAGGGAGACAGGCAAATGAAGTTAGATTACACAGAAAAAAAACGGAAAAAAAACGATGTTATAGCCCTAAAAAGGGCTTTTTGGGGTGCTGTGTTTACAGCAGACATCTGATGAGTCCTTCAGCACTGCACTGGACACTGAATAAACTTGCCTAGCTATGGTTTTCCCTATTGATGCAGTATCACCTACACTCTACCTCCTCTCAGTAAGACTGCAAGTTAGTTCTGATTCCAAAATGGCTGCTGTCCATGAGGTTGAAGGGTGTGGAAGGGAGTGTATGCTTCTGATTGGCTGGAATGTGTCTGCTGACTGTGACATGCAGGGTCAAAGTTTGCTCAATGATAAAGTATTGGGGGCAGGTCGAACCTTGCATATGTTCGCTGTTCGCCGCGAACGCGAACATGCTATGTTCGCCGGGAACAGTCTGCCGGCGAACTATTCACAACATCTCTATGTATAATTCATATCTGCAGCGAGCAATAGGCTGAAGAGCTAACAATCTGTTTGTATATTGCATCTGCATAGAATATATATTTTGAGTATTGGTGCCCTGCTTATAAAGTGTAATGAATGTTTGAAGTGTGCATTCTATATAGGCTGCGTGCGCAAGGTAAAGCCGTTGGTTTATTGTGTAATGCGGCATTGTATATTCGTAATGTTATTAATGTGGTACGCGTCTCGTGAGCAATTTCCGGCTTTTGTAATAATGTATCTTGTAGGTCGTAGTGTGATGTGTAAAGTGCTATGCGTTTTGCAGTGTTTTGCGCGGTCCGGGGTTGTGTAGCCTCGTTTTCATTTTTTTCGCCGACCATTTTTTTCCTCGCTTAGGCGATTTTCGAGTGTAAAAAATCATCTAAATCAAGTTAAATCCGCGTTCCACCTCACTCACAGATGTCCTGGCTGTTGCCCCATGCTGTCTGTGATGTTTTTGTAATTTCTTTGGGCTGTATTTAGTGTGTTTTTCAGGTTTTTTGTTCGGCCGCTAGTCTCATATCTTTTGTTTTCTAATTCCTGCGTCTCGTATTTTTGTTATAAGTCTCGAGTAACGGCTTGCCTCGCTTTGCAAGGCTCACATCGGCTAAGTGCTATGGTTTAACAGCTTGCCACGCTTTGCGAGGCTCGCAGCGATGAGCTAAATCCTATGCATTAATGGCTTGTCTCGCTTTGCAAGGCTCGCAAGCAATGAGCGCCTGTGACACTCATCGCCGAACTCGTACGCACCTCACAAAGCGTGACAATGTCTCGCAGTTTGACAACTATTATATTTGTTAGTTCATTTATAATGCGCCAACATATTCCGTATCGCTGTACATGAGTTAAATTCAGACAAAGATAAATACAAAAAAAACAAATAGCAAAGCAAAGAGGGCCCTGTCTTTGAGCTAGGAACCAGTGTCCATGGTGCATTCCCATAGTACTTAGGATTGAAACTCGCAGACTTACAATCTAAGGTATAGTGAGTGGTAAAAGAGGGTGAGAGAGGTGATAAGCGTGTTATGGTGGAAGTTGATACGCTTCTTTTAAGAGATGCGTTTTAAGTGAAGTTTAAAATGTTTTGAGGCAAGAGGACAATCTGGTGGAGTGAGGCAAGGAGTTCCAGAGACTAGGGCAGCATGAGAAAAGTCCTGGAGGCGGGAGTGAGAGGAGGTGACAAGAGTTGTAGAAAGAAGAATGTCATTAGCAGAACAAAGAGGGTGGGTGGGGGAGTATTTAGAGATGAGAGCTGAGATGTATTGGGGAGCATTATTTTTGAGGGGTTTGTAAGTTAGGGTCATGATTTTAAATTTTATTCTTGAGGCTAAGGGAAGCAAGTGGAGTGACTGACTGAGAGGTGATTCTGAGACTGAACGTTAATGTACAGAAGATGAGTCTAGCAGATGCTTCATAATGGATTGAAGTGGAGATAGTCGGGTTGTGGGTAGGCCAACAAGAAGCGAGTTGCAGAAGTCTAGTCGAGAGATGATGAGAGAGTGTATTAGGATTTTAATAGTGTCCTATGTAAGATAGTGACAAATTCTGGAAATGATTTTTAGATGGAGAAGACAAGATTTAGTTAGTGATAGTATGTGAGGGATGAAAGACAGAGCGGGGTCCAGTGGAACTCCAAGACAATGGGCTTGGGAGGTGGGGGTGATGATGTTGTTGTTGACAGTGAAAGAGATGTGAGGAATTGACGCTGTGGGAGAGGGAGGGAAGATTAGGAATTCAGCTTTAGACATGTTGAGTTTGTGATGGTGGGTGGACATCCAAGAGGATATACTAGAGAGGCAGTTGGAGATGTGTGTTAGAAGAGAGGGGGATAGATCTGGTGCGGAGAGGTAGATTTGGGTGTCATCTGCATAGAGATGATAATGAAGCCCAAAAGAGTTTATTACGGTACCAAGTGAGGATGTGTAGATGGAGAAGAGGAGGGGGTGAGGAGAAGAAGAGGTGTCAGAGATTGAGATATTGAATGATCAATTTTGTAGGTATGATGAGAACCAAGAGAGAGCAGTGTCTCGAATACCGAGGGAGAAGAGGATATGGAGTAGAAGTGGTTGGTCAACAGTGTTAAAGGCAGCAGAGAGATCTAGAAGAAGAAGAATTGAAAAGTGACCTTTTGACTTGGCAGTGAGTAGGTCATTGGTGAGTTTAGTGAGAGCTGTCTCAGTGGAGTGTTGGGCCAAAAGCTGGATTGGAAGATGTCAAGAAGGGAGTTAGGGGAAATAAAGCTGGTAAAGCAGTATAGATGAGCTGCTCCAGCAGTTTGGAAGCCAGGGGAAGCAGAGAGATAGGGGGGTAGTTAGATGTGACGTCAGAGTCAGATTATGTTTTTTTGACGGTGGGTATAACTATGGCATGTTTTAAAGAAGATGGAAACATGCCAGTATTTAGGGAGAGGTTGAAAATATGTGTGAGAGCTGGGATTAGTGGGGTAGAGAGGGAGAGATGAGCTCAGATGGAATAGGATCCTGAGGACAGGTAGTGAGGTGAGTGGATGATAGCAGTTTGAAAACTTCATCCTCTGTAGCCAGATCAAAGCAGTTCAAAGTGGCTGTGGTATTGGAGAAGGTAGAAGACTGGGTGTTGTTTGTTGGTTTAGAGGGTGGAATGTGAGAGCAACTATGAAATGAGAGTTCAGGGGCAGTTTTGAATTTTAATTGCTAGCCCGTATGTGGATGTTTTTAATTTTATGAATAAAATCGTTGTCGAAGTCTTCAGCTGTAAGAGAGGAAGGGATGGGAAGAGGTGGTGGGTGAAGGAGAATATTGAAAGTGGCAGACAGTTGACGGCGGAGGAATAGGAGTGTAATATAAATTTGTAGTGGAGGAAATCTGCTGAAGTGTGTGATTTCCTCCATAGTTTTTCAACAGTGCGGGAGCACCTCTGGATGTATCGTGTTTGTGTATTGTGCCATAGTTGTGGATGTGAGGGCATCTGCATGTGGTTATGGGGGCCAGAGTGTCAAGGCTGGAAGAGAGAGTAGAATAGTAGAGTGAGGTGGCAGTGTCAGGGCAGTGAGGTTGGTGATGGGGCTGAGAAGGGGTTGGAAAATAGTGGAGAGCTTAGCAGGGTCAAGTGCTAGCAGGTTTCTGTTCATGTTGGTGACAGGGTTTGGAGAGGGGTGGTGAGAGGAAGATGTGGTGAGGTTGAAGGTAAGGAAGTGATGGTCAGATAGAGGGAGTGGACAGAGCGGTTGTGCTGAGATTGGTGAATATAAGGTCAAGAGAATGCTTGATGAGTAGAATAATCTGTTAGTTTTGAGAGGCAAAGGGAAGAGGTGAGTGCAAGCAGTTTGGCTGCTGCTGCAGAGGTCGGAGTGTCAACAGAAATGTTAAAATCTCCAAGTACCAGTGAAGGAACATTGGAGGAGAGAAAGTGAGGGAGTCAGGCAGAAAAGTGATCAAGAAATTGAGAGTGAATGCCTGGGGGGCATAGATCACAGCTGCACATTGAGAGATAGGTGAGAAGAGGCGGATTGTATGAACTTCAAAGGATTAGAATTGGGGGGATGGGACAGGAGGTATGTGGTGAAATATACAGCGAGTGGAAAGCAAAACACCTACACCACCACCTTGTTTGTTCCCAGGTCTAGGTGTGTGACTGAGGTGAAAACCACCATGAGAGAGTGCTGCAGGGGAGGCAGTGTCTGAGGATGAGAACCAGGTTTCAGTGAGAGCCAGTAGATTGAGGCAGTTGGTAGTGAATAGGTCATGAGTGAATATGAGTTTATTGCAGATGGATCGTGCGTTTCAGAGGGCGCAGGAGAAAGGTAGAGTTGATGATTTGTGACATGTGATGGATATCAGATTCTAGGTGTTACAGGTGTTTGCTGGCCTTGAACCAGAGCGTTGCTGACAACAAGTGGAGATGAGTGAGGGGCCTGGGTTAGGGGATATATCTCTAACATCCAGGAGAAGGAGGAGTGAAAGGGAGAGAAGAGGGGACAGTGCTGTTTCTGCTTGTGAGTGTTAGGGAGGGGATAATGTTGTGACTGGAGGAGGGAGAGGAGCTCATGGGAGCAGAGAAGAGGAGAGGAAAGCAAGGAAGGTAAGTTGGTAATATTGTTGGGGATGTGATATAGAGATGCTGCAAAGGAAAGTCTGAGAGAGAGGCAGTAGGTTACAATAAAGAGGAAAGAATGAGAGAGCATTGTGACAGTGTGTAAGAATAGGAACATAGGATAGAAGTTTGTGGGGGAAGAATTATTATCCTAAGATATGATAGTAGTATTAATATAGATTCAGGAGCAGGGGAAAGAGTGTGATAAGGTTTATCAGAATGGCTGTGGTAGGTGAGTAGCTAAGAGACTAATGACAATGTTTTTTTGTTTTTTTGTAGCAGGTGGTGTTGACTGAGCAGGTGCAAGTCATATGGTATATATAGATGTGACCTGTATGAATATGCCCAAAGTATGTTCAAGCAGTATTTCATATGTTATTAGCACATGTTTCTACATTATGATTGAACAAAAGTAATACTGATTTTTTGGAGGTAATACTAAACAATCATAACATTATAACACTGTTTGGGCCCACCATTATGCCCAAGTGGTGTTTAACATAACAAATGCATTTTTATTAATAACTACATACAATAACATTAGATATGATTTAACATATGTATTATTGGTTTGCATATTGTCACATGCACAACTGCAATGCCGTGAGACTTTACATAACAGATGTATCCAAGATTCCGTTGATGGGGTAAATTTCATGGCACTCCATCTTCCTCTCCACAGCATCCTTGCTGGCCTTTCTCAACAGCTAATAGACATGAATGCAATACTCCTTATAATGATCTGTCCCTATACCCCAATGTCCCTATGCATATAATAACATGTTCCTTACATCACCCTATGAAAATTCAGTGTATGGCCTGTGCTATATAGTGTTATGCCTGTTGTGTTCACCTCCAGTATGGATTAGCAGCCCCCAATTTGCCAAAATCAGTGTCACCCATTCCTTTTTAAAGGCTGCCCATGATTTTTCTTAAGGTTATTGCGTCGATTACATACCTTCCAATTGATGTGACATACATGATTGCTATCAGTGCTGTGATGTGGTGAGGATAAATACTGTTGATGAGCATTGTTTGGGGTGTGGTTAGTCTCTAAATACTCAATGCATGTTGGTTTCTATTTCTAATGTACTTTCATGCTTTTTCATTTTTTTGTGCTGTACTATATTTTTAATTGCTTTTGACAAATCTCAGCAAGGCTTCTAAAATTATTTAAGGGTGTTTTTCAGTTCACATACATTTTTCTTCAAAAAGCTTGTCAATTTATGAGATTTGGTCATAATTAATTAGTTAGTGCTCGGCAAATTAAGAATTGAATCACCATTAATTGATTTTGGCATAATGAAGCACCACTTTCGCAGCATCATCTTACAGGATTTTGACTAATTTAGCCGCGATTCCATCAACACCTGCAGCTTTGGTTTCAGCAAGGCATCCCATCTTACTTCAATCTCCAAGATGTCTGGCTCCAGCTCATTGGACAAACTATTGAAGATATCAATGCTGTTAAGATAATTCCTATATAGATATTTTATGTATTCCTGCCTCTTCTACTTTATCTGACCTGCTTTTTTTTAAATCCCTAACATTTTTGTCCTATATCACATGCACTTTGGAATAAAAGGTTCGGTTGACATTTCCATTTTGCTTGAAAAGATCTTTTTAATTTCCCATTATGTTATTTTCTTCTATCTCTTTACAATGCTCATTATAGAATGTTTCCTTGTCTCTTCTATCTATCCTCTTGAATTTTACATTCACTTGGACAAATCTATAGCATTCCAATCTCCTACGATGCTCATTGCAGGCGTCCGCCAAACTGCAACTTACGGGCATCGCAATGAGTGCCTTTAGCGCTCATTGCTAGTATCTCCCCACTCTGCCTCCCCTGTGTCTGTTTCCCCCTCCCTCTCATGTCTCTTTGCCCCCTCTCCCTCCCCTAGTTTATTTCCCTTATCTCCCTCCCCTGTGTCTCTTCCCCCCCCTCACTCCCTCCTCTGTGTCTCTTTCCACCCTCTCCCCCCTCTTCCTCCCGTGTGTCTTTCTCCCCCCTCTCCCTCCTCTGTGCTCCTGTTTCCATTTACGGGTGTGAAACCATTTGCGGGATTGGGAAATTTATAATTTTCCCCAAGCACAAAATGGTTTTCTGATTTATGGGCTTGAACAAAAATGATGGTTTATCTTTACATTGGTAAATCATAACTCCTGTTGTTAAGGCCAAATAACCACACTGTTCTGTATATTCCACACATACTCTCTTAGTAACCCCAACATTACTCATTGAGATCTACCTTACATTATACAGCAACATCATATTGTATTCCTTAACAATTCCCATGTCCATTACCATATTTAGCCATCACATGCGCTGGAGTTATATATATAACATAATCCATAAGAGGACAACTGAACTGATTCCTCCCTGGATCAAGACTCCCTCTCTAATTAACCAGGATAACCCTGAATGCCCTTTTTAATTAAAAATATATCCAATCACTACTCCCTCTCTAATTAACCAGGATAACCCTGAATGCCCTTTTTAATTAAAAATATATCCAATCACTTTTTAAAGTTATCTATTGAATCTGCTTTCACCACTTCCCTTGTTATAGAATTCCACAGAATAACAACACTTACTGTGAAAGACCCTTTTTTTTTCTTTAAGGTGGAATCTTTTTACTTCTAACCTCAAAGGATGTCCTCTTGTCAGCTGAAAAACTCTTGGTACAAAAAGCTCCCCTGACAAATCTTTATACTGACTCTAGATGTATTTATATAGGGTAATCATCTCTTAGACATCTTTTTTTTAGATAAAATAAGTTTAATTTGGTTAGTCTTTCTTCAAAACTTAGCCCCTCCATTCCCATTATTAGTTTTGATGTCCTTCTCTGTACTTTTTCCAGTTGTAAAATGTCCTTTTAATGAAGTGGTGCCCAAAACTGTACTCAATATTCCAAATGAGGGTGTATTAGGCATTTGTATTGTGGTAAAATTATATTTGCTTCCCTTGCTTATCTACCCTTCTTAATACATGCTAATAGTTTATTTGCCTTTGCAGCTGCTGCTTGGCATTGAGAACTGTTATGTAGGTGGTTGTCCACAAGCACTCCCAAATCCTTTTCAATATCTGATACCCCTAGATTTGCTTAATTAAGTTTATGAATTGCATGGTTATTTTTCCTTCACAGATGCATAACCTTACATTTATTCATATTAAATCTAATTTGTCATTTAATTGCCCATTTCTCTAATGTATGCAAATTTCTTTGGAGGGAAAGCACATCATTTTCTGATTCATGACTATTCAGTGTTCATAATCCCCATTGAATTCAATGAGCGCCTGAATGTCTAAAATGATGTGGAAGCCCCAGTTGGTCCACAAAA
The DNA here is from genome assembly GCA_027410445.1 of Discoglossus pictus. Lineage (NCBI taxonomy): Eukaryota > Metazoa > Chordata > Amphibia > Anura > Alytidae > Discoglossus > Discoglossus pictus. The sequence continues at coordinate 356,905,905 of CM050164.1, forward strand.
GTGAGTGCCCCTGTTCCCATCTCTTGATTACTAGTCAGGTCCCATCCAACCCCTTGAACAAATTGCATCCAAGGGAGAGTCCGTACAGATGTGGATACTCAGAGTAACCTTACCCCCTTCCTTGTCTACAGATCCACGGGCACTGACGGGTACCACCAGTATAGTACTGTTCTCTATTATGTCTGCTAGGTTGCCCGCATAGGGGGAGCCCCTCATCCCAGTTATTGGAATTTAGTAACCTGTGAATCCTAAGTCTTTTACCTAAATTTAAAGGGACACATGCACATTCAGACTTGCAGTCTCTGCTCCTGCTGTGGCTAACTATGCCTACAGAGTAATGGAGAGCAGGAATAAGAATAAAGGGGATTATTCTCTTAGACACCCAGGCTCCTAGCCTTGAGGGGGGAATTAAAAACACTCACAACATCCTAGTAAGGTGACCCCACAGGGGCCAGGTAAGTGGGGTCACTCTTGTATTCGCTCAGCATTGGTTACTGTAATACATCAATATGCTGTATTTGTACTAATAAAGTGTGCTCTGTTGAGATTTACATAAACATTGAGTGTATTTCCTTGTGAAAACCTTGATATTAATTGAGGACTATCCTTGCTGACCCTGTTGCTGATGCCGAGGTTACAATCTATAACTTGTCTAGACTTTTGCAACTTGTCCGGTCAACGCTATTCACAAGTTACAATCGGTAACTTGTCCTAGCTTACGATAATATTAGTGGAACTTGTAACTTAGTGGAAACAAACTTATGGCGTGCTTGGTAGGATCAGTCTAGCGACTGTTTCAGTCTAGTGACTCTTTCAAGCCCAACCAAGTAGCAGGTTGTTACATTGTTATGACCCAAATACTAGGTTTATGTTTGCTTACGTATGTATACATTATATTAGGTACACTTACAGACAGGAAAGTCACAGCATATAAATATTTTTCAACGTATATAGAGCCACATTAAAATGCTCAAATGTATTAAACCGCAGCTTGTAAAGTAGCCCGCAAGACTTACGGGTATTAAATTTGCTTTGGAAAGCAACCCATCATCCCCGCAAATCCTTTGATCTGTCAAGCCTGTAACTGTTACGTTTCCAATCATGCTATTAAATTGCAACAAATTCACTGGCGTTCAAACTCGTTACCCGCAAATGGAGCCAAGAAGCCAACAAGTGCTAGAGATGACACGCAAGGGGGTACAATCCAATCCGTAATGCACATATACACACACACTACTGTAAAAATAATAAAAGAGAAAGTGATGTTAGGTATTAGAATTAATAGCACAACATTATGAAGCTTGCAAATCGGTAATATAAAATACTTTATTTCATGTTTAATTCCCGTGTTATATTTATCCTAGCAATCAATGTGTTAATACATATATTGGAACTTGCATGTAATAGAATATTACATTTATGGCTCTATCAATATTGCATCATATCTGTAATGTGGGTCCGATCGTAACTCGTAATTGAAACATGCAAGACTTTGAAATCCCACCTCCATTTTCCAGTGATGTAAATCTGATGATCTCTGTTGCCATTGGCTCCATCTAAACCCGTAACTATGTGTTTGACTAATTGATCACGTTCACGGCCACTCATCCAACTTTCCACAAATGGTTTACAGGTTTGCATCTCAAGCCCGTAACTCACATCATGTTCTAATTTAATAGCTCTGTAGCTCGGCCAAATTTTGCGCCTGCTGCAGTTGCGGGTCTCACATTGCACTTACGAGCTTGGAATCTAATGTGGCTCATAGACATTATTCCCATGGCATTAAAATACATATTCAGACAGGCTGCTACCCCCTTAAAATGTGCTGCCTGAGCCTTGTGGGCCGAGAAGAAACACACCACTGTTGAAAAAGCCCATTATTGTTTTATCCCCCACCTCCATCAAACTCATACAACTTAATATCATAAATATGTGTGTTGTCAGTTTGCAAGAGACTATAACATTTGTAATGTGACAACTGCAGTGTTGCAAACAATGTTACAGTTGGAAGGAATTTTAATTTACTTATTTTAAAGGTGTTCACTGGGCTATATTGAATTTTCAAAATTGAACCTGATTCAGTTGAGCTTTTGCATGTTACTGGAGCCCTTAAGTGAGGTTGCAAGTTAATTTGCTATTCAATTGGCGTCTTTTTGCAGGTTCCAAACGGATTATGAGTTATGGACTTGAAAACCTTGCGATGGTTAAACTCTTAACTTACAGCCTCCTGAAGCCTTTGATCTTTCACTTTCGCAAGATCTATGATGGCTAAAATTGCAAAAATTGCTCCAATTCCCCAAGCCCGCAAATGTTTTCACACACGTAAATGGCAAATGAAGGAGAAAATCCTATGAATGCTAGGGGGTTAAACACCTATTTGTAGCACTGTAAATGCAAATAAAAAAACAATAATGTACTGTAAATAATGGGTTAAGCGATGAAAGACATTAGAATTAATTGCACAACAGTCTCAAGCTCGCAAATCGGCAGTATATAAGATTTTTTTTTATTTTTTATTTTGGGGTTAAATTGATCTCGGGTATGAATGAGTTAATACATATCAGGCCACCCATATGGGCTAGAACAGTATTGGCATTGATTTTCATAATTGTGTATTTTGCTGTTTTGCGAGTCTGATCGCATATCGGACCCCCGAACCTGATTGATTGACATGTAACCTCCATGTTTTATTGCCGTAATAATAACAGTCTAATTTTCTATTGGCTGATTCAAAAGGGGAGGTTACGGGCTTGCTTAATTGAAAATGTTCCCGCCCTGTACTGCTATGAACCAGTGCATGGTTTACGGAGTCGGCTTTGGGTCAGTAACTTGCGGGCTTGAGGAATTGAAAATTTCAATCGAACGGTAGCCTGCAGACGAACAGGAGCCTGCAGCCCACCTGCAGACATAAGGCCTACAACAATCGAGTTGCTGGCTTGCAATTGAATCAGGCCCATTGTATTTACTTAAATACTTAAATTACAAATGTATTAAATGTCCTCTGAAGTGATAGATTCTTTGATGGCAACATGAAATACCACACCTATGATCACTTTTAGTATGATAATTTACAGCGCATATTTATTTTGTCTTATGCCCTTTAAATCTGAAGCACTTAAATATAAGCACACTGTACAATATGGTTTTTGCATACTCAAAGAAATTTCTTACTTAAATTATGCCCAAATGTGGAGCTATTTTCACCCATCCTTTCCTCTTCCCACAAGTACCCATCTTCCCCTGGGCTGTCCTTACATTATGGAAATCTGTGCCTTACTCTGTCCCTAAACATATGGACATGCTCTCTTAAAAATAATTTATTTAAACAAACTGACATTCATGAAACCTGAAAAACTTCACATAGTTAAGCTTTTTTTCCATAGATGTTGCCATGGTGCTTGCCTACCATAAAACCTTTTTTCATTTTTATATACTACTCTCAGATTGTAATATCTAACAAGAGCACGGTGCTCATTTCCCTCAATATCGGTATGTATTTTTCTTTGTTCACTGTAATTACTATACTTAGCCTAAAGAATAGGCTGGATAATAATAAAAAAATGTTTTTGTATTAGACAAATGCTGTTTGATGGTGGAACTGGTAGTGAAACCAGGAACTCAACAAAATGCACCAATCATTCTTCTAATAATCCTAATTATTGAGTTTTTATGATATCTTTTTGTACTACTGTTATGTAACTAAGCAGAAAATTTAAAAAACGTTTCATACCAGTTATAATAAAAATACAATCTCATTATTTTGTTGCTCTATATCAAAATTAAACATTTCCTTATTTAAGAACAGATATTCAGTACAATGAAATATTTGTAAACATTCTCTTGCAAGCCGAATTTACTAAATATCAACACATAGCATGTACTCTATATGCTTATATACCATGTGGTGATTTACCTGTGAGATCTCATTACATCTAATACCCTATAAGAGCTGTAGATTCATTATTTGTATCATGCAGTGCTCTAAAGGTGTAAATAATATCGCAGAGGGTATGTCACAACCTCCCCTGCCAAGCTACCAGAACATTTTCCTTTAGGCAGTTTTTAATACAATTGATTGTAGGAATCTTGAACTTCATACAATATTTTTCTCAATTTTCTCAAGAACATGAGAACATGCATTTACATGCCACTGCAGTAAACTTAATAATATTTGTTGTAGTAATAGAACTCATTATTGTCACAGTTCTTATGAACATTGAACATTGAATGACTTTCAGAAAATGTTAATTACAAATAAGCAAAGAGATTCATTATAAATATAAATATTATATAATAAACATAATGTGATAATTCCATGTTTTATTGTATTTAAAAGCTGTCACGATCTGCTTCTTCAAGGGGGCTTGATATGAACCTAGTTCAAACCTACCCCAGCAGAATCATGTAGTTCCTGTTCTCTGTAGCACAAAAGATGGCTTTTGAAGAGGTACATGCAGAGCATACTGCATACAGGTTACTAGTAGCTCATGGCAAGACCACTCCCTAAGTCAGGATACAACACACAGAAATAGTCTTACATCTTGTTTATGTGAAAACTATCTCTCAACTTTTATTGAATGATCAAAACAACATATTTATACTCTCCAATACCACACCCTTGTGTACATTTGTGTATGTGTGATTTCAGACCATCTGGCTTGCAACCTTGGACTATCAAAGCTCTTGAGATCAAATTCACCAGATATCTAGTGAACAAACCTTTATGCTAAACTCAAGTGTTTGCTTAGGATTACTTGAAGTACTTGCATCTGCAAGGTCTGTATGTGTGAGTGTGCAATGATGTGCAGCTAACTTCTATGCAGAGTATTTCTACCAATTCCACATATGTTTTATTTAACATTTTCCCTCTTATAATATATTATAACTAGGATACCTAATAACCATATACAGGCAACATATAACCACACAATAACACATAATCCCAATGTAACAATGTCATACTTCCTTGGACATATTCATAAATTGCTGACAATATGAGTCCTTAAACAATTAAATCATGACAAAAGCCATTTAAATTAGCATTTGTTCTAAAAAAACGATTATATTAACAGCTGAAATGGTATCATTATTATCATTATTATTATTAACCTATTCTGTAACAAACAGAAAATGGAGGGCCCTGTTTTGAGCTTCAAGTCTTGTAAGAAGTGCTTTTTCCCAAAGTACCCCACAAGATTAGACACTCGCCACTTACAATCTAAAGGTAATGGAAGAGACAGAGATCCGTGAAGAGTAGATAAAGAGTATCAAGGTTAGGAAGGAAGCGAGAGGTACATAGGAAGGAAGTTGTGAAAATAAAGAGCTTAGGTTATCCATTAGTTAGAGAGGGAAAATATGTGATATAAAGTGATTGGCACTGTTATGTGATATGGTATCTGCCCCTAGTGGACAGGTAATGTAACCTGCAGATGGGAATGTCAGGAGACACATAGTTTAACCACAGCTTAAGTAGAAGGAGTTCATGGGAGAGTAAAAGAGGAGAGGAGGGCATGAGAGGTGAGATGGTTGAGTTGGAGACAAAAGAGGGAGAAGTTTAGAAGAGTCTGAGGAAAATACAGGGGGATATGGGGAAGAAGCAGGCAAGATGAAACTTTATGTAAAGAGTTAATAGGAAGAGAGAGAGAGAGAGAGAGAGAGAGAGAGAGAGAGAGAGAGAGAGAGAGAGAGAGAGAGAGAGAGAGAGAGAGAGAGAGAGAGAGAGAGAGAGAGAGAGAGAGAGAGAGAGAGAGGCCATAATTATCTGAGTTAGAGGTGATGTTCTTAGCAGCCAGGAGCCAGGGAGAGAGAGAGAAGGAGGCCAGAATTATCTGAGTTAGAGGTGATGTTCTTAGCAGCCAAGAACCAGGGAGAGAGAATTGTAATTCTGTGATAACAAAAGTGAGTTGCATTACCAGTACTGAAAAAGCCTGTGAAATGTATGATTGGCACATGTTAGCTGACTTATAAAATATTAATAATCACAACGGACTATACTCACTGCTGAGAAGGTACAGAAATGTATGTTTTTGCACTTTTGTAGACTGCTCTGTAATCACTAATATCTCCCCTTTCACCCTCAAAAAGTTATCTCTAACCCACATGCAGATAGCGTTATTTATTCGTCATGTCCGTCTATGCATGTTTAACATTATAGCGATAGCTATATGCTTATTGCTATAATTTGTAACATTAACTATTAATGTATCAGTATCAGTTTTGTATCATAATACAAACCACTGCCCAATATCTTTTTCCTAATTATATATCAAAATATATAATTATTATGATTAATAATGATTTAAACTATTGGCTTATATTATAAGAAAACCAGAGTTTGAATGGTTAATATAATTGGGAAATATATACAGTGTTAAAAATATTTTGTTTTTGTTGTAGTTTTAGCCTCAATCAAAACTTAGCCATACTAGGGCACTTCTTTGTTACAATGGTGGAAACAATGAAAAGAAAAGCTGCTGTCACCTCCCAAATTATTAAATGAGAGGAGAGGTCCCCCCAACATGCCTTTGCATCTCCTCTGCCTTCCCAAAGTAGGACTACTGGTGATATACCTCCACCTGCCCCAAGAATAACCTCTCAATGGGTAGACTAGCTAGATGCACTGAAATGCGAGCAAGAGGGATGGATGCTGTATGTATGTCTTTAATTATATTTTGTTTCTCCCATGCCATTCTGGAATATAACATTACAGCAAGTTAATCTCCAAGCAGTGCTCTCTAATACTGTAAGTGAAACATATACAGGGCACAAAACAATATAAATGTATATAACCACAGCTGATCTATGCACACATCTTACATAGGTTTATATATCAAACAGTAGATGACAGAATCAATTAATTTTTGATTTTTAAACATTTCACATAATAATGGACTTAAAATGTTTAAAAGCTTCCAATTATAGTATTTTGCTTCCCACCAAAGCACAAGAGACAGGAAGTCATGAAATAAATGCACACAATTAGTGCCAATATTGATAGATTAGTCATAGACAATATGGGGGTTAATAGTGTATCATGTAGTATGCTATTATAGAAAGCACAAATAGGTATGTCAGCCATGTATTTGTAATGTGTCTGTGCATCAGGTACTCTTCAACATTAGATAAGTCTCTTTATTAAAAACAGCACATATTTAAACCTTACTAAACTATACAGATACTTATTTTTTTATTTCATCTCCCTCTTTTATTTACATTTTTTTCACACAGAGCGTTCCAAAGCTTTGCCATATTATTTTTTTGACTTTTTAGTGACACTTGCTGTGTTTAAAGGACCACAAAATTTGCCATTTATACTCTGCACCATCAGTTAGAGGGTGGAAAATAATTTGGAAAATATGTTTACATTTTCAAAATTGACTATTGTCTTTTTCGTTTAGCCCTTGAAGCTCTCCCATAAGAATCTGCTTAAATAAGTCTGTTGACATTATATTATAGATTTACACTGTCTTTAAAAGCTGAATGTGGTGGTGCAGTGATATGCATTCTCTTTTAAATATATTTTTTATTGGCAAGTCATAGGTTTAATTCCCCTCCCTGACACTTTATTTAGAACCAAATACTTGAAACACACTCTCCACCATGACTGAACATTATTAAAAGCGTTAACGTTAAACTGATTTCATTATTTGAACTAATAATTTGTGAACTAGTTTTATATCTAAAATACATTTTATTTAAATAAATAGTTCATATACTATCCCAATATTTTTTTTAAATAAACAAAATAACAAAACAGTTAACTCATATTTAAATATGCTTTATTATATAACCTAAAGAACATATTGTAAAAAAAATTTCAAAGTAGTTACACCTGATTCTAATTAATATTCATCATTGTGACGCATGGTACAGAACTCATTACTCATTCAAGCAGAGGCAACACACTGAAATATCCTGACTTCTATTGATCATAACTACATGAATTCAGAATACATTTTAAAAAGTAAAATACATTTTCTGATGCTTTTTCCCTCAAATCTAATTGTACAAAGCACATATGGGGATGTTGTTGTCCTTCAAGTGAAAGGAAAGATGGCAGTCAGTCTGGTGTACTGACCAGATTAAAACAATGTGTACACTAATTATATTAATTCATTTATATTTATTCTACTATACTGATTAGATATGAATAATATGTAAGTGTTATGCATTTATTTACACTGTTATGGGTTAGTTAGTTTTGTTGTTTTATTTTTAGTTAGCTTCCTGGGCCCTTATGACCAATTTACACCATATTGATTATATTTATCCATGGTCTTGTTGTTTGTTGGCCATGCTTCTTGTACACCAATAATTTTTGTAATAACATTTTGAAACTGATCAACTGTGTATTTCTCTTGATTTTTGAATAAGTGATAGATATGTGTGAATAAACAGCATTGATGGTGTGGGCTATCCTATAAGGTCTGCCTACAGTCCACGAATTCAGTATATTTCTGCATGTGTATTCAGATTGTCTTTGTTTGAGCAAAGGTGAGACATTTCATAATATTTAGTCTAGTTTTGCATCTGGGCTCAACTTCAATGAACCTTAATATATAAGCACAATGCCCATGTAATCATGGACTGCGACATTATTCATTTAACTGATTTTACTACCAATGGTGTAAGCTTAATTTAATATGTTAAGGCATTAGGAATGACACACACATTGACAACACATTAATAAAGTTGATTATTATACTACATAAACATTGCAGTTCAGACATATCACAAACAAAATCACACATTTTACATAGTATTATGTTTTAATAGATACACATTGAATACTAAGATCAGGACAGGATTACTGTTGCTGGGATTTTAAATGAATGTGTAGACCGTGTAGGTAGGACCCTTAGAAGTCAGGATTTATCGGGTGGCAGTGTTCAATGGTGTGAGCAGATATTTGTACTCGACAATGTCATTTAGTTGACTATTCTATATTATTTATTGGTGTAGAGGGCTGAGTTTACCATTTCAAATGGTTATTTTAGGATGTTTAAGTGTCAATTTTAGTTTAATCAAATTGTGTAAAATGCTTCTTTATGGAAATTATTTTTCTTGAACTATGTTTTAACAGTTATTTATTAAAGGATTGGAGAAATACAAAACAATAAATCTTTATTTATACTATTGAGGACAACGTCGATTAAAAACCATTTTAAAATCGAGGGACTAGGGAGTGGTTCTTTAAAAACATTTAATATTGACTCCTTTGTTTGTGCACATTAGACCACTCAATGAGAGATAAATACAGTGTTATAGTCTCTCCTTTTGGTGTCTAAGTAAGTGCTTCTACAAGTATTAAGCTTGGCTTCCTTGCTTATTTATATATATATGTATCTCAGAGAGATTTTATGTATATATCCGGAACTATGAGTCCTATAAGTTATCTGTTATATGCTGTTCTCTTCTATGACTTGGTATATAAGGAATACCCTCTCTTGTGAATGTTAATATGAGATATACTAATCATTAACAATTGTATATATATCTCCTTATGTGGTCTCCTTATATCTGCCACTTGGGATAGATGTACCGCTTGAGATGTTATTTTACTCAGGAAAACTATACAAGTTTTTTCCGTGTATTTAAGGTACAATTGCAGCATATATAGGGGTATATTGATATTCCCTGCACTCTATTCGTGAGAGCAGTGTATATATATATCTCCTACGAGTTCCACATTGGGGCTGTCTCCATAGGGACCACCAACATATGTGGACTTCTCTTATATTGGTTTATTCCTGATATTCTAAATATCATTAGTAATTATATAGTATTTATACATGCATGGACTCGTCTACAACATGGTGTAATTAAACTTAATCTTTTGCTGCTATTTGAAAACTTGGCACTGGGCTTCTCCCATATGCTGGAGCTGAAGCACCAAGTGTCCAGCTATTAGGGACTCAGTGAGCTTCTTTACAGCGTTGTGTGGTTTAATTTATAATTTCGCTGCTAGTTAGAGCTTGACACTGAGTTCTCCTGTATGCTGTGACTAAAGCACCAAGTGTGCAGGTAATATGGACTCAATAGTCACGGAGCTGCATTGAGCTGCATAGGAAGCGCTGGCTTGTTTACAAAAGTTGGCGTCTGACGTCAGACGCTACCCTGACGCACGTTTCGTCACATGGGTGTGACTTTCTCAAAGGGGGAAGGCGATACTCTCCACGGTGCCTCCTATTTATAGTCAAATCGGTAGTCATAGTTACCCTTTAACATATTTACAAGTGAAGGGGTAACATATTTAGTGGGTCTGACAAGTCATAATCATTATATTGACTGATCATATTGTGATTCTCTTTGTCATGTTTTATGTGGTGTGTCCCTGGGCTGGGGGCACGCCATATAAATGACTGAACTGAATGTTCTTGTGTTTAGTATATATATGCTAGTGTTACCATCTGATCTCAGACAATAATGCATCTTGCATATGGTTCACGATATTGTCAAGTCTTCCATATATCTCATAATTAGATATACCTTAATATAGAGTAGATCATATCTCACTCATAATAACAGAAGATCGCATACTGATACCTTTTCTCTTTTATGTAGAGTATTCCTTGTGGAGACACACACTATACATAGCTGAATCTCCTGTATTTAATATATGTGTATTGGTGTTATATCTTGCATATAATCCATGATATAATCATGGCTTCACATGACTCCAGGATAGATATAGATTAACATCAAGGGGGTTTGATAGGTAATCAATCTCGTATTCCCCATTATATTAATACCTGGAGCTATCTAAAGTAGTTATGACAGGATCATAACAGGAATATGAGTAGGATTCTATTCCCATCTATAACTCCTATTATATTATCTTGGAGTTAGCATATGTTTAGTGTAGAATTCCTTGCTGGGTTCTAAATGTATAGATATACCTCTTATATAATCCATCCATATCCATTATATAAATTATACATGTAACTTGTAAAAAGTGAAGTTACATAAATTAATGTGCTGTGTTATTACCTACATTGACTATATGGGTAATACCCAATCTATTAATATAAGTGCAATCTTAAACAGAATAAACTCTTAAGTGTATTGTGAATCAGGTAAGAACTATATTACTCGTATAGTTATTAGTGAATATTGTTCTCATCAAGTGGAGTCATGTCCAATTTACAGAAGTGTGTAAATGTGCAGAAAGTGAAATAATAATTGTGAGTCTTGTGATGAATAATCTTATGTATGATAGCTATTCAAATCATTTGAATTCTAATATAACTATTGTGGACGTAATCCAAAGATATCCAAAAAGGCTCTTCTGTTGTAATCCTGGGTATTATCATTTTCTCAGGGTACATTTTGTTTATGGCATGTTCTACCCATTTACTTAATAGGGACTTATAAGAATGCCTTGAAGGAAAACCCTTCATTCAGACCTTTCGGTGTTTGGGCCTGTAGTTCGTAAATCCACTTGGATTCCCTTTTAAGTAGCATATCATCTAGATTGCCTTTTCTAGGGCCCAATTTGACTCCATCTATTATCAAAAATTTAAGAACTGATATGTCTTTCTGATGTTTTAATTTTACATGACGTGCAATTGGTGTGTCATAGTCATTTGTAATTGAGCAAATGTGTTCTCCCATTCTACGTCTGAATTCTCTGCTCGTTTTTCCGACATAGATTTTCATACAAATGCATTGTACCACATAGATAACTCCTTTAGTTTTACAATTGTAAAACTCTTTTATAGGGTATCTTTTGCCTAATGTTGGATGGATAAATTCCTTACTTGGTTTTATAAATTTACAATATTTACAACGTCCACATCTATAGCAGCCCGTCAGAGGTTTTAACCATGTTTTTTCCTTCTGTTTATGTTCTGAGAAATGACTATGTACAAGAAGGTCTCTTAAATTCGGGCTCCATCTATATGTTATTGAGCTTTGTGTTGGGACCTTAATTTTTAGATCTTCATCCGCCGTTAATAAATACCAGAATTTTGAGAAGATGTCTTTAATTTCTCTTGAATTATATCCATAAGTGAGTATACATCTTATGACATCATCCTCCTCACTAGAGGCCTTCTCTTTCTGTGTTGATGATTGTTCCAGGTGTATCTTTTGTATACATTTCTCTTGTGTATTTAGAAGATCTGTTCTTTTTGTGTTTTAACAGCCCTGTTACGTTTAAGGAAATTATTCTCACAAGTGGTTTAGCTGCAGGAGGTTAATAATACATTGATTGTTGGAGCATACACTTGGACCACTGTGATATTAAATGGTTTGCCTTGAATTCAAATTGGAATTATTCTGTTGTTTATTGGGTTGCTTTTGCTGCCTTTGCTACCTTTTTGTGGATTGTCATCTCATGTTTAACAATGTCCAGTTTGCTTTGGTTCACTGTTTTAACATTACAGGTTCTGAGGAGAAATTGTTATTTGCAGCAGCGGACTTTCCCTTCCAGAAACATCCTCCCAACATTGGCCCAAGCACTTCATTCAATCTGGTGCTAGTTGTACTCACCATCTGCTGTTCTCCAGTAATGAAGTAAGAACCTACATAAGTTCCTTAGAGATACACAAGCCCCTTCTCCACAAGTATGTAGGAATGCAAGATTGTAAAAGGCTTCTCTGATTTCTGTAGAAAGATTTTGGATGTAACAGTTGAAGCAGCTTGACTTCCATCAACCCTTAACTTTGATTATGTGTGATGGATGTGCAGAAGGAATGACCAGCGAAAGAAAATGGATTGTGACCTAATCTGAGGATAGTGAGCAGTACATTATGTATGAAAGTAGTGGTGGTTAATGGTTGGCTGGATATGGGTAAGAGAGGATGGTGGGCTGGTTTGCCTGAAAATTAATGACAGGTTGTGGAACGTAATGATTGGCACCATGTGTTGTGAATGGGGAAGTATGTAATTGTTAATGTATGACGTCAGTTTTTTTGTGGATTGGAGTGTCAAGATGCAGTGGTCATTCTGAAATATGATATCTTGTTTGGTGGAATAAAGTTTGAGAGGATGTAAGCTCACTTAGGCCTAAGGAAGCTGTATAAGGCTTGCATGATGAATGGAGTGATAGATAATTATTTATCTGGTGCATATGTTTTTGGTAAAAAGTGTAATGAGCTGCTAGAACAGGGTGATGTATCTACGAGTTTTGGAGGGTGTAGATTTGAGAGTGAGACATCTATGGCATAATTTTATGAGAGGAGAGGCTAGGAATGGTTTGTTTAGGTTGAAATCTTCAGTGAGGTGGAATTGGATAGAAGTAAGATATGTAATTTTTTTCAAATATTTTTTTATTGAAATTAAACAAAATAAAATCAATTAACAATTATGTTGCAGATATACATGAATACAGAAATGTCTTTGCTCTTTTATATAAATAAAAAAAAAATCAAAAGAGGGAAGAAGAGAAATGGTGGGGCAATTCAAGAAATTATTAACTTTTTCTTTCTTCAATCTTTTTTAGGTTCTTATGTTAGTAATTAATTTATGGGTTTATCTGATTTCCAATTTTTAGGTGTGATAATTCTAGTAGCTAAAAATATTTGATTTATTAGGAGTTGTGTGTCTTTTGATATCATTTTTTAGGGATAGGGAATCCTGTGAGTGTTTCTAATAATTAATATGTTTTTTTCTCCTAGTGTGAGATTTCCAGACATTCCCATAGAGCATGTTTTAAATTTCCAGTTACATCACAGCCTCTGAAGCATTTATCATTAAATAATGGGTTGAATTTTTGTAATCTTACTGGAGTAAAATACATCATACTAATGTTTTATAGGGATTTTCTTCTAAAAATATATTAAGTGAATTTTGTTTATGATTTTATCCCATAGTTTTTTGTTAAGAGATATTATAAATTCCTGAAAAAGCACTTAAAAGTGCCCTAACTGCAGAGTAAATCCTATATAGCTATGATAATCACCCATTCCTAAAACACTGGTCACTGTTCCGACACGACACAGCTAAAAAGCAAGGCATAAATCTCCATTGATTTTTGCACTGAAAATAAAGTTATGAGTTACTCCATTAAACTTTGACACCCAAATCCTAAGCTAATAAAATTTTACGAATCACAAATAAGAGCATTGCCGTGACTGCAAAAAGCAGAACAAGGACCACTCACGACTGTTTTTCAAACCTTTGCTTAGTCCCCTAGAAGCAATTAAAGTGGCAATATAACACAAAAAAACACTACAAAATTATAAAATTTCAACATTATTTGACATTTAAAAATTCAATATAAACATATGTATAGTTAAAAAATATTATATGTTGGTATTAAGCCTGTTTTATAATACAAACTCCAGGGTAACACAACCCACTACTCAAGGGTTAATACACATCACAAAACCATGTTGCCTAGGAACAAACACTTTAATGCATTGTCTATAAATATATCATATTTTAACACAAAATAAATATATTTATATTTAAATACAATTGTCACAACTTTTTAATATCAAATAAATTAATAAATAAAAAACAATTACATTATTTTTACATATATATATATATATATATATATATATATATTGTGACAAGGAGGGCCGTTTGCCACAGGATTTTTCTAGAACAAGAAGGTTCCGAAACACAGATGTTTGGTGCAGGAGACTTGTTTATTATATATGGATCATGAACAAGGCGTGAGTAGAAGGAAAAAAAAAAAAAAAAAAATCTACATTAACGTCCTTACTGACATGCATGAACACCCTGACTATACCCGGGCAGCTTCTCTGCTCCGGAGAGTGCCACCTTGTGGCCAGGATACAAACAGTCTCTTATTCTTGTGAGAGTGCCACCTTGTGGCCAGGATACAAACAATCTCTTATTCTTGTGAGAATGCCACCTTGTGGCCAGGATACAAACAGTCTCTTATTCTTGTGAGAGTGCCACCTTGTGGCCAGGATACAAACAGTATCTTATTCTTGTGAGAGTGCCACCTTGTGGCCAGGATACAAACAGTCTCTTATTCTTGTCACCAGGATACAAACAGTCTCTTATTCTTGTGAGAGTGCCACCTTGTTGCCAGGATACAAACAGTCTCTTATTCTTGTGAGAGTGCCACCTTGTGGCCAGGATACAAACAGTCTCTTATTCTTGTGAGAGTGCCACCTTGTGGCCAGGATACAAACAGTCTCTTATTCTTATGAGAGTGCCACCTAGTGGCAAGGACACCGGCCCGTCCTACTCTCCGAGTGTCCTGCCCCCAGGGCCCTTATTCAGAGTGCTCGGGTACTCAAACAGAAGAAAAAAGTCACATTAGTAATGCTCAGTCTTTTTCCCTGGAGGGTTCTCTTTAAGGTAATGGTCCAGTGACCGGAGGCTTTGAGATTTGGTACAGTCCTCTTTATTAAAGCAGTACAGGTCACCGCAGTCCACTATATCCCACTGGTATATGCAACAAAAGATCTTCCCTTCAACTCCAGCGGCACTGGTATGGCTCACCCAGCAGTATACTTAGGACTGAGGTACCCTTTGGTAAGAACTTACTGTGTTTGCAGTCTCTCACTCAGGCTCTGGTATACAGCAGGACTTTCACCTTGCAGCTCCATGAAAAACGCAGGATCCCACTCACAACGCCGCTTCTCCAGAAGTTCACCTTGGTTATCTGCACAGCATTTCAGGCAGCTGACTGTTCTCTCGACTAGCTGCCCTTTGCAGGCTCCTCACAGCTTGTTTCAGCTTCTGGCTTCAGCTTCTCCACCACTCAGGCCAGAGTCTAATTAACAGTCTCTTCAAGCAGCACACCCCCTCCCCTGTCTGCTTTCCAGGCTTTTAAAGGGAAGTTGCACAAATTAGGAGTTCTTCAGAAGTTTTAACTCCATCACTCCTGTCAAGAACTCCATACTCCACTTGCTTGTCATATCATCTAAGGGGCAAACGGTCACAATATATATATATATATATATATATATATATATATATATATATATATATATATCTGCTTCATTGCCATAGAGATTTAAGGCAGTTGTACTGCACTTCCCACTCATTATAAGATTTTTGACATTCACATTTCTTATTGGCTCCTACAGCCCTTTCTCATCCGTAAAGTTTGTTTTGGCCCCTCCCTGCACAGAAATATGTCCAAAGAAGGATTTACAGCTGTGCAGTGAGTGCTCAAATCTGTGAAAGATTTACATTAGTGTAGAAGTTAGGTAAAAAAATGCCCCTGTACCCGATATAATGCAGTGCCCTAACTTAAAGCACATGATTTACATAGGGCTCATATATGGAAATTAGTAATATTATTTTGACACATGAAAAAATCACATATATAGTTCTCAGCAATACAAGTCGTTGCCAACACTCGCGTAGCGAGCCCGCCTCTCAGCCCGCCGCAGTTTCTGGCAAGGAGCACCAAAGGCACTCATTGCGCTGGTGGAGATGAGCGCCATAGGTGCTCACCCTTACGACCCCATACAACTTTCAACCCGCAAGTGAGGACCCTCACAAAGCGAGGGGCCGCATTTGCGGAGGTGGAGGCTCCCACTTTCGCCGTAATGAGCCGAAGGCTCATTGCAGGCCGCAAAAATGCGGACCCTGGTGAAGCGAGGGGCTGCATTTGCGGAGGTGGAGTATCTACTGCACCTCTCAAGGGGTTACAAACCACCACAGAAGCAACACTTAAAAAAAAACATGCAATAACTAAATACGGACTTCCCAAAAAAATACGAGCTGCGTGACTTAAAAAAAAAAGGCGAACTTGCAAAATTATGACCTTAACGGTCAACCTGTGCACAGCGGAAAACATAAAAAACAAACAAAATACACGCAAAAATTAAATAAAAGCCTTACCCACAGCAAGGGAGGACACCCAGGACATCTGGAAGTGAGATTACACCACAGGCCAATTTACAGAGTTTAGACATTCGAATATCCCCTAAGCGAAAGAAAAAATGGCAGCCGAAAAAAAGGAAAAACTCAATAACACTTCATGCGGCACTTAACACACATTCTTTGGCAAGTACCACACACAAAACTGCGCCCATTATAAAACTACTTTGTGCAAAATGGAGCCTAGAAAGCAAATTGATGGCTGGAACGCAAATAGTGCATGTTTATTGCGTTCTAACGGTTTCTACTTCAGATCAAAGTCTATAAATAGTGCACACTTTCCAGAAATTTTGAAATTTCTCCTCAGGTAATGAACAGTGTTCACTGAACATTTCACTTGTGGCGTTACTTCTGAAGCAACTTATGTTTATATCATCAAATTTAAAAAAAAAGGCCTTCCACATGCACATATTCTTATAGTCCTTCAAAGGAAAGATAAATTGGATACTGGTGACAAAGTGGATTCAATAATTATTTGTAAACTACCAGATCCAGAAATACATGGTAGACTATATGAGATTGTAAGTCATTGTATGATTCATGGAATGTGTGGAGATATCAATCCACAGTCCTCATGTATGGAAAATAAGAAATGTACTAAAGAATTTCCAAAAGATTATAGAGACAAAACTTATGCTAATTGTGATGGCTATCCATTATATAGAAGAAGAGAAGACCAAAATGCAATTATTCATGGAAAAAAGGTAGATAACAGATATGTGGTAACATACAATCCACATTTACTCATGAAGTATAATGCACACATTAATGTAGAAGCTTGCACTTCTATAAAATCCATTAAATATGTCTACAAATATATTTACAAAGGCCATGATGCAGCTACTGTAGTGGTCAAAAGTGCTGAAAATCATGAACAAAGTGAGTTAGTACATGATGATCCTGCATCTCATGTAGATGCTCACTATGTAAGTGCGCCAGAAGCAATGTGGCATCTTCTCAAATTTAAACTTCATGATCGCTCACATGCAGTATATCGATTAGCTGTACATTTGCCACAAAGACATTTAGTGTTTTTCCATGTTGCAAATGAAACAAATGCTTTGGCACGAAGTGAGTATCGTCAAACTACACTAACTGCATGGTTTCAATTAACTTATACTGACTTGGAGGCAAGGAAATTGTTATATATTAACATTCCATACCATTATGTTTTCGTTAATGGATTATGGCAAAAACAAAAAAGTTGTGGAAATAAAATAATCCCAATAATTTAAACTGTAAGTCCAATAGACCTTACCATTACTACTTCTAAATGTTCCTGGTGCACACAGTTTTGAACAGTAAAGAACTGTTAATGACATAGATTATGAATCATTGCATTTAGCTACGTGACGCAGAAACTTCCTAGCTGATGATACAGAATGAAAAAGATGTCTAGAAGAAGCAGCACTTTGTCATATGCCACGTCAGATGAGGGAACAATTTGCATTCCTTTGTATCTTCTCAAATGCTCCAAATGCATTAGCTTTGTGGGACAAATTTAAAACAAATATATCTGAAGACTTTTCGCAATGATACAATGAGCCTATTGCACAATTAAAAGCATTAATTAAAATTCAATAGGTCTTTTTAACTCACGGATTAAGTTTTGCAAGTTTTAATCTGCCAGATCCAGGTCTCATAGACGACATAAACTTTGAAGACTATGACACTCAGCTTCAAAGAGAAAGAACGGAAGAAAGACTTGCAACTTTAAATACATTACAATTGTAAGCATTTAATGCAATCAAAAATGCCCTAGATGACGACATGCTCAAAGAGCGTTATTTCTATCTAGATGGACCTGGCGGATCAGGAAAAACTGGAATTGCCACACTTTCGTTAAAAGGTGGAAAAACTGTGCATAGTGGATTTAAACTGCCAGTTCCCATTCTAGAAACATCAGTGTCGGATATTCAAATGACATCATTGCAAGCAAAAAAAATAAAATACAAAGTAAATTAATTATAATAGATGAAGCTACAATGATGTCATGCCATGCCCAATAATGTATTGACCATTTGCTACATGAAGTCATGGATAATGATTTGCCATTTGGTGCAAAGTTAATGTTGTTAGGTGGAGATTTTAGACAAACATTACCTGTCGTTCTACATGAAAATCGAGCCGACATTGTCGAAACATATATAAAGTCAAGTACACTATGGAAACTATTTACCCATCTTCAAATATGAGATCAGAAGGAGAAAATGAGTTCAATTATTGGCTCATTAACATTGGAGAAGGAAAAACAGAGCGAATACAACATTTACCCTATGATACCGTGCACATCCCAGCTCATATGATTTCCAAACAGGATCTCATATCAGCTATATTCCAAAATACAATAAATAACGAGGACTATGCAGAGCTTGCCAACAAAAGTAATACTAACATGCAAGAATAAGGATGCATTACTCCTCAATAATGAAATATAAAAAAAAAATGCACCACAAATTTTTTTTAGCACATTGCTGATTCTGTACTTGTAATGACAAAGAAAGTCTGAAACTTTTCAACTGAATTCATTAACTTATTAACTCCCTCTGGAATGCCACCACATATTTTGCAGCTAAAGAAAGGTGCAATTGTCATGTTACTGCAAAATATGAACCCAAAAAAGGCCTATGTAATGGGACCAGATTAATTGTTCAAAAATTAAAGGACCATTTCATACATGCTGAAATTCTAACTGGTACCCATAAAGGAGAGAGCGTTTTCATACCAAGAATAGAATTGGACAGCAAGTGAAAGTAGCCTCCCTTTTGGGCTTCAAAGAAGACAATTTCCCATGATCATGGCATTGGCCAGGACCATTAATAAATCACAAGGACAAACTTTCAAATTTGTGGGTATCTTTTTAGAAGAACCTAGTATTTGCCCATGGCCAGCTGTATGTTTCATTCGCAAGAATCCAGAGGCTATTAAAGTTTACATTGAAAACAACCAAAGTCAAGGTGATTTATTAGATGATGGCTGCATTTTTACAAAAAGCATTGTCTACTATGAGGTACTATAACTATAATTCAACAAAATATAACAATACAAGACATGGCACAGAACAAAAAAAAAAGATTATTTCACCTCAACAACAATTTCACAAGAAAAAAAAAAATAGAGCACAGTGGTTTGATTTTGAGGACAAACTTCTATGTCACTCGGACTCTTTTAGGAGGACCATTATTTCACATAGGAAACTCTATGTGACATTTCCCAAAAATACTTTCATCTCAAGAACAAATTTACATTAAAAAAAAAACAAATATAGAAAATAGTGATTTGATTTTGAGGACGAAATTGTATGTCACTTAGACTCTTTTTACGGGACATTTAAATAAAAGTAAAATGACTAAGAAAGCACTAACCAAGTGTGCTGAGATTCAAAGAAAAGAAAATGTAAATAAAAAATGTCTGTAAAAGATTGCCTAATGATTCAATATTGCCTCATGAAACCAATGTTCGTACACATGACACCAATGTAGATATAGAAAGTTGCAGTGATAGCTATTTTGAGGAAGCTCACAATAGTGCTTTATTTACATCACTAACAGTAGACACTCATTATTGTGGATTAATGAATGTGGTTTGTCAGTTTTGTGGGGCCTATCATTTTCTGAAGGAAAGACCAACTGATGGAGAGTTTATTAGTTGCTGTCAGAAAGAAAGACTTCCATAAAGACACACATTTTCAGAATTTTTAGAAAGTATAATGAGTGATCCAAAATTTCCAAATTATACCAATAAAAAAAAATAGGTCTTGTAACAGTGCAACTATATTTGCCTCAATGGGTGTAAGATTAGCAGAAAATGTCCCAGGACATGGTCCTTACTGTTTTAAAGTACAAGGAAAAATTACCAACGGACTTCACATTTATACCCAGAAGCAGGAGAGGAAATGTGCACAGTTATATGTCTTTGATATAATGGAAGCTGTTGAATAATGAATGATGCTTCCTGAAAATAAACGATACTTACCCATAGTCTTTGAATAGCTGGATAACATTATGGCCAACAACCTATATAGTCAAGCATACAAAAAATTAGCAGAGGTTGAAAAAGAACAACAGGCAAATGTGCAAATAAATCAATTGCCCGTGCCAAGAGTAAATATGGTTCTCAAAAGAGATCTCCATAGTGATCAAAGTATAATTTACCAACAGCAAATGAGGATGCCATGGTCTTTAAAAATGGTGATGGTGAACCATCATTTGAGCTGGATATTAGAATATATGCACGCAATCAAAAACAACCTTTTATAAACATAAATATTTCAAGTAGTAATTTAGATCCAATGACATATCCCATTTTCTTTCCAAATGGTGAGCCAAGATGGCAACCAAAATTACAATTGCAAAATTATCCCAATATTAAAGTTTGTGTTAGAAACAATATTTCTATGCTGGAATATAAAGTGGCACAAACTGCTATTCGGGATCATTTTAATCCAATTTTATGTGGGGGGAAACTCACACAACAATGGATTATTGATTCCTATCTACAAGTCGAAGCAAATAATCAAAATGTTGTCAAATTTCAACAAACCAAGCTTTGAGTAGAACAATATTGTAGATTGATGGATTATGTCGCTGAATTGGCTTCAAACAGAGACATTCCTGCTGGAAGAGCAATTATTTTGCCATCCTCTTACCAAGGATGTCCTCGCAATATGCGAGAAAGATACAATGATGCCATGGCTATTGTGACTAAATTCGGCAAACCAGATGTATTCATTACATTCACATGTAATCCATAATGGCCATAGATCAAAGACAATTTCAAACTTGTACAAAATACTTCTGACCAACCAGATTTGGTGGCTAGAGTATTCAAAATAAAACTAAATTCATTAATTCATGATATAGCGAAAGCACACTTTTTTGGGAAATGTGTGGCTTTTGTTAATAATATTGAATTTAAAAAAAGAGGCCTGCCACATGCACATATTTTTTTATTCCTGCAAGAAAAAGATAAATTTAATACGGCAGAGTGGATTCAGAAATTACTGCTGAACTGCCACATCCAGAAAAGCATTCAAAACTTTGTAACTCATAGAATGATTCATGGTCCATGTGGAGACATCAATCCAAATTCACCATATATTTAAAATAAAAAATGCACAAAAGTTCCCAAAACAATTTAAAATGCAGACTTATGCTAATTGTGATAGATACCCTTTGTATAAAAGAAGAGAAGGACAATTGGCTATTATCAGTGGCTAAAAGGTTGATAATAGATATGTTGTTCCATACAATCAACATTTGCTGAAATACAATGCACACATCAATGTTGAAGCTTGCACTTCTATCAAGTCCATCAAATATGTGTATAAATATATATACAAAGGATATGATGCATTATCTGTTGTTGTGCAATGTGCACAAAATGTACAAGACAATCCAGTTTTACATTACAAACTTTCATCTTATTTAGATGCTCGCTATGTAAGTGCTCCAGGAGTAATATGGCGTCTTCTCAAATTTGAGATGCATAATCGGTCATATGCTGTGTATCAATTAGCTGTCCATTTGCCTCAATTTGTTTGCTTCACTTCTGAGAATAAAATACATGATTTATCACAAAGTGAACATAGAGCAACAACATGTATTGCTTGGTTTCAATTAAATTGTCAGGACATAGAGGCCAGACAATTTTTATACATTGACATTCCATATCACTATGTATTTGCAAATGGCCAACGGCGATAAAAACATAATAATACAATTATCCCACTAATTTATACCTTTAGTCCATGAGACATTGAACGTTTCAGCTTAAGATTACTTCTTTTACATGTTCCTGGTGCACAAAGTTATGAACATTTATGCACAGTCAATGACATAGTTTCTGATACTTTCCAATAAGCTGCAATCCAAGAAAACTTCCTGGAGATGATACGGAATGGGAGAGATGTCTAGAAGAAGCAGCACTATGTCATATGCCAAAGCAAATGAGACAATTTGCATTAATTTGCATCTTTTGCAAAGTACCTGATGCATTAGCCTTGTGGGAAACATTTCAATTACATATGTGTGAAGACTTCTTGAAACATTACAATGAGACCATTGCGCTATTAAAAGCATTAATGGAAATTCAGGAAATCGTTCTTTGTCATGGATTAAATTGTGTAAATGTTAATCTGCTTGATCCAGGAATTATAGATGAAATTAATTTTGATGAGTATGACACTGAGATTGAATACTAAAAAACACAAGAATAAATTGGAACTTTAAATGCATTACAATTAGAAACATTTAACGCCAATACAAATGCAATAGACGATGGCATGCTCAAAGAGCGTTATTTCTATCTAGATGGCCCTGGTGGATCAGGAAAAACATTTCTATATAATTTATTGATGAGTTGCATTCACAGGGTCAAATAGTACTGCTATTTGCAAAAACTGGAATTGCCGCACTTTTTTTAGAAGGTGGTTAATCGGCTAGTTCTCATTCTAGAAACAACAGTGTTGGGTATTTGAATGAATTCATTACAAGCCAAAAGTAAATTAATTATAATAGATGAGGCAACAATGATGTCATGTCATGCCCTGCAATTATTAAAATAAGTTATGGGTAATTATTTGCCATTTGGTGGAAAGGTGATGTTGTTAGGCAAACATTACCTGTGGTGCCACATGGCAATAGGACTGACATAGTCGAAACGTGTATAAAGAGAAGTAAACTGTGGAAAATGTTTACACACCTTAAATTAAAACTAAATATGAGACCTGAAGGCCAAAATCAATTAAATGATTGGCTAATTCATATTGGAGAAGGAAAACATACAAAAATAACTAATTTACCTGATGATACTGTCAAACTTCCATCAGAAATGATTTGCAAAGAATCACTAATATTGACAATCTTTCTCAATACCATAAATAACGAGGATTACTCAGACATTGCAAGCAAAGTCATATTGAGATAAAAAAATATGAATGCCTTGAATCTAAATAATCAAATTTTTAAATTAATCAATGCACCCCAAAAAAAAATATTACAGTGCAGATTCTGTTCTGGCTGATGACAAAGACAGGGAATCTAACTTTACTATGGAATTTATTAATTCTTTAACTCCCTCTGGAATGCCACCACATAGTTTGCAACTTAAAAAAGGGGCAATTGTCATGCTACTGAGAAATATGAATCCCAAAAAAGGCCTTTGTAATGTGACCTGATTAATTGTGAAGAATTTAAAGGATAATTTTATACATGCAGAAATTATGAATAGTACACAAAAAGGTGAACCAGTTCTTATACCGAGAAATGATTTGGCTCCAAGTGAGAGTGGTTTGCCTTTTGTCCTTTAAAGGAGACAATTTCTCATTGTCATGGCATTTGCCATGACCTTTAATAAATCCAAAGGACAAACTTTTAAGTCTGTGGGTATTTTTTTAAAGGAACCTGTCTTTGCACAGGGACAACTCTATGTTACATTTTCAAGATGCAAAAATCCAGAGGAAATTGAAGTTCATATTGAATAAAACACAAGTCAAGGTGATTTATTGGAGGATGGACACATCCAAGTGGTTTTATTTTGAGGACCAAATTTTATGTCACTCACACTCATTTTAGAGGACCACTACTAAGAAACTCTATGCATACTTCATATTGAAGAAAACCCAAGTCAGGGTGATTTTTTGTATGATGGATGCATCTTTAGCAAAAACATTGTGTATTATGAGGTTCCGTAAACACAGAGAACAGTGGTATTATTTTGAGGACAAAATTTTATGTTACACGGACACATTTTAGAGGACTACTATTTCACTAAGAAACTCTATAAAATGTCAAAAACACATAGAGAACAGTGGTTTTACTTCCAGGACAAACTTTTATGTCACTGGGACTCTTTTTAGAGGACCACTATTTCACATAGGAAACTCTATGTGCAATTGTCACGAACTAGAAGAATAACAACAAAAAGTTCAAAACAAAAGCAACAAGAATAAACAGTGGTTATATCCCATAGACAAAATTACAAGTCTGCTGGGCTCTTTTTAAGGGAACCACTTGGGCATACAAAAAAGAAATGCAATGTCTTCATTTATAACAACATTAAAAAAGGAACACTTCTCTTATATCAAAGAAAAAAATCCCAAAATATATCACAACAAACATAGCGAACAGTGGTTTTAGTTCGTGGATGACATTTAATGTCACTTGGACTCTTTTTAGAGTACCACTATTCCACTAAGGAAACTCTATAAAATGACAAAAAATCTAGAGAACAGTGGTTATACCCCACGGACGTACTTTTATGTCTGACGGTCTCTTTTTAGAGGACCACTATTTCACATAGGAAACTCTATGTGTCATTTTCAAGAACTACAAAAATAACAACAAAAAAAGGTTACAAAAAATAAAATAATTTTTTACACATGTTGTACTTCTTTGTAGATAGCAAAAAGGTTAAGAGTGTCAGAGACTCACATTGTGTGGCAAACAGCTTTCACAGCATTACAATTTTACTGCCCCATCATTTTTGACGGGCAAGTTGCTAGTCTGAAAATATTAACTCTTGAAATCCTTCTGTTCTTCTTTCTAGTTGCCTTCATAAACAAATATTTAGCTGATAAATACTGAAATTTTGTTGATTACATCTCTAGGTTTTTAATTAGGAGGTGATGGTGTTCTTAGGGCTCTATGAATTTTGTCTAGTCTATAGTCTAGTCTTCTGCTATAGTCTAGTCTTCTTCACTTAGTTTCGTAAGAGTTTAGCACATATATCTTTCTTATATTTTTTTTAAATTTACTATTGTTTCAGGTAGCTTTTGTATTCATAGATTTTGTCATCTAGATTTATTTTCTAGATCTTCTTGTAAAATCTTGTGATAACTTTCTTCTTCTTTTAGTATGATCATTTCCTCTTCCATTTCCATGTGTGATTTAAGAAGATTGTCACATTTATCTTCTAGCTCTATAACTTTAGTATCTACAGCTTTTATTTCTGCTGTTCGTTTCCATCAAAGCTTTTTTTATTTACTTTTTTATTTCTGTTATAAAGGATGGGATTAATTCTAAATGGTGTCATCTAAGCAATTTATAATGATTGTTCAGTTGATGTAGTAGGTTGTTGAGAGGAATTCAATTTGTTTTTGTAGATAGTCATAATTATATTTTGAAGAGCATCTTTTAGAAAAGCCATCTATCCCCTTTGTTAAATCTTTTAATTGAATAGTAATATGTTTCTTACATTTGTCACTTGTAGTTTTAATTGCCCCTTTATAAAGTGGGGTTGGTATCTTTACATTTTTTAAATAATATTAAATAATTTTAGAATTTTTACATAAGTTGGGAGCAAATTTTAATTATATTGTTTGGGTTAAATAAGATTTTATTAGTTTTGTATCAGTTTGAAAATTAATAAAAGTCCTGAAAGTTAATGCATTCTTTCTATCTTATTTAAAGCATAAGGCTGTTTTTCTACATCAATAATCAGTTAAATAATTAGGTGTAATTTTAAAGAGTACTACGGGTTCTGTCATGTTATCTTTTTTGGGTTCCAAGGAAAATATCAGTGAAAGAATAGTTTTTTTTTCTCTATAAATTGGTTCAAACATAGTTGGATAAGATATTAAACTGATTTATTATATAGTTTTATAGTTATTTGTATTCATATTTTATAGTTCATATATGTATTTATTTATAATCTAGTCTGGATCAGTTTCAGTATTGTTGTTTGTTTAAGTAGCTTTATGTTTTATGCTGCTGAATAGCAGACAGATCCATTTGTATTCAATTTTTGTAAAAATATAGTATATAAACTGTTTTTATTAAGTATTGATATAATTAATTGTTTTCATTTAAATGTTAGATTTGTCAAAATCTCCTGAAGTTGATACTTGTTCTTTCATTTTTTGGCCAAAAGGGTTTAATGAGGGTCAGAATTTGGTTGTTAATATTATTTTTTTTTGTGCATCAAAATAGCTTTATAATAGTTAAATATTACCTCTATTTCTAGTGATGTCGCGAACCTAAAATTTTCGGTTCGCGAACGGCGAACGCGAACCTCCGCAAATGTTCGCGAACCGGCGAACATCAGCGAACCGCCATAGACTTCAATGGGCAGGCGAATTTTAAAACCCACAGGGACTCTTTCTGGCCACAATAGTGATGGTAAAGTTGTTTCAAGGGGTCTAACAACTGGACTGTGGCATGCCGGAGGGGGATCCATGGCAAAACTCCCACGGAAAATTACATAGTTGATACAGAGTCTGGTTTTAAGCCATAAAAGGCATAAATTACCTAACATTCCTAAATTGTTTGGAATAACATGCTTTAAAACATCAGGTATGATGTTGTATCGATCAGGTAGTGTAAGGGTTACACCTTACATAACTGGGGGTCTATAGGTGACATTAGTACTGACCTTTATCTGACTGGGTGTCTATAGAGTGACCTTAGTACTGACCTTTATATGACTGGGGGTCTATAGGTGACATTAATACTGACCTTTATCTGACTGGGTGTCTATAGAGGGACATTAGTAATGACCTTTATATGACTGGGGGTCTATAGAGGGACATTAGTACTGACCTTTATCTGACTGGGTGTCTATAGAGGGACATTAGTAATGACCTTTATCTGACTGGGTGTCTATAGAGGGACATTAGTACTGACCTTTAGCTGACTGGGTGTCTATAGAGGGACATTAGTAATGACCTTTAGCTGACTGGGTGTCTATAGAGGGACATTAGTACTGACCTTTATCTGACTGGGTGTCTATAGAGTGACATTAGTACTGACCTCCTGCTGCAGTATTATTACTCCCAGTACTCCCAGGCTTGCTACTATTAGATATAATATCCTCAGTTTCGTTTCCTTATCTGTTGGTAACATCAAAATATGATTATTCAATATTTCATATTTGTTTTTTTTTTTCTCCCAAAGTGAACCCCTTTGTGTGTGTCCCACAGATGTGGCGTTTCCGCTCTGCGTATGTTGGATTTGCACCGCTCAAAAAGTATGAAAAGAGATCTCCCCCCCTTGAAGCCCATTAATGACATCATCAGTAAATTGTATGTAACAGATTCCAGTGTTTAGGGTTTATGACCCAATACTGCGATCATATCACTTATGACAAAAATCCGTATTTGTCGTATTATTCAGACGCGCGTGCATCTTTGTGTTACATTTCCTGATACTTTTATTATCTTAATGTTTATATATTTACTAGCGACTTGCCCATCAAAAAATGGCGGCAATAAGATTGTAAGGCAGGTAATGGTTTGGACGAGACATTCATTTTGTTGGCGGTCGGAGATCCTTCGGCGCTCATTGCGAGGCTGTTGGTTGTATTTTTTTCTGATAGGCGCTTTTGTTGTTATTCTTTGGTCGGCGGTGATGTGTTTTTTGCGCTTATTGCAAGGCTTTGTGTGCTATGAGCAGCGTTGGCGCTCGTTGTGAGGCGCGCAGTGAATGGCTTTTATGTTTAATGTGATAATGTTTTTTTTGTGTATATGTATTTTTGTATGCTAATGAAATAATTACTAAATGAATATACTTTACCTATTTGTAAGTAATATATGCAGGAAGCATTGTGCTGAAGAGCTGACAATCTGTTTTCATGTTCCTGCAGCATACAATGTAGGTTTTCAGTGCTGTGGAGCTGCTGTGTAAGTGTCAGCAATGTGTGCAGTGTGTAGTGTAAATAGGCTGCGTGCGCGAGGGGAAGCCGTTAGGGTAGCTGGGTACTTCCGCATTGTGTAAGTTAGTGTTGTAAAATGGCGGGGAATGTGTATGTGGTACGCGGGTGTGGATGATTTAGCGTCCTTGTTAATAGTGTATCTTTACCTCGTACGGCTTTTTAGGAAAATCCGTATGTGTTTTGCTTGTTTAGGGTCCTGTAGCCTCGTTTTCTTTTTTTCAAGGGCCATTTTTTCTCTCACTTAAGTGATTTTCGGGTGTCTAAACTCATGAATTTGGAGGTGTAATTTCACTTGCAGAGGTCCTCGGTGCCTGCCTTGCTGTGGGTAAGCTTTTTATGTGTTTGTTGTGTGTATTTATTGTGTTTTTAATGTTTTTAAGTGCGTGTAGTTCGGGCGTTAAGGTCGTATTTTTGTGAGCCCGTAATGTTTTTTTTTCGAAGTCCCGTATTTTTGGATGGTAAGTCCGTAAATTTGATGGTGTAAGTCCCGCCTGCGGCTCATTGCAGCCGACGTGGGAGCCTTCGGCGCTCCTTGCCAGCAACTCTGGCCCTCGCTTCGCAAGCCCGCAGCGTTAGCAACAACCCGCCTGATCACAACTATATATGTGATATCTGTAACGTCTTCCCCAGTTGGCACTTGTAAATCGGCTAAGCGACAAAAAAAATGGCGTCCGGAAAAAATTAAATCGAGGCTACACGACCCCAAACCGCGCAAAACATCGCCAGCCATGTACGACTTTTACCTAGGAGCCCGCAGCGTTAGCAACAACTCATACGCTCACAACTATATATGTGATAATGTGTAGATGTACCGGCTGGGCATGCTCTTGTGCATTATTATTATTATTATTATTATCATTATTATTATTATTATTATTATTACTATATAATGTGTAGATGTACCGGCTGGGCATGCTCTTCTATATTATTATTATTATTATTATTATTATTATTATTATTATTATTATTATTATTACTACTATATAATGTGTAGATGTACCGGCTGGGTATGCTCTTGAGCATTATTATTATTATTGTTATTATTATTATTATTATTATTATTATTATTATTATTATTATTAGTATATAATGTGTAGATGTACCGGCTGGGCATGCTCTTCTACATTATTATTATTATTACTATATAATGTGTAGATGTACCGGTTGGGCATGCTCTTGTGTATTATTATTATTATTATTATTATTACTATATAATGTGTAGATGTACTGGCTGGGCATGCTCTTGTGCATTATTATTATTAGTAGTAGTAGTATTTTACTAATAATAATAATAATAATGCACAAGAGCATGCCCAGCTGGTACATCTACACATTATATAATAATAATAATAATAACAATAAAAAAAAAAAATAATAATAATAATAATAATAATGCATGCCCAGCTGGTACATCTACACATTAAATAGTAGTAATAATAATAATAATAATGCACAAGAGTCCTTCAGCACTCCACTGGACACTGAATAAACTTGCCTAGCTATGGTTTTCCCTATTGATGCAGTATCATCCAAACTGTCCCTCCTCTCAGTAAGACTGCAAGTTACTTATGATTCCAAAATGGATGCTGTCCATGAGGTGAAAGGGTGTGGAAGGGAGTGTATGCTGCTGATTGGCTGGAATGTGTCTGCTGACTGTGACATGCTGGGTCAAAGTTTGCTCAATGATAAAGTATTGGGGGCGGGTCGAATCTTGCATATGTTCGCAGTTCGCCCCGAACGCGAACATGCTATGTTCGCCGAAAAAAGTCCGCCGGCGAACTATTCGCGACATCTCTATCTATTTCTCTTTCAACATAGGTTACTAATTTTATAAGACACAAATCTTTTATTTATAGCCTAATTAGATATTTTTGGATTTTTATAAGTTAATCCTCTTTCAAACATACATTAGAATAGTGAAGTAAGTCCAGTTAATACATTTATATATAATATTATATACAATATTGTGAACTCAAGTTATTTGATGATAAACAAAAGTTTCCACATTCCATTTCTATCTTTCTGTTGATATAGTTTAATATTTTAACATAGTGTAATACTCAGTATGACCAGATCCTCTTTTGCTTCTAGCATAAACTTTTACTCCTATTCCCCATTGCGCAGCAGACTAGTGTCTTAACAGTTAGCAACAGTTACAATCACCAAATAATGTCCTGGTCCATGTCTACATCACAAATTCGAACCAGCAGAGTCCAGATTACCAAACATTGACTTGATCAGATCTTCAGCAAGTCCTCCCAAGAAATCCTCCTCTCGATTAAGGCCAGATCGTCAATCTCCATCTTAATAAAAAGCCAATCACAGGTAGAAAGAAAATATCAGGTTGGTCTTATAATGACTCAATGGGGGAAAGAGTATTTTATAACATTTTTTTTTAAGGACAGCAGACTTTATTGTGTTCAGATATATTACTTTGGACTATTTAAATGTTTGCTTCTATTTGGCTCGGAATACGAAATAAGATATGTCGTGATGCTGCATAATTTAAGTGAAGGTGAAAATCACAATGGGCTGTGAAGTCTATGAAGGAACGATGTTGGTGGTATGTTATAATTCAATATGAACAATTGAAATCATTTCCAGGCTGTATCTTTTTGGTGTTGTCAGATAGGCTGGCATGTATAGTGCGGTGATCTGAGGTGAGGAGAGCATACATGCCAGATTGTTTAGATGGTTCGGAGGTGGCTGATGCTTTGTGTATTCAGGAGGGATGGAGTAGAAGTTCTGGGGAGAAATAGAAGAATGGTGGGGTACAATTTTTTGGAGGTACGGAAAGTATTGAAATTGTAGTGATAGTGACTTGAACTCCCGTTCCTTCAAAGGGTACATTGTAGTTTAATCATGAAATATGTGTTTGGTAAGAGTGGGGTAAGTGGACTCTTCTGCAGTAATGAGGTGAACTGCTTGGCCAAATCATCCCATGAACTGGTGTCCACAAGAGCTGAAATTACTTCTTGAGAAGAGGGTCAGTTGGAAATGGAACTAGGCCAGGAGGAGGTTATGATCTAGGTGTTTGAGAACAAGCACTATGTATATTTGATTTTAAGCTCAAAAACAAGCCCTCCATTTTTTGCTGTGTTAATTTTGTTTTTGCCACATACTTATCCTCTGTCCAGCTCTACAGAATAATAATACCACACTAATCCCAGCTCTCACACACATTTTCAACCTTTCCCTACTAGCAGGTTTTCATCTTCTCTAGAACACACCATAATTACACCCATCCTCAAAAAAATGAGGATGACTCTGACTCTGACATTGCATCTAACTACCACCCTATCTCTCTACTTCCACTGGCTTCCAAACCACTGGCGCGGCTTGTCTATAACCGCCTTACCAGTTTTATTTCATCTAACTCTCTTAGTGACACCTTCCAATCTGGCTTTCGGCCCCAACACTCCACTGAGACAGCTCTCACTAAAGTCACCAATGACTTGCTTACCGCCAAGTCAAAAGGTCACTTTTCTATTCTCCTTCTTCTAGATCTCTCTGCTGCCTTTGAGACAGTTGACCATACACTTCTACTCCATATTCTCCTCCCACTGTATTCAGGACACTGCCCTCTCATATTTCTCATCATACCTACAAAGTCGACCATTCAGTATCTCCTTTAATGACACATTTTTTTCTCCTTACCCCCTGTCTGTTGGTGTACCCCAAGGATCAGTCCTAGGCCCCCTCCTCTTCCCCATTTACACATCCTCACTTGGTACCCTTATAAACTCTTTTGGGCTTCAGTATCATCTCTTTGCAGATGACACACAAATCTACCTCTCGGGACCAGATCTATCCCCCTCTCTTCTAACACATGTCTCCAACTGCCTCTCTAGCATATCCTCTTGGATGTCCACCCACCATCTCAAACTCAACATGTCTAAGACTGAACTCCTTATCTTCCCTCCCTCGAACCACAGTGTCAATTCCTCTCACCTCTCTCACTGTCAACAATGACATCATCACCCCCACCTCCCAAGCCCGTTGTCTTGGGGTCCTACTGGACCCCACTCTGTCTTTCATCCCTCACATACAATCACTAACTAAATCTTGTCTTCTCCATCTAAAAAACATCTCCAGAATTCAACACTATCTTACGCAAAACATAACTAAAATCCTAATACACTCTCTCATCATCTCTCGACTAGACTACTGCAACTTCTTGTTGGCCTACCAGACTATCTCCACTTCAATCCATTATGAATGCCTCTGCTAGACTCATCTTTTGTAAACAACGGTCCGTGTCGGCATTGCCTCTCTGTCAATCACTCCACTGGCTTCCCATAGCCTCCAGAATAAAATTTAAAATCATGACCCTAACTTTCAAAGCCCTCAACAATAGCGCACCCCCATACATTTCTGGTCTTATCTCCAAATACTCCCCAAACCGGCCTCTTCATTCTGCTAATGACCTTCTTTCCACAACTCTTGTCCCCTCCTCTCACTCTCACCTTCAGGACTTTTCTCCTGCTGCCCCTATTCTCTGGAACTCCTTGCCTCACTCCATCAGATTATCCTCCTGCCTCAAAACATTAAAAACCTCTCTAAAAACACATATCTTTAAAGAAGCTTATCCCCTTCCACCCTAACACACTCTCACCTCTGTCTCCCTCCTTTTTCCCACACAATACCTTTAGGTTGTAAGTCTGCGAGTTTCAATCGCACAAGTTGCTTTGGGGAAAGCACTATGGACACTATGTATTTGAGGCTCAAAGACAGGACCCTTCTTGTATTGCTGTTTAATTTAAAAGATAAACTGATATTAAGCCACTTTTCTAGGAATATCAGTACTTCCTCTAAATTAAATATTAGGGGCAGTTGTCAATGTGGACATTGTAAATTTTGCCCATACATTAAGAACGTACAAGAATTTAAGGATAGTATGGGTAATGACCACTTCATTAAGAAATTTCACAATCGCAGTTTCAAAGGAGTAATTTATGTCCTTGAGTGTCCATGTCAAAAGAATAAAAAATATGTAGGCATGACTAGTAGATAGGTACGCAAAAGACTGGGTGAACACTTTGGGAATATCTGGAATAGCAAGAAAGATCATTAGGAAGGAAAAAAAATTACCTCTGTGGCGTGACATTTCCGGACTTACCATGACTCAAATAATAGGGTTCTGAAATGTTTGATGTTACAACAATTCTCCCTAGGGATTAGAGATTGAAATATAGAAAATACCTTGGTGAGAGCAGAAAGTAGATGGATTTTCATTTTGAATACCCTGGCTCTACATGGATTAAATGAAAACATTAATTAACCCTTTTTCATCTAGATAGTCACTTAGTCCCTGACTATTACTCTATATATGTATATAATTCATATCAACTAGAAAAGTATATTACAGATATCTTAACTAACCTTATGTTGACTCTAAGGTTGGGTATATCTATGCCATTGGGTATAGCAATGCGATTGTTTCAGATGACACTATAAAAGAGTCTAAATTATTTTAATATCAAGTTGTTTTGTTAGGTGACATGGGTGGTGAAGGATAGAGCAATATGACTGACAAAGTATTATTATAATTACTCTCTAAAGAGTTTACTTCCTTGGAGAAATTTGAGCAATGTCCCTTAGGTGACACAAGCAGTGAAGGGTCATTGATGTTTATATATTATGTTAATCAAACTTATGATATGCTCCGTCTTTTTTTTTTAGACGATTCATTTACCCTTTTGTCATGCTTCCTTCTTCTTCCACTCATGCCAATAGTCTGAGCATGGGTATTTTATTTGAGTTTTTTCACCTATAGGGTTAACTGCTTAATTGGAAATGAACAGTATTTAACCATGTTAATCTCCTTTCACAGAAGCCTCTGTGGAAGCAATGCATAGAAATGCGAGTCAGGCGTAGGTGCATGTGCGGACGTTAAGTTGCTATTGGCATAGGAGCATGTGCAAGCATTATATTGCTATGTGGCATTACTGATGAGTGTCATTGCATGCCGGGAGAACCAAGGCCACGGTTTTGGACCTTTTGCCCTGCAGGAACTCACTGTAAGTACAAAGGCCGTATTGTATGGGATTGAATATGATATAAGTATTCACACCGACTCATGGCTAATATATATGGTAACATGTAATAGAATTAAATTCCAGGTGGTGAGAGATGAGCACTTGGGAATAGGCATATATGAGTCTGTTATGAGTAAGGATTGAAATTTCATGCTACAAATTATAGCAATTTTAACATCAACCACTCTGTATAATACTTGCCATAAGTGGACTGATTAAATAAAGTGTTTTCTGGCTGTTCCATTTGTTTTTTCTCTGACAGTGAGACTACATTACTAAATGAGTTTTTTATGACACTCTGGGATCTCCACGCTGACCTGTGGCTGTGGTTCTCCTGGTCATTAGCAATTAATTTTTATTCCCAGTTATTTTTAAAATAGTATTAAAGGTTATATTTTAGATTTGCTAATTTGAGCATTTTTTTTATACAATTAGTTATGGTTATTTTATATAACAATAGGTCATTTATATGAGCTGACTCTAGTTTTAGTCTGTTTTCTCTCTGTTATGCATTTTGACTTAATATTAAATATATAGACTTTAACGTGAGCTGGATCCCCAAGTAAATTCACCAGCACACTAAAAAAATCTATTTGGAATTAATGTAGCAACAAACTAAAGAAAATTGTATTAATGAAAAACAAAAAATAAAAATAAAGAAATATATATATATATATAAATATTTACATATCTTACATTTCAGGCTGATGAAATGGGTGCAAGCTACTATAAATAACCCCTTCATATGAAAAATCCTGTTCTTATTTAGAGGGTAACACATTCTACCAATATGTATATATATATATATATATATATATATATATATATATATATATATATATATATAAATACATATAATAATGATTTAAGACAGCCCCAGTTTAATTGATAAAGCTGGTAACTGACTGATGTTGCTGTAATTATTCTTGTTTATCCCTGATTTATCAAGAATTGTTATTCATTAATAGGGCCTATTTTACCACAAAAATACTAAACACAGAGATCCCCTGACATCCCCTGATGAATCCATTCTAACTGTCACGGGGGAAACGTGCATCGGGCAAGGCAAACAGGCTGATGGGGTAAGCATTTGCCCTATGACATATCTATTTTTTCTTCTTACATAAATGGATTAATTGTCCCAATGGGGAACCTTAGTATTTGACATATTCTGCCTATATTTAGTGGGGATTGAGAGTAGTATTTACATTTCTGCTTATCAAACTTGCTTTCTTTTTATGAATCTCTGTGTCCACGATTTTTGTGGTAATATAGGCCCTATTAATGGATAACAATTCTTTATCAATCCGGGATAAACACAGACTCATTCACAAAATAATTACAACAACATCAGTCAGTTACCAGTTTTATCAATGAAACTGGTATGGGATTTTTCATATGAAGGGGTTATTTATAGTAGCTTGCACCCATTTCATCAGCCTGAAATGTAAGATATGTAAATATTTATATATATATTTCTTTATTTTAATTTTTTATTTTTCATTAATAAAGTTTTCTTTAGTTTGTTGCTACATTAATTCCAAATAGTGTCTTGGATTTTTTTAGTGTGCTGGTGAGTTTACTTGGGGATCCAGCTCACGTTAAAGTCTATAATTTATATTTAATTCACTCTATTTCAGTTAGGGATTTTCTTTTCTATTTCTAATTCAGTTGACTTAATATTAGGTTAACTTTATAGCCATTATTGTCCCAATAATTGGCTCTTCTCTGCTGATGGTGTGATATAGACATTGAAAAAGAGAGAAGCTAATAGTTGTCACCTTTCTCTTGTTTCTTTGTTAGATTCATTCAGCAACTATATACTTAATTAGCTTATATAAGTATTATATTTATATTGAATTATATCACGAGTAGAGGTTGGATAAGTGTGGGTCTTTGTGGTGTTGATCCTTGGGTGTGATATCAATGAGGTCCACAGTTCAGACTGAAGTGTGGTCAGACTGAGGTTGCACTTAGTCACTTCGGCATATATGTCCGGTAAAAAAAAATGCTTCAATATTCAATTACATTTTTTTGCACTTTCTAGATGTTTTCCAAGCAGGTTTCAGCGAATCAAGTCTAGAACTTGTCTTTCCTGTGTTTTAGGGACTAGAAGTTGCTCCAAAGGCTCCTATCCTGAAGAGATAATTCTGCAAAGTGGATTGTTCTGTAGAATGAAGTACATGCTTTGGTTCCTCTTTCTTCTAGGCCATTGCAAACATTTTTTAATATTGGGGAACAAGCTTGATCACGTGCAAAGTGATTATTTAGGGGAAACTGCTGTAAAGTCAAATGTTCCTCTTCATGTTGTCCTCTACAAGCCCTTTCTTCATCATTATGACATATAGTGCCTTCTCTGTCAGATTCTCTTCTACCTTCAGCTTGAATGGCAGTTAAAAACCCCTTAAAAACTTTTCTCCTGGGTTTCCTCTTCAGACTTCCCTGATGGTCGTCATTAGTCAGTTTGAAGAATATCTTAAAAATTGGGAAAATTCCTGACAAGGAATACAAATCAAAACAAATCAATAATAATAACAGAGCATCCACTGAAGCACTGCATAAATCATTCAACAGTTTGTTTTACTACCCAGCTCTCATCCAGCTAAACCTGGATGGAGCAAACAAAAAAGTACAGTCATTTGTATTATCACTGCCCTGTATAGATTTTCAGGTATCCACTGTGATCCAAGTGGTAAGAGGTTGCAGGCTGCTGTATCACAGTGTGTGTCTCTCTCCAGGCCTGACACAACTGCAAACAATTAAGTCTTTCAGCAGTCCCTCGTATACTCCAGATGTCTTAAATGAGGATTGCCCAGACGCTGCTAATTAGCTTAGCAGACGAGTTAGCCCCTGCAATCTAGATAGATAGATAGATAGATAGATAGATAGATAGATACATATAAATGCACTTTTTACAATATGTCTTTTATAAGTTTAGGAATGAAAGCTATTTTCAGTTTTGTAACTGTCACATGAGGATTTTTTTTTCTCTTAGAGATTTATGCACAGTTTTCCTTATCTCTTTTTTCAGTATAGATCAGTACTATATTGTACTACATAATTATGGAAAAAAAACACATGGTGCAGTGTCTTAAAATGTATTGTTCTTTATTAGAGTATATACTGTTAAAATGACGATGATGATGATGTTTATTTGTTCTTATTTTAATGAATTCTCTCACAAATTAAATTAAAAAAATAAAAAGTTATTTAATACAGCCAAAACTAATCTTTTTTTTTTGTTATTTACATTTTATTTATACACAACAATAAATTCAATCTGCAAGTAATAAAGAAAAAAAAATCAGAGTCATGATCCAACCAAAAGTAAAAGATATTCTTCAAAACGTAATCAGTATTGACAACAGAACAAAAAGTGCAATTGGAAAGTGTATTAAGTATGAATTCAGGTAATGTTTCCTCCACAAATAAAGTCTGACTTATTTATGAAATCGTTCACTAACACACACAAACACACACACACACACATATATATATATATATATATATATATATATATATATATATATATATAGTTGAATAATCAAAGTATTGCAGTGAATAATAATATCTTTTTTATTGTACAATAAAGCAACAAGCTTTCAAGAGATAATGCCTCTCTTTATCAAGTCAAAAAGATATACTGATACAAGTATGAATTAAAACAGTAAACAGAAAGAGAAGAAAAAAAATTGGAAAAACAAGAAAGACACAATTCATTGGCCAAAGTTAAGGGAGAAATAGACCAGCATTGTGAATAATGTCCTGATAAGTCAGTAAGTAAGTCTATAGATAAGGTAGTAGATAAGAACATAGCAGAGTAAAATAAAGAGCAATACATTTCAGCATAGAATGTAGCTTACAAAAACAGTAATAGAAGGGGGGGGGGGGGAGAGAAGAGGAATGTGTTAGCTATATGACATTAGGATAGTGGGCCAGAAAGCCTAAGTCAATGTTAATGCCCAAATCCTTTGTATTAAAAAATGTAATCATTTTTAATTCAAACGTTTTCTGCTGTTGCATAGTTCTGACATTCCCTCTTTTATTTTGAGGTTCTGGATGGAGTGATTCTCCTGGGTGAAATGGTGTCCCACTGGAGTACAATAACTGTCTTCATGGTTCTTTTTGATGGAGCTTCGGTGGAGGTTCATTCAAATGTGTAGTTTCTGGCTGGTTTCCCCAATGCAGCACCCCCTTTCACATACAGTACAGATTATCACTCAGAAAGTAACCTCTGCCATCAGAACACCTGTTGCAATACAAAACCAAAGAAACAACTTCACGTACATCTCTGGTAACCACATACCCTCCGGTTCTAGAAGGAATATGCAAAATATTTAAGGATTTAAAACCACAACTCACAGAGGACACAGAATTGAAACATTTATTCCCCAAACCCCCCATTCTTGCATTTAGGCAGCCACCAAATTTAAGACAAACATTGGTGAACAGAAGATTGCCAAATGAACAGCATAACAGAGAAAATGGTACCAAACCCTGAAATAAAAGTCACTAAACTATGCCAACACATCTGCAAAGAGGACACAGCCACGCACAACAACAAGACCCACAACATCAGAGGCTCATATTAATGTACATCATCAAATGTAGTGTACATTATACAATCTATAATCTACACTAAAATAAATCAAAATAAAAGTACTCAGAGGGAATTTCAGAACTATGGAACAGCTGAAAACTTTTGAATTAAAAATGATTACATTTTTTAATACAAAGAATTTTGGCATTGACATCGACATTAGGCTTTCTAGCCCACTATCTTAATGTCTTGTAGCTAACACATTCCACTCATCCCTCCCTTCTATTACTGTTTTTATAAGCTACATGCTATGCTGAAATGTATTGCTCTTTATTTTACTCTGCTATGTTCTTATCTACAACCTTATATATAGACTTACTTACTGACCTATCAGGACATCATTCACAATGCTGGTCTATTTCTCACTTAACTCTGGTCAATTAATTTTGTCTTTCTTGTTTTTCCAATTTTTTTTCTTCTCTTTCTGTTTACCGTTTTTAGTTCATACTTGTATCAGTATCGCTTTTTGACTTGATAAAGAGAGACATTATCTCTCGAAACCTTGCCGCTTTATTATAAATACATTTGTCCAATAAAAAAGGTATTACTATTCACTGCAATACTCTGATTATTCAACTGGATTACTGGACATTCACGGCTACCTTACCATTTATATATATATATATTTATATATATATATATATATATATATATATATATATATATATATATATATATATATATGTATTTATAAATATATATAAATACAGATAATTTTTGTTGTTAGGGTTACATAGTAACAGTAAACAGTAAGGCCCTCATTCAATTGCAATTTGGCCAATTGAATAGGGGTCTAAATAAGCACATAACATATTTTTTTAAAAGAAGTTTTTAGTTAGTGAAAACCTTGCTTTTGGATAGATTTTTACTAATTAAAAACTTATTTTAAAAAAATACGTTATGTGCTTATTTAGACCCCTATTCAATTGGCCAAATTGCAATTGAATGAGGGCCTAAATATCTGAAAATGTAAATAGGTTTTATACTGTACAGTTAGCTATCTGTAGATACCACTTCTATTTTTGAATTTGGCTATTTTAGCAACATCTATTACTAAAATGTGCATAAAATCGTACATAAAGGCATGCAATTCCCATAACCATTAACAGTAGAAAGGGTCGTACTGAAGAGCTTAGTGATTTTCAAGTTTCATCATATGTAACCTTTTAACAAGTCAGTTTTATCAAACTTCTGCCCTACCAGAGCTGCCCTGGTCAACAGTAAGTGATGTCATTGTGTATTGGAAATGACTAGGAGCAAAAACAGCTCAGTGATAGGCCACACAATCTCACAGAATGGGACCACCAAGTGTTGAAGCTCATAGCATGTCCTCAGTTGCAACACTCACTACTACGTTCAGAACTGTCTCTTGAAGCAATGGCAGTACAATAACTGTTCATCAGGAGCAGTGGAAATTAGTTCTCAGGAGTGAGTAATTATGTTTCACTATCTGGAGATTGACAGATGAATCTGAATTTGTTGGATTGCAAGAGCATGCTACCTAATTGAATTCATAGAGCAACATAACATAAAGCAAAAAAGTTTGGAGGAGTAGGAGTAATAATGGTCTGGAAGCAATTTTCATACCCCTCTAGTGATAGGAATTGTTAATGCTACAGCATACAAAGACATTCATTTTCAATTGTGCTATTCCAACTTTGCTGTAACCATTCTGGAACTCTGCACAAAGAGAGATCCATAGATTTATGCTATTCCAACTTTGTGGTAACTGTTTGGAGACTTTGCCCAAAGCGAGATCTATAAAAATATGGCTTGCCAAGGTTGGTGTGGAAAAACTTGACTGTCCTGCACAAAACCATGACCTCAATCTATCAAACACCA
Source organism: Discoglossus pictus (assembly GCA_027410445.1). NCBI lineage: Eukaryota > Metazoa > Chordata > Amphibia > Anura > Alytidae > Discoglossus > Discoglossus pictus. The sequence continues at coordinate 356,946,852 of CM050164.1, forward strand.
TTGGGATTAACTGGAAAGCCAATAGCAAGCCAGGTCTTTTCACCCAAACTAATTAATTTTCTTGTGTCTGAATGGGTATGAGTCCCTGCAGCAATCTTCCACAATCTAGTGGAAAGCCTTCTCAGCAGAGTGGAGGAGACATATCTGTTTGAAAGTTATTTTAAGATGGATTGGGGTTTTATTTTTTTTTGCCAGTTTTCATGAAATTCTGTCCATCCAAAATAATTTTATTTATGTTAAGTTTTAGGGTGATGAATTGGTGTTTTTCACTTTTTAACTTTTGGTTGAGCTACACATATATGTAAAAATTGTACATAAGATACCTGGTATTAATAATATTTTGTGTGTAACCTTTTTCATCCTTTATTTATTTAGAATGTAGAGTGACAGCAAGAAACTAGAAGTTAACAAGAAATTTAATTTTCTGAAACCTTTTGTTTTGTAAAAATTAGAAATATCAAATCACATCATTAATTATTTTAGTTAGTAGGATAAAAGTGTTAGGATTTATAATGCTAAAAATCTATGTCTTGATATTGTATGTCACTCAGTTTAATTACAATCATATCTACATGACCAATTTTTCCTAACATATACATCTAATAACATCTATTTCTTGCATATTTTGGACAGTCAAGTGTTATGTGGAAAGTTTGGGGAATGGTATCCAAAATATGCAGTAATTGAAATATTGTGCGTTACATTTTTAGTATTTTATGTGAATAGAAAATATTGCAATATAAGAGCAACATTGCCTTGCAAAAACAAAATATTTACAAGAACAAATTGTAAAGAAAAACATTTTCTGTAAAATATGATACTGCAAGAGTAGAATTATATATTAGTTTTGACATAAGAGAAGAATATAACTTTACTGCATTTTTCACTTTTTTGGTGTCATGCAGCTTTAGCCAAGCTAAAGTTGTTAACAGAAATTGCTTCTCTCGGATGGGAAGCAAATGCAGTATAAAAAGAGGTATTGCAATGGCTGATGATGAAAACACAATTTTTATAATGAGACAAATCCAGGCACCTCTTGAGAGCTTATTCAGCAGGGAAACCATTTCATATTTTTTTCTCATCATGGATTTGTGGGGATGGTATTATATTCTATTAAAAATAGGAAATGCAAAGGAGTTGGTAAAAATGTTTTTTAATGTGTTGGTTTTGCATTGATCCTTTTTCAGTTTTAGAACAGGAAACGTGTCAACAATATCATATTTCAAATAATTCCAGTGTATAATTTGATACAAGCTTGTCAATGTATACTTTGTCACATATAATAGTTGTCGTACTGCAAGTTTGTCGGTAACGTTATGAGGCCAAAGGCTTGCACGACTTAGGCTGCAATGAGTGCCGAAGGCGAAGCTGCTCATTGATGGGATTGTAAAGTAGATGGGAAAACGTTAAAGTAGATGGGAGGAGAGACTTGCAATGAGCGCCGAGGGCCACATTGGTCCTACATGCTAACTCACTTAGGAGCTTATATACTCATAGCCAAGCAAAATAGTGACACAAGGGAAATTAGTTTACATGTTCTCTTAACATTCTTTAAGTGTTACATAAGCAGTTAAGTGATTGAACTAACGAGTAAGAGCCAGTAAACACAGTTTTTCCCATAGCAATGACACTCAAGTAAAAAAAAAACCTCTGTAAAGAGTACAACAAAGGGTCTATAAATATAAGTATTGTATAAGGTATCTTTTAAAAGTAAAGTCAAAGTAAATTATTCACATAGCCTTCATGCTCCTATATTAATAATGTTTCTAATACACTAGCGACTTGCCTGTCAATTTTAAGGCTGGGAAAGCTGTTTGCCACACAATGTGAGTCTATGACACTCTTAACCTTTTTGTTATCTACAAAGAAGTACAATAATTATAATATATATTTTTTTGACCTTCAACTTGTATTTCACCAAAAGGTAAACCATCATTTTCTAACAATATTAACTATTTTAATTCTCATGTATGCAAGAATATTATCACAATGGCTGAAGTTTTTATGAATACGTATTATAAACCATTACATACCGTATTTTTCGCCATATAAGACTATCCGGAATATAAGACGCACCCAATTTTAAAGCAGGAAAATCTAGAAAAAAAAGATTCCGAACCAAATGCTGTAGTAAAATATTTTATATCAACTGTAAAGTTAACAGCAGTTTAAGAACAATTTTATGTCAACCATGTAACATATTAAGAACTATCTTTACTCTCATTAACAGTCAGTATAGTCAGTAAACAGTGAAAGTAACAAAAATAAGGCTGTAATGTTTTTATTCGAACCCCAAGAATTCCTCTTCTTCGCTGCTATCAGAAATGAGGAAGGACAGATCCACGCAGTCATTGTCATCACTTTCTTCCTCACTGGTGTCAAATAAGACGTCGTCTTCTGTTCCATTCAAAGCATTACTAATGCCACACTTCTTGGCTCCTTTGTTATCTACAATTCTGTTAGATGGCACATAAAACGTTAGCAGGACTTCATCCATGTTCCCAATCTGGCTAATTGCAAAGTTATTTTTCTTCCTTGCATCAATAACAAACTTATGAAAAGACAGAATCTTTGATTCGTATTCCTTTGGCATTTTTTGTGCAATTCTGGTTTTGGTGCGCATAGATCTCTTCATAAATCTATAGCACCATGATGGTGATCCGGTAAAATCCTGAATGCCTTTTTCCACAGCAATGGGTTTGGCCTCATAGATTATCATTTTTGTTGAGACAGAAAGTCCATTTTGCCGGTGACATGTGATCCACTCCTTCACTTCTACCTCTAACTCTGGCCACTTTGCAGTTGGTCCACGTAAGGTGTGCTTACTTTTATCCAACTTTTGGAACTGATCCTCCTGTTTCCTCCTTCTCTTATCATTTTCTCAGTTGGAGGTGGGCCGAAGTGTCTCTCCGCTGCTCTGTTTCCATATTCCTTAGCAAATTTGATTACTTTCAGCTTGAAAGCAACTTTATATGCCAGTCTCTTCTGCTTAGACATTTTTAAAAGCAGGTAACAGTACTTTTCTGCAAGAAATCCAGAAATGAAAGAACTGTCAATATTACCAATATGTTATTAATATTCCCTCCGCAGAGCGTTGACATGGTGCCCGGGCAGCATATGGTTAGACTGTCGGGAGGGGGGGACAAGGCGCCCTATAAGAGGCAGAGGGAAGCCCGAACACACAGAGCCTGGCCGTGCAGGGAGGGTCAGAGAAGTCTCCACAGCCCGCAGTACATGCCACAAATCCAGCCTGTAGCACACACAGCATATAAAGAGGACTGCGAGCAAGCAGGCAAAATGTGTATTTGTCGTATAAGACGCACCACCTCCCCCCCCCCCCCCCCCCATGTTTTGGGGAAGAAAAGGTGTGTCTTATACGGCAAAAAATACGGTAATTCTTTGTTACATGCAAATTATATTTGAAACAGTGGTGAAGCTATTTCTTTAACAATCCTAGCATTTTGAATTCAGAGGTATGCATGAGTAACATAAGAATAGGTCATCTTTCTATGAATAAGTATTTGAAAACATTACATATTGATTTTTAAAATGCAACTTTTAGTTCAAGTACTTGTAAACCACATAGGTATTAAATTCAGAAGAAGGCAAACAGTCAAAAACCCCAATTGAAACTTAGCCAATTGTATCAAATGGGGAATAAACTAAAAACTTTTTTCACTTGTTGTTGTTATTTTTGTAGTTCTTGAGTTATTGAGTTCTTGTAGTTCTTGAAAATGTCACAAAGAGTTTCCTATGTTAAATAGTTGTCCTCTAAAAAGAGATCACCCAATATAAAAGTTCATCTGCGAGGTATAATCACTGTTCTCAATGTTTTTTGCCATTTTACAGAGTTTCCTTAGTGGAATAGTGGTCCTCTAAAAAGAGTCCTCGTGACATCAAATTTCACCCTTGAAATAAAACCACTGTTCTCTATGTTTGTTGAGGTATATTTTGTGAATTGATCTTTGATATAAGAGAAGTGTTCCTTTTTAATGTTGTTATTTATGAAGACATTCCATTTTTTTTTTTTTTTATGTCCAGGTATTTACCTTAAAAAGAGCCCAGCAGACTTGTAAGTTTGTCTATGGGATATAACCACTGTTTATTCTTGGTTTTTGTTTTAAACTTTTTGTTGTTATTCTTGTAGTTTGTGCAAATGGCACATAGAGTTTCATATGTGAAATAGTGGTCCTCTTTAAAGAGTCCCAGTGACATAAAAGTTCATCCTTGAAGTAAAACCACTGTTCTATATGTTTTTTTTACATTTCATAGAGTTTCTTAGTGAAATAGTGGTCTTCTAAAATGAGTCGAGTGACATAAAATGTTGTTTTCAAAATAAAACCACTGTTCCCTATGTTTACAGAAACTCATAGTACTCAATGTTTTTGCTAAAAATGCGTCCATCCTCTAATAAATCACCCTGACTAGGGTTTTCTTCAATATGAACTTTAATTTCCTATGGATTGTTGCATCTTGAAAATGCAACATAGAGTTATCCATGGGCAAAGACAGGTTCCTGTAAAAAAATACCCACAGACCTAAAAGTTTGTCCTTGGGATTTATTAATGGTCATGGCAAACACCATGATAATGGGAAATTGTCTTATTTGGTAAACCACTCTCACTTGGAGCCAAATCAAATCTTTGTATAAAAACTGGTTCACCTTTATGGGTACCATTTATAATTTCTGCACGTATGAAATGATCTTTTAAATCCTTCACAATTATTCTGGTCCCATTACAAAGTCCTTTTTTGGGATTCATATTTCTTTAACTGAAACCAAGCAGTAAGTGTTGTTGTTCTATGGTCACTTTATGCTAAGGCATTTCTTTCATTCCCTGCAGTGAAGCAAACAAATTGACTTTGTGGCAAATGGACAGCTAATCGATACACAGCATGTGACCGATCATACAACTCAAATTTGAGAAGATGCCACATTGCTTCTGGAGCACTTACATCGCGAGCATCTAAATAAGATAAAAGATCATCATGTAAAACTGGATTGTCTTGTTCATTGTGTGCACGTTGCACAACAACAGTTGCTGCATCATATCCTTTGTATATATATTTATACACATATTTAATGGATTTGATAGAAGTACAAGCTTCCACATTGACTGTATTTATGCATTTTACTTCATCAGCAAATGTGGATTGTTTGGAACTACATATTGTGACAGGGCCGGCCTTTGGCTACTTTTGCTCCTGTGATTTTCCCAAAAACCACTGAGTCCGATATACTTTGAAATTTGCTTTAATCAAAGCATTCAAAAACAAACAATAGCTTAACTTCAGCATAAAATAAACATCTACAGAAATGGGCTTGCTAATTTTCAGGAACACCCTGACTACCGCTTCTCGGTCTACAGGTAAAACAGTACCCTTTCACACAGAGGGGTGGTACCTTTAAGTCCTGTCTCTCTCAGCTACTCAGCTGCAATGGATCCTCTGCAGGTCCTCTCCTCTGGCCACCAAATCTGGTTGGTCAGAAGTATTTTGTCCAAGTTTAAAATTTTCTTTGGTCTCTGGCAATTGTGGCTTGCATGTGAATGTAATGAATAAATTGGGTTTGCCAAATACTACTTAAAATATTTATGTTTATAAAAGGTTGGTCTTCATTGCATGGATATATTCTAATATCCTGCTCAAATGGTGGTACACATCATCATTTTTAAAGACCATGGTAACCTCATTTGCTGTTGGTAAATTATACCTTCATTGATCAGTATGGCAATCTATTTTGAGAACCATATTTACTCTTGGCATTGGAAATGGATTTACAGTGCCTTGCAAAAGTATTCACCCCCCTTAAATTCGTTCCTATTGTGTTGCATGACAGCTTCAATGTTTTGTTAATCTAAATTTTATTTGATGGATCAGAACACAATAGTCTAAGTTGGTGGAGTGAAATGAGAAAAATATATAAATAATAAAAAAAAAAAAAATAGAAAACAGAAAATTGACATGTATTCACCCCCTTTGTTATGAAGCCCATAAAAAGCTTTTTTGTAATAAATTACCTTCAGAAGTCACATACAGTCAGGTCCATAAATATTGGGACATCGACATAATTCTAATATTTTTGGCTCTATACACCACCACAATGGATTTGAAATGAAACGAACAAGATGTGCTTTAACTGCAGACTTTCAGCTTTAATTTGAGGGTATTTACATCCAAATCAGGTGAACGGTGTAGGAATTACAACAGTTTGTATATGTGCCTCCCACTTTTTAAGGGACCAAAAGTAATGGGACAGATTAACAGTCATAAAACAAACTTTCACTTTGTAATACTTGGTTGCAAATCCTTTGCAGTCAATTACAGCCTGAAGTCTGGAACGCATAGACATCACCAGACGCTGGGTTTCATCCCTGGTGATGCTCTGCCAGACCTGTATTGCAACTGTCTTCAGTTCCTGCTTGCTCTTGGGGCATTTTCCCTTCAGTTTTGTCTTCAGCAAGTGAAATGCATGCTCAATCGGATTCAGATCAAGTGATTGACTTGGCCATTGCATAACATTCCACTTCTTTCCCTTAAAAAAACTCTTTGGTTGCTTTTGCAGTATGCTTTGGGTCATTGTCCATCTGCACTGTGAAGCGCCGTCCAATGAGTTCTGAAGCATTTGGCTGAATATGAGCAGATAATATTGCCCGAAACACTTCAGAATTCATCCTGCTTCTTTTGTCAGCAGTCACATCATCAATAAATGCAAGAGAACCAGTTCCATTGGCAGCCATACATGCCCGTGCCATGACACTACCACCACCATGCTTCACTGAGGAGGTCGTATGCTTTGGATCATGAGCAGTTCCTTTCCGTCTCCATACTCTTCTTTTCCCATCACTCTGGTACAAGTTGATCTTAGTCTCATCTGTCCATAGGATGTTATTCCAGAACTGTGAAGGCTTTTTAGGTGTTGGTTGGAAAACTCTAATCTGGCCTTCCTGTTTTTGAGGCTCACCAATGGTTTACATCTTGTGGTGAACCCTCTGTATTTACTCTGGTGAAGTCTCCTCTTGATTGTTGACTTTGACACACATACACCTACCTCCTGGAGAGTGTTCTTGATCTGGCCAACTGTTGTGAAGGGTGTTTTCTTCACCAGGGAAATCATTCTTCGGTCATCCACCACAGTTGTTTTCCGTGGTCTTCCGGGTCTTTTGGTGTTGCTGAGCTCACATGTGCGTTCTTTCTTTTTAAGTATGTTCCAAACAGTTGATTTGGCCACACCTAATGTTTTTGCTATCTCTCTGATGGGTTTGTTTTGTTTTTTCAGCCTAATGATGGCTTGCTTCACTGATAGTGACAGCTCTTTGGATCTCATATTGAGAGTTAACAGCAACAAATGCAAATAGCACACTTAAAATGAACACTGGAGCTTGTATCTGCTCTTTGTAAATGGGATAATGAGGGAATAACACACACCTGGCCATGGAACAGCTGAGCAGCCAATTGTCCCATTACTTTTGGTCCCTTAAAAAGTGGGAGGCACATATACAAACTGTTGTAATTCACAAGGCCTACGTAGTTGAAAATTGAAACCGTTTCCGGCGCTATTAAATTCAAAGTGCTGCGAGATACGAGCGATGGATGCGAATGCATACACGTTAGGATTTGCGCATGAGGTATGCTATCTGGGATAATTTTGCATATGAAAAGAGCGCGAAATACGTGATACGTACCACTTAACCAGACGGCAGTATGCCTTTAAAAGGGAGCCAAAACAGAAAATAATTGACTGTGCTGGAGCTTTTGCAAGTAGACACACAGGTCTAGGCGTTGGTGGGTTTTTGGTGAGCAAGGAGAGAGAGAAGAGAGAGAAGAGAGAATTTACATTTTTGATCTTTTGAACTAGCAGATAATTTAACCCTTTGTTTACAACACACATAATTACTGATATCACATAATTCACACACATAGATTAATACGCACACATAGCTACACCTAGTGGTAGGCCAATGCACACCTACACCCCCCAAGACCCCCCCCCCCCGATTCAATTACTGAACTACACATAATACTTGCATCTTTTTTTACCTCCCAAACCGACACACATATTATCTTGATTTATCGTTAATTTATTTTCAGAGGAGTTTAGAGGAGGGGAAGCGGTAAGGCAAGAGAGGAGAGTGAGGAGAACATCTGAGGAGAGGAGGAGGAGGATGAGGAGGAGAGGAGGAGGAGGAGGGAGAGGAGGAGGAGGAGGAGGGAGAGGAAGAGAGCAAGGAGGAGAGCAGGGGGGGAGGGAAGTGCCCCCAGAGCTAGGAATCCAAGTTGAAGGGGCAGAGGGTCAGGCGCCTTATCCCTTGGTGGGAGGTAGTGGGGATGAGGGAGCGGCCCCAGGGATAGAAGAGGAAGAGCAAGCACCGTCTGTAAGGCAACGGGTTGTGGCACGGCCCAGGGCCCCCAATTATAGGCCAGAGGAGATCCAGGTTCTCCTCAGGGAAATCTGTGCCCGCCAGGGGATCATATGCGGTGGGAGAGACATTAATGCCAGCCAGAGGCGGCAGGCCTGGTCCCAAATTGGCAGAGCTGTGTCGGCAGTAGGGGTCACCAATAGGGACTGGAGGACAGTGCGTCACAAGTTTGATGATCTTAAGATGGCTGTCAAAAGAAAGATGGCCAATGAGGCAGCAGCAGCACGTCAGACTGGTGGTGGGCCCGCAGTCCCTTTTGTTTAGAAGCAATGGGAGAGGACAGTGATGAGATTTGTACCTTCTGAATCTGTGGTGGGAATACCAGGCCAGATGGACACAGATCGTCCTAACACCCTGCAACGTGAGTATCATATCACACACATGGTTGGCTGAGATTGTGGTGGGATGGGCTGTCCACAAGCCTGCAGATAACATTCTGTATGTATGTATGTATGTATAAATAGGCTTGTGTTCTTGCTGTTGTATATAATGAGCTGTATCCCTCTAGAACAGGGGTGGGTAAGGAGGGCCACATACATGCCGGCCTTTCAAGATATCATGCTGTTTGTATGTATGTATGTTTGTATATATAAATAGGCTTGTGTTCTGGCTGTTGTATATAATGAGCTGTATCCCTCTAGAACAGGGGTGGGTAAGGAGGGCCAAATACATGCCGGCCTTTCAAGATATCATGCTGTTTGTATGTATGTATGTTTGTATGTATAAATAGGCTTGTGTTCTGGCTGTTGTATATAATGAGCTGTATCCCTCTAGAACAGGGGTGGGTAAGGAGGGCCACATACATGCCAGCCTTTCAAGATATTCTTTTTGGGCACAGGTGAGTCAATCAGGATGACTGAAAAGGCGATTGGCTCACCTGTGTGGCCCTCCAAGCCCGAACCTGCCCACCCTTGCTCAAGAATTATATGGCCTCCTACACCCCTGCCCACACACAGGGATAATTCACATACAATAGCACTGTAAGCCCTATGGTTGACTAAAAATGTATGGGGTGACAATAACCATTTCAGTCCTGGTAGCAAACCTATCATGTTCATAATTTGTCTCCCTGATATGTCAATTTCTAATTATATCCAGATTGATTGCAATAGAGCAGGGTGTCCAAAGTCAAATTTGCTGGGCTGCGCACATGCCTGGATATGTGGATTTCCTTTATGTGAACAGATGAGTCAATTAGACTTAATGACTTGGAGAATGATATTCTCAGCTGTGTGCAGCATGGCTATCAACAAATGCAGGCCTGACTTTGGCCTCCCCTGCGATCGAGAATAAAAATTTGGATGTGCGGCATATGTGGATACAGACTCTGTAGCACTGTATGTGTGTCATATACAGTACTGTCCTAACATGGCCCATGTCTCAGCTGCATATTAACAACCATTGCTGGAAACTTGTCAGATTGGTCAGTCTCACACACTGCACAGCAGATGCAGCAGAGCACGTGTCTGAGGCACATGCAGAACACATTCATATGAGCCATGATCCACAATGCTCATTATGCAGCCCGTGGCTCATCTGTGTAACACAAGCACCACAGTCACTCACAGGTGACCATGATGTCAATGATATGTAAAATGCATAGCTGGCAATTGTGTATGGCAACCAACTGAAATATATGTTTATTCCATTGCAGTATCCACAGATTCAGAAGAGGAGGAGGCAGGAGTGGCTGAAGTGGGCCAGGACATTCGTCGTGGCCACCTCAGGGCCTGCACCAGCCACACCATGCTGTGCCTCCCTCAGAGGCTCCCCCCTCAGCGGCTCCCCCCTCAGCGGCTCCACCCTCAGCGGCTCCGCCCTCATCCTGGGCTCTGCCCTCATCTGGGCTTCGCCCTCATCCTGGGCACAGCCCTCATCATGGGCTCCGCCCTCATCATTGGCTCCACCCTCATCTGGGGCTCAGCCCTCATCCTGGGCACCGCCCTCATCCTGGGCTCCGCCCTCATCTGGGGCACCGCCCTCATCCTGGGCACAGCCCTCATCATGGGCTCCGCCCTCATCTGGGGCACCGCCCTCACCCTGGGCTCCGCCCTCACCCTGGGCTCCGCTCTCACACTGGGCTCCGCCCTCATACTGGGCTCCACCCTCATACGGGGCACCGCCCTCATCCTGGGCACCGCCCTCAGCCTGGGCTCCACCATGGGCCCCCGCAGGAAATGCCCGTGCCCCGGCCCCAGGAGGAACTGCCCCGGCCCCGGGAGGAAGTGCCCCGGCCCCGGGAGGAAGAGCCGCGGAGTCGCCGGCTGCCCAGTCGCCAGCCGCCCAGTCGCCAGCCGCCCAGTCGCCAGCCGCCAGACAAGCACCCCGGCCCCGGGAGGAAGAGCCGCGGAGTCGCCGGCCGCGGAGTCGCCGGTCGCGGAGTCGCCAGCCGCAAAGTCGCTGGCTGCGGAGTCGCCGGCCACCCAGTCGCCGGCCACCCAGTCGCCAGCCGTCCAGTCGCCAGCCGCCAGACAAGCACCTCCAGGCCCTCTGCCACCGCTCTCTGGCCAATTACGGAACATCATGGAGCACATAGACCAAGAGGACCAGGCACAAAGCCAGAGAGCACGGCAAATGCTGGACATATGCGAAAGACAATTGGCTGTTAGTAGTGCCATCCTGGCTGGCAACAGGGTGATCTCAGCAACCACCCCTGCTATATATGCTGAGATGAGGAGGCACAACCGAAGGATGGAGAGATATGAGGAACGCGCACGCCTGTAGAGACTCGCGTTGTTGCGTCAACTACGTCGCCAGGGTTATTCACCACTGCAGATGGCTATGAAATGCAATATATGACTACATATCCTTTCACTAAGAAACATGACTGTGTGATCTTCCATTATAATGATCAGTGTCCCTAGTATAGAGTTGCACAGTCCCATTACTATCTGCTAATCCAAACCAGCAATTCCACATAAGTTTTTGTAGCATTCCATCCCGTTAACATTATGAAATTGGATTCAGTTTTTTCATGTCATCCAAACCATGGATAAATAGAAATGGAGTATTGATCCAGGGATGAATACGATCACCAGTATCTGGGGTCAGGAAGGAATGTTATATTTTTCTGCCCTGTGTAGACAATTGTCAAAGTTTCACTTTTTGTTTTTCTGTTACTTCCTCTGGATCAATTAACAATAAATCTGCGTATTGCAGATCATAGATCTATAGAGGTTGAACCTGATGGACTAAAGTCTTTTTTCAATCTAAATTACTAGATAACAATGTAACGTGGGGCATATATACATTGACATAGTGGGATATATAATCCACTCAAATTATCTATGCCATTGATGTTTATAACCGTCAGTACTTAAGATGTGTATGGGAATGTGTGCTTACTTACCTGTAACTGATCATGTGGCTTGTTCCAGTGTACAAACATCAACAACGTCAGGGAACTCTCCTCTACTGTGGACTGGTTGGAATTCTGTATGACAAGGGCGATGGATATAGGTGGATTTGGGAGTTAGGCATAATCCAGATACATTAGACTGTATTCCATGCATATTGGGTATGTACTTACATGTGAAGTACTCACGAATTAGGCGGGCACGTTGTTGTGACCCCTGCAGATTATCCACTTCAGGGGGAAATAAAGGCTCTTCCTCCCCATGTAGCGGAGCCACATCAATGTCCCCCAGATAGTTGGCCTGTACTGCTATATTGTGCAGACAGCAGCAGGCAACGATGATGCGACAAACTTTCTGGGGCTTGTATTGTAGAGCACCCCCAGTGGAATGTAAACATCTGAAGCGCATCTTTAGTACACCAAAGGTGCGCTCAATTACATTCCGGCAGGTTTTATGCGCAGCATTATACCGCACCTCTGCCCGAGTATGGGGATTGCTCACAGGGGTCAACAACCACGGCAAACACCCATATCCTGCATCACCTGGTGGAAATAAAATATGATGTTGATATGAATAGGATGTTGTGATGTTTGACAAAGCATATGCCCAAATATCGTCATCATGACCTATCAACACATCCCTGTGGCTAATACACAGTTAAAGATATATGTAAGGGAGATGGATCATGAATGCATCTGATAGGATAATTAGTAGTGTATTAACACATGTATTCTATATGAAGCTTCACATTAATTACAATGTGATTTCCACAAATGTAAAATCCAGATGTTCACACCCACAGGACGCTTACATGAGGCGGAGATACAAGGGAAATACAACAGGGTACATATTGCGACCCTTCTGGTAGAGAGCAGGAAGTCACTGTTGCAGTTCTTGTACCGAGCACATGCCAGAGGTCTGAGGTGAAATGTGATAGTGTATTCTTGTGAACGTAAATGTGATGCTAATTTAGGTGGAATTTTCCAGGGGCGTACACAATCAAACGCAAATGCCAAAAGACCTTGGAGATTTTGATAACTTCAAGGTAAGCTAATTCATGTTTATTCAGGGATATATTCATGCAAGAAAAAGTTTGCCAAACACTATTAATTCTCCTCTATCAGATGAATTCTGAAGTCATCTCACTTACATAGCCCTTACAATAACACACAACACGTTATGTAGACTAGAGATGTCCATGTCACAGGATACAAGGGAATGCATCAGAACATAAACCTAATGATTAATCAATTGTGGTTTTTGTCATATGTTGTTGTGAACTGCATACTGTTTGGCCAAGCTAACACAGGGTTATGGCCAGCAATGAGCTATTATGTTCTGGCTTTGTGAGTATTACTCCGTAATGCACATGTGAACATCATAGCAATAGAGGGAATCATGATGTACTGTATGTGTTATTGTATCCAGTCATAGTAAGATATGGTTGACTGCCATTACTAATGTGTACTCACCGAGTAGCCATCCGGATGGAAATCTGCCGGACTCAAATATGTCACATATTCCGGATGCACACAGGATATAGGCGTCGTGATCACTTCCCGGGAAGCCTGCATACACACCTTGTATGCGTATGTTCGCATCGCACACAACCTGGACATTGATTGAATGATAATGCTTACGATTTCTGTACAGCGCTTCTTGCTCTCTAGGAGGTATCAGTGCCACGTGTGTACAGTCAATAGCACCAAGCACATTGGGGATACCTCCTAATTGGAAGAAATCGAACTTCACCTTCGAGATCTCTTCAGCAGTGTTAGGGTAACTGATGTATCTGGCAGCTTTCCAACCAATAGCACGGAGGAATGCACTCAGACAAATCAAGAGGCTTGGGTGAGACATTCCTCCGGCTATGCTCAGGGTGTTCTGAAAGCTACCAGAAACAAGGAGGTGTATTGCAACTAACATCCGTGTCATTCCTGGGATGGCTCTATTTGCCCCTGAGCGAGGCTCAAGGTCCGCTCTCAGAACCTCATAGAGCTCCCCAAGACTGGCACGGGTCAGCCGAAAACGCTCATACACCTCCCCATCAGTTAACCCCTCTAATGTGAGTCTCTCCCTGTACACATTGGGTGCCCTTCGCCTCCTCACAGACTCCTGGCCAGGCTCCTAGCCAGGCTCCTGGCCAGGCTCCCCCCCTTCTGCCTGAGCCACCACATCCTGTACTCCCCCCAGCAGCTGATCACCAACAACATTGTCAGCCTCCCTGTCTGCAGGTGGCCCTATATCCCTCTGTCCCTGTGCTACTGGAGCTCTCTCTCCTCCCTGATCCACCCCCACGATACTAGGCATGGCCTGTGGTAATTCCCTTGCCTGGCTTGGTTCTGCCCCAGCATGGATCACATCACCACTCACACCCTCATTCACTCCCAGACACTCCTCTCTGCCACTCCCCATCACCCCCTCAATCACACACCTTGCTTCTTGGTCTTCATACTGTGCTAGGTGAGCTGCACAAAAGCATCTCAACCTCATCCGCCCACTCATCCTGTCCATCATCCCTCTCACATGATCATCCATGCTGTTTCAGACATGCTGATGACTTGTTGGGGATAGGGTTATATAGCTTGGTGATTGCATGACCTGGTATTAGGCACGTTAATTTCTGCTTTGCCATTGGTCACCTGTGGATCTTTACATGGCATTCCAGCTGTTGATTTTACGTCAAGAAGCCTCTCAACCTATTACATACGCACTTGGCCGCATGTAATTGGCTGTCCCAACGCGGGCCGCCCAGTGCGTATGTAATTGGCTGAGAGTCCCAACGCGTGCCGCCTGGTGCGTATGTAATTGGCTGAGAGTCCCAACGAGGGCCGCCAAGTGCGTATGTAATTGGCTGAGAGGCTTTTGGCGGGCCAACGTGGCAATGGCGATGGCGCAAAAACCCGCCAAAAGCCTCTCAGCCAATTACATACGCAGTTGGCGGCCCGTGTTGGGACTCTCAGCCAATTACATACGCACTTGGCGGCCTGACACTATAAGTGCGTATGTAATTGGCTGAGTCTGTTGGCGCGCTCGCAAGCTGATAAGGGGACGTCCTAGCGAGACACGCCTCTCAGCCAATCACGTACGTGCTAAGAATTTGATTGACAGTATGAGCTTATAAATGTGATTGATACAAACCCATGCGCTGACTGTGTTGTAAGAGCCATTGGAGTTAGCACGCAGTTCCAGGAGCAGGTGGGAGAGAGTTTGATTAGTACTTTGGAGAGAGGGAGATTAGTTTTTTTTCTTTTTTCATTGTCTATTTCATAAGTCCTTCCATTTAAGCAATACACATATTTACAGATTTCACATATTTGCAAGACACATAGATTAAATAACACACATAGAGACATATATATAGTTAGGACACACACCCCACACACCCAACCCCCCGACCACACCCCATCCCCCAACACACCCCATCCCCCACAACTTATTAAATACACATAGCACACACATCTTTTCTTTCCAACAGACATTCCAGTAATACTTTTATTTCTTTATCGTTATATTGATTTGTAGGCTCACTCTTTTTGATTGTTTTCTATTTTATTACTAGCATATTTACACTTTACACATATTTGCCTGACACATAGATTAAAGACACATAGAGACATACATAGCGTTAGGACACACAACACACACCTCCCCCCCCCAACCTTTGCACCACATCCCCCAACAGTTATTAAAAACACATAGAACATACACTTTTTTTTTTCATCACCTATATAACAGTTACACTTATTTTTAGTTTTCCTTATTTTGTTATTATTTCAGCATGGAGGGAGGAGATAGGTGGAGAGAGGAGGAGAGGAGCGGAGAGTGAGGAGAGTGAGGAGAGTGTAGTGGAGGGTGGAGGAGAGGTGGAGGAGGTGTCCCCTGAGGGGTTGGAGAAGATGTCCCCGGAGGAGGAGGAGGTGTCCCGGAGGAGGAGTGGTCCCTGGAGGGGGAGGAGGAGGAGGAGGGGTCCCCGGAGGGAGATGCCAGTGCAGGCATTGGTAGAGGAGGGACAGAGGGGAAGGGGCCTGTTCCCAGGGGGCGGGGTAGTTTGGGGAAGGGACAGGCCTCAGGAAGAGTGCAGGGAGGCCAGGGTCCCCGAGCACAGTCGAGAGAGCAAGGGGCTATTGCAAGGGCAGGCGCAGGGCCCGTAATTATACGCCCCAGGAGAATATGGTCCTCCTGGGTGTGATCCGTGACCGGCCCGTCATCCTTGTTGCAAGGGAAGCGAAGCCTGGGCCTAAGGCTCAGGCTTGGAAGGAGGTAGTGGAATTGATGAAGGAGGTGTCCACGGTTCCTAGGGGCTTGAGGTCCTTGAAGCACAGATATGTGGATATCAGGGCCACGGTGAAGAGGAAGATGGCCAGAGAAGCTGAGGGAAACAGTGTCACCTATAAGGAGTGGGAGAGGATCGCAAGGGACTTTCTGACACCATCGCCCACAGCTGGAGCTTCATCCCCGGTGGCCCAGCAGGACCCAGCCTCCAGTTCAGGTGAATATCACATACACCAACATGCCACCACATGTACATCACACACACTACACATGGTGACCAACAAGGACACTGACATGTCAGCTCCATGGAATTAACAACGGATAGATGGAAGTGTCATTAAATCCATGAAGCTGACAAGTCAATGTCATTCCTAGCCACCCCAAGAGTAATCAAGCAATAGAGACCATGTACTGGTGTGCCCAATGCAGCCTATGCAGTTACAGACCGCAGAAGAAATACAGACAGCGTTAGGAGCCAGGAGAGGTCAAGACAAGAAACCAAAGAACAGATCCAATCTAGCAAATGACAGCTAATGTGAGTTGCAATTAGGAGAATCATCCATGTTCAGGCCTAGATGTCAGATAGTTAGGAGTGAAACCGCAGAAGAAATACAGACAGCGTTAGGAGCCAGGAGAGGTCAAGACAAGAAACCAAAGAATAGATCCAATCTAGCAAATGACAGCTAATGTGAGTTGCAATTAGGAGAATCAACCATGTTCAGGCCTAGATGTCAGATAGTTAGGAGTGAAACCGCAGAAGAAATACAGACAGCGTTAGGAGCCAGGAGAGGTCAAGACAAGAAACCAAAGAATAGATCCAATCTAGCAAATGACAGCTAATGTGAGTTGCAATTAGGAGAATCATCCATGTTCAGGCCTAGATGTCAGATAGTTAGGAGTGAAACCGCAGAAGAAATACAGACAGCGTTAGGAGCCAGGAGAGGTCAAGACAAGAAACCAAAGAATAGATCCAATCTAGCAAATGACAGCTAATGTGAGTTGCAATTAGGAGAATCAACCATGTTCAGGCCTAGATGTCAGATAGTTAGGAGTGAAACCGCAGAAGAAATACAGACAGCGTTAGGAGCCAGGAGAGGTCAAGACAAGAAACCAAAGAATAGATCCAATCTAGCAAATGACAGCTAATGTGAGTTGCAATTAGGAGAATCATCCATGTTCAGGCCTAGATGTCAGATAGTTAGGAGTGAAAACATATCAATGTATTGATCAGCATACTAATGACATGTACCTTTCTTTTCTCTATTTCCGCATCCTGTAGGAGGTCTGGGTCCAGTGATGAGCCAGGAGCGGGGCCGTCAGCCCCCGCCCCGCAGGAGACCGCTCAGGGGTAGGAGGCTACAGGCTCATCCGAGGGCCCTGGCTCTTCGGAGGGTCGTGGTAGTTGACAGCCCCCCCTGTCCAGAGCCCGACTGTCCCCTCCTCCAAAGACTTGCCATCTCTCCGGGGCCCTCAGAAGTAGTGGAATATGCCACAGCTCCTCCTTCCCCACACACTGAGCCACCGGGGACACCAACATCAGAGACCCTGTCTCCAGCCGGGTCCCAGATCCTCCCCACTCTCTCCCCACCATCTTCCCACCCGGCCCTGACAGCAGGACCCCAGCGCCCCCCACCACCAACGACCGAGGCTGTGCTGCCGGAGTTGTTGGCCCTTGTGAGGAGGATTGATGCCAACATCTCTGGGATGAGGCGCCGCCTGGACAGGCGCTTTAGGGAGGAGAGGAGGCATCATCGGAGGCTGGAGCAGCATTTGGTCAGGCTGCTGGGAACGGGGCAGGTCACCAGCCAACAGCAGCCTGGCCCCTCCTCTCCTTCCACCATGCCTCCGCCGCCACCACCACCCGTGGTGCCACTACCTACTCCCGCTCTCCCACCACCAACAGGGAGACGGCGTCCGGCCGCAGACGATGCAGGTCCTGTGCCCAGGCAGAGGAGGACCTAGGGGCTGTGGACATAATTGTGCCTTCTCAACAGCACTCCTCAGTGACCATCTATTGGTCACAATGCTGACCTCATCTAGCCTGGCTACAGAGTTTGGGATCTTTGCCTATCTGATGGTGATATTTTGTATGCAGATGGCTACCTCCCATCACATGGTCCATGATCCTCTTCTCTGTGGACACGTAGGGTTCGGTTGAACATGTTACCAATTGATAGTCACTGGGGAATGCTGTTGGGAAGGGATGCTGCAGTCCCCTTTTTTTTAGGCCCTTAGATTTTAGCTTTTCTCTTTGTTTTTCTTTCCATTTGTTTTGTTTTAGGTACAATTCAGGCCCATGAAGGCATCTCCTACATCTGCAAGCATTGTGGAGGAATTATATGAGGCGTAAGTTTTTCCAGTGCCTTCTAAGGTATACATTACTCCAATGACAGCCCCCTCCTTAACATGTAGCTCCCACAATCTTAAAGCTATCATATTGCCAGAAATCTCAGACATGATTATTGTTAGCTGAAATGTAGACTAATACCGCTATGGCGGTGGACTTGCAAAGTCTCACAATGGCATGTTAATGACAGCCAACATTAATATATGCACTAATAAAGCATGTGATCCTGACCTCAATATCGGTCTGAGAACAGATCTTTGGGTCTGATGTAAGAAACTTTGAATCTGGCTGCTGACCTTTGTGTCCTGTCCATATTAATGGGTATTTGCCCATATTACTCATTATACAGAGACCTACTGTAGCTAATAGTTAGTAATGCTTGCAGATGGGAATCAGGTGAGTTGGTATATTGGTACAGTATTTAGCACTTTACTTTACATGCATTGTCATTATTTTTTTTCTATCCTCCTCCGCCTTTTTGTTTTTTGTTGACCATTCATTTTTGTGGGCAATTTCGCACACCACACTGTATGTGTGAAACTGGATTGGATTACACAGTCCAGAGGTTGAATAATTTGTTCCATTGAACAGATCCAGACAAGTTGTAAGTGCCATGCACTCTAATGGTTTCTTCAGTTAAATGGAGTGATTTGTGATGATCCTTTTTCTCATCATATTCCGGTGGCAGCGGTGTACTGACCGCATGTGACCCTGGTAGGTGCTATGCATCATGCTTATTCTAGACTATTAGATTGACCATCTGTAGGTATCCCCTTTTTTTTATTTAGCCCCTTACTCTCTCGGACCCGCCCACACCGCACAGTCTTGACCACTGCTGATTGTGGTCTGTGTCCAAAAATAAAGTTTGGTTATACCGTTCTGTGAATGCACAGTCTTGACCACTGCTGATTGTGGTCTGTGTCCAAAAATAAAGTTTTGTTATACCGTTCTGTGAATGCACAGTCTTGACCACTGCTGATTGTGGTCTGTGTCCAAAAAAAAAGCTCTGTTATCCTGTTCTCACCATGTCGGTGTGTTTTCAATGGTTGGGGTTAGGGGACATCCACATGCATCACATTAGTGTCACATTACTATAGCTGTAAACTAATGAGCAATAGTTAACCTGCAATAGATCCATACATACTAAGAGGAATAATAGTCCTAATAGCATTAGATATCATATAATGCATCTAATTGATCTACAATCTCGGTATAATAAAGGGTTAATGCACAGGCCAAGTACAATTAGCGAGACTGGGGAGTAGGAACATTCCCCTGAGGGCCTAAGAGGATAATGATAGGTGATACTGCAGTGGCTTGTCAGTTCCTTCTCCAGTGATTTGGGATTTGTCCGTCCACTCTGCTTTCACCCGCACTTCCCCAACATCACTTAGCAATCTAAACGACTGTAAATTGATGAATAGCAGAACATAATGGGAGGTCAACAAATGGGGAATGAATGGACATCTTGGCACATGGCCACCAGCAATGGCGTGGGACTTCCTTGGATAAGAGTAGTGATGATTACCCCTGATGTAGGTGAGTTGGATGGTGCTCATTGTGCCTCTGCAAACCCTCTGTGTGTGTTTGCTGCCCTTGTGGGTGGGAGAGTGAAAGCAGAGTGTAGGGCCAAATCCCAAACCACTGGAGAAGGAACTGACAATCCATTCCGGTCTCACCAGCATAGGAACCTTGTAAGAAAGCAGTGACAGAGGGTCAGAGACGGTCAGACCCGACAGAAAGACCAAACAAGAGATATTGTGTATTTCAATGAAGCTGTGAGCTATCCCATTAAGGGTCATTGTGGGTGGGAGAGTGAAAGCAGAGTGTAGGGCCAAATCCCAAACCACTGGAGAAGGAACTGACAATCCACTCCGGTCTCACCAGCATAGGAACCTTGTAAGAAAGCAGTGACAGAGGGTCAGAGACAGTCAGACCCGACCGAAAGACCAAACAAGAGGTATTGTGTATTTCAATGAAGCTGTGAGCTATCCCATTAAGGGCCATTGTGGGTGGGAGAAAAAATGCAGAGTGACAGCAGAACTGACAATCCACTCTGGTCTCACCAGCATAGGAACCTTGTAAGAAAGCAGTGACAGAGGGTCAGAGACAGACCCGACCGAAAGACTGAACAGGACATATTCACATACTCCATGTGCCCCATATTTGTGTTCCCAAATGTAGATGTGATGAGCAACATGTATACAAAATAACAGAGTTAATATGGCATTATTTTGAGGTTTTTGTGTTTTTATGTAATCAGGTATTGTGTCTTTAATTTTGCTTTATGTAAGCTGCAGCATGGCTTTTCATTCAAAATGTAACAACTAATTAGTTGTATAATGCATTTGCTTTGGTGGGGGGAGGGGATGGTGAAATCAATTGTAATGACCTTCCATGCTTTTCCTCTGTTAAACTCACTTTTACATTTTTAAGTTGTCTGTACGTAATGCGTAGACCATTTTACTGGTGTTTTTTGTGCACTTAGCGACTTTGCGAGATACGAGCGTCTACGCAAATAATTATTTTCCGCTACTTACTACGTAGCGCTTTTTGGAGGCAAATCTCGGCAAAGGAGTCCGAAATTATGCAAGTCAGTCGCAAGTCAATCGCAAGTCGACTCCTATTACGTAAATCGCGTTATGATGCGCATTTGCGAGATACGATTTCATACGCAGCTCGAATTTAATAGGGCCCTCAGTTTGTGCTTTCTTAGTCATTTTTCTGCGATTTAGAAGTCTCTGTCGGTCTTCTTCTCTTAAGCGTTGCATCTCTCCATCTTTGCTTCCATTCCCTTGCCATTCTTCTTTTACGTTCATTCTTATCTTCTGCAGTGTCCACCATTGTATTCTATAATTGTAAATGCATGTGTTAGATCTGGAATTTTTTTTATTGTACATATTGGTTTTACCTGTCATCAATGCACCTAAATAGCAGTAATGAATCAGTAAAATTACTTGAAATGCATTTGTAATGTTTTCATTAAATTAATGAATTAATCAATGAATGTGTTATTTTTAATTGGCATACATGAAAAGCTAAAGAGCTAAGCATATATATTGATAAATAAGTTAAGGGTAAAATATGTTATTGTATTTTTTTATAATTTATTATGAAGTAATTAATAAATAAATATACATTAATGAAATAATCTAAAAGTGTAATCAATGCAAAACATAAACAGGTAAATCATGTGTTCCTAAAGAAGGGCAAACACAAAGAGCTATGAGCACACTATACATTGGCCTGAAAAGGATTTGTAATGTTTTGATTCAATTAATTAATCAATAAATCAAGGTAAAAGGGGTAATTGTCATTCATTAAAACATAAATGGCTAAGCATATATGTATTCATACTGTTTTTTTTATCAATTACTAATTAATTAATTAAATAATATATGTTAATTAATTAATCAATAACTGTCATCAATGCAAAATAAAATCACTTAATCCTGTTTTCCTAAATGATCAGTACACCAGATATCTAAATGCAATATGAAATCTATACAGTAAAATAAAGACAATATTTTTTTATAATGATTACTAATTAATATTTAATTAATAAATTAATAGATGCTAATTAATTATTCAATACCTGTGATCAATCCAAAACAAAAAGCCTTAATACTTTTTTCCTAAAAAAGAGTATCATTAAATGATATGCCTGTAAAGGTGATCTTATTGCAAATCAAATGCTGCAAATGTCACTGTGTATTCAGGCAGCTGCAGAGATAATCACACTGTAAAATTACATGAAAACCATTTTTATTGTTTGAATGCAATTAATTCATTAATCATTAGGAGTATCATGTTTAATTGGCATACATGCGTAAGCATAGATAAACTCATAAATATATGCACTAAAAAATATTAAATGTAGCAGGTGTCATAATATAATAAACTGATTGAAATATTTAACTGCTTTGTGGATCCTATACCTTTCAGGCAATAATCAGCAACACAGATATATAAGTGCACTGTAAAATGTACAGATTTTTTTATTATTATTACTAATTAATAATTACTAATTTAATAAACTTTAATAATTAATGAATCAATTAATAAATCTTATAAAAGCTAAGCATTAATATATTCATAAAGTAAAGGCAGTCAAAAATATAAAAAAAAATCATGATTCATAATTTATAATTAATAAATTAATGAACATTAATAATTAATTAATCAGGAATAAATGTATTAGAAAGAGCTAAGCATTAATATATTCATAAAGTAAATGCATTCTAAAACATATATTTTTTTTTATAATGATTACTAATTAATAATTACTAAATTAATGTACATTACAAATTAATTAATCAATGAATAAATATATTTGAAAGCGTTAAGCATTAATGTATTCATAAAGTAAAGGCACTGTAAAATATTGTGCATATTTTTTTTTATTTTTTTTAGTAATAATCAATTAATTAATTCATTTATATACTTTACCTATTTATAATTAATAGCCAGCGATCAATATTCTGATTTTTCGACAGCAGAAAATGTCCAGTTAGACCAGGGGTCACCAAACTCGGTCCTGGAGGGCCGCACCCAGGCCTGGATTTGAGGATTTCCTTTCTGTGCACAGGTGAGTCAATCAGGATGACTGAAGAAGCAATAGTCTCACCTGTTTGCAGCAAGGATATCCACAAATCGAGGCCTGGGTGCGGCCCTCCAGGACCAAGTTTGGTGACCCCTGAGTTAGACTGTCATCACCTAAGGAGAAAGTGTCAGCAATGTGCCAAGTGTGCCCTATATATAGGCTACGTGCGTGAGACAGAATTGCTGGTTTAGGCGGGAAAGCCGCCGTTTCAGAATCGTAATGTGTGGATTTGAAACTTAGTGTTGTAAAAATATAATGCACATGCATTTTTTTACAAAAACCTATACACGCTTCTACAAATCTCATGATAGGGCGGTGATAGTTCATATTTCGTATTTCTGAAAGTGTGTCAGGAAGAGGAAGGGAGAGGTAAAGCGAGAGGAGGAGGAGAAGTCCCAGGAATTAAAGGTGCCCCTAAAGTAGGTACACCAGAGGTAGGGTAGTTGGGTGAGGCCTCTAGGTTAACAGGAGGAAGGAGGAGATGTGAGCCCCAGGGAGGTTTTCATCCCCAGTCAAAGTTTGGGAGTCACAATGCATTAATATGTGAAACAGGCTGTCTGATAATTAGTGACCAGGAAAGGGCAGATGAGCTAAACAGGTTATTTTCTTCGGTATATACAAGGGAGGTACCAGTGGTTGGGTCACTGCCCCATAATGGGGCTACACTACTTTCACCAAATAATTGGTTAACACATGAAGAAATTCGAAAAGAGGTTGGAAAAAAGAAAGGGTACTGAAGGAACTAGGTTCTGTAATAGCCAAAACATTATATTTAATTTTTCAAGATTCATTAAACACAGGGTCGCTACCAGATGACTGGAGAAAAGTAGAGATGATGCCTATATTTATGAGCAAATCCAGGGAATTATAGACCAGCGAGACTCATTTCTGTAGTGGGAAAGCTTTTAGAAGGGTTAATAAGTGATAATATACAAGAATATGTCTATTTGAACAGGATTATAAGTAGAAGTCAACATGGATTTATGAGGGATAGGTCATGTCAAACAAATCTAATTAGTTTCTATGAGGAGGTTAGTAGGAACCTGGATCAAGGCAACTCAGTGGATGTAGTATTTTTGGATTTTGCAAAAGCGTTTGATACAGTGCCACATGGAAAACTATTGTGCAAAAGGGATACAGGAACTGCAGTAAATATCTGCTCATGGATCGAGAGCTGGCTAAAAGATAGGAAGCAAAGGGTTGTGGTAAATGGAACATACTCCGATTGGGTCCAGTATTAGGTCCTCTCCTTTTTAACATATTTATTAATGTTAAAATAAGTGGGACTGAAAAGTAGTGTACCATTTTTGCTGATGACACAAAGTTGTGCAAGGTAATTAAATCAGAAAATGATGTTCTTTTGCTTCAAACAAACAAATAAAAGTAAAGTGCATCTAGGAAGGAAAAATAGCCATACAAATTATAATCTTAATGGAGCAAATTAAGGGGTATCTGATATTGAAAGGATTTGGGCGTACATGTGACAACCACCTAGGTAACAGTGCTTAATGCCAAGCAGCAGCTGCAAAGGCAAATACAATATTAGCATGTATTAAGAATGATATAGCAGCATGGGAAACAAATATAGGGCCTCATTCAATTGAAAGCCCGCAACTGGCTCTCAGAAAGCCCGGAGAAAGACACATGTCTGCGATCGAGCTGCGGTCTCCCGTTGGGCTCCGCTTGCGAGGCTATTCAATTGTTCCAGGTTCCGAGTTGCAATCCTGAAGCCAGCTCCGTAACCATGCACTGGTTTGTAGCAGTTGTTGGTGGGAACCGTATCAATTCAACAAGACCCATTACGATTCGCTCAATAGAAAAATAGACTGTCATAAATACGAAGTAAAACATGTAGGTTACATGTCAATCAATCAGGTTCGGGGGTCCGATATGCGATCAGACTCGCACAACATTAAAAGTGAAGAATTATTAAAATGAATGCCAAAACTGTTCTGGTTCATATGGGTGGCATGATATGTATTAACTCATAGATACCCAAGAACATTTAAACCCGAAATGACACATAAAAATGTAACTTATTTCCAACAGTTGTGCATGCTTGATACTGTTGTGAAATTAATTCTAATGTCTTTCATCACTCTCCCCATAATTTACAGTTCAGAATTATTGTTTTATTTGCATTTACAGTGCTAAGAAATTGGTGTTTAACCCGTTTGTGGGTCCTCTCGAGTACACGTAGGATTTTCTCCTCCATTTGCGGGTAACAAGTGTGGATACGTTTGCAAGATTGGGGATTTGAAGCAATTGAATAGTGGTTTGCAATTTTAGCTCTGTGAAAGTGACACATCAAAGGCTTCTGGATGGTGTAAGTTACGAGTCTGACGGACAACATTTTTTCAAGCTTGTAACTCATAACCCGATCCGAGCACGCAAAAAGACGCCAATTCAATATCAAATTTGACTGCGATCACACTTACGGGCCCCCGTTTCTTAAATTCAGCCAATTGAATGAGGCTCATAATTCTGCCACTATACAAATCACTAGTACGCCCCTATTTTGAATATGGAGTGTAATTTTGGGCACAGCTTCATAAAAAGGACATTTAGAGCAGGAAAAATTACAGAGAAGGGCAACAAAACTAATAAGCGGGATGGAGGGCATAAGTTATGAAGAAAGACTAACCAGAAAAAACTTATTTTCTCTAGAAAAAAAGGCATCTAAGAGGAGATATGGTTACCTTATATAAATACATCCAGGGTTAGTATAAATCTTTGTCAAGTGAGCTTTTTGTGCCAAGAGGGTTTCAACTGATAAGAAGACATCCTTTGAGGTTAAAAGTACTAAGATCCAAAGTCAAAGAAAGAAAAGGATTCTTCACATCAAGGGTGGTTATTCTATGGAATTCTCTACAAACTGAGGTGGTGGCAGCGGATTTGATAGATAACTTTAAAAAGGGACTGGATATATTTTTTATTAAAAAGGGTATTCAGGGTTTTCCTGGTTAATTAGAGACAGAGTATTGATCATGGGAGGAATCCTAATGCCAGTATCTGGGGTCAGGAAGGAAATCATTTTTTCCCCCTTTCGAGACGATTGGCTAAGTTTCACTTGAGTCTTTTTCTGTTTGCTTTCCTCTGGAACAATTAACAACTAATCCACATATTGCAGATCAGAGAAGATCTTAAAAGGTTTAACTTGATGGACTAAAAGTTTTTTTTTAACCTCAATTACTATGTAACCATGTAACTATGTAACTTAACCTCCAGATCCAGCAGAAACAAAAGCAGAAAATCCCTGGTATCGAAATACCTAAAAGGGTCAGTCTGGTTGGGCAGGTCAACAGCAGCCACCATGGGGAAATGGAATTGCAATACCAATGCCTCTACCAACAGGACTTTGGTCCATCAAGGAGCAGATCTCTAAGCTAAACCAGAATGTGAGTAGAATGGGAGGTCCTTTTAGCAGCCACACTGGAAGAGAGGTCCCCAACACAGTCCTCTGCCACACTCACCTGCCACACCACCTGCATGAATGCCTCCAGCCAGGATCAATAGCAGTCCTTTACAAATATAACTCCAGGCAACGTTGTGGTGGTGTAAGAAAGGGGAACCCTGTTACCAAGAGGGGAAGGAAATAAAGCATATTTTTATTATTATTTATTTTTCCTTTTTCAGGTTGCTCTAAAATAGAACATTACAATGTGCTGCCTAATACTGTAATAAATACTAAAGAACAATGAACTAAATCAAAATATCAATTACAAATACCTGCTAACACAATTAAACATTGACACCCAACTAATGCTAAATTACATCTAATTAATATTGGTTAAAATTGGTTAAATTGCTTCAGGGTTTAACACCTACCCATCTGTCCTACATATACATATAAACTTCCATTCAACAACCATTTTGTCTTAACATCAGGCACTCTATAAGAAAGCTGCTTCAGTGTGGGAGTGTCAGGGGCAGGGGTGGCTGGTACATTGGGGAAATCGGGCAATCTCCCTCTCAAAATTTTAGCTGCCGTAAAAATACTTATTATTATATCTATTATTTGAATTAATGTTTAATATACATTATTTTCCCCTTTTGTATGTGGCTGAAAAAATGATTTGAACAATGCCAAACTGCCTTATGAATGTAATAAAAGTATTAGCTTTATATTTTTATAATTATACAATTCAGACCTGTGCTATGCAAAAATGTCTGTCACTGCTGCTACTGCAATAAAGCAGAAAAGGGGAAGCTAGTGAGCTCAAGATTTCTGTGCTCTAGGACAGCATCTTGAATCTCTCCTCACAGTAAGTAAGTGAAGCAGAGAGGCCATGGCTTGCTTCTCATGTTGAGCTGTAATTAGAGCTTCTGGATGTTTGATACAAATGCCCAAGCACACAGGGGGTACTACAATGTGACAGTAAGTGAAGGGACTGTCATTGATCATTAGATTAAGTAGGTTGTATTACAGATTTTTCAATGCTGATACTGTATACACCTTTCTTTGTATGTACAGCGTTTTGTAATTATAAATGCCTCCATCCTGTGTACGTATAGAGCTATATCATTAGAAATGGCACTGCCATGGTGTATATAAATTATTTTGTGTACATATAGTTATGTTGTTCTGCCCATGTGTGTATATAGTTATATTGTTTTGAATGGATAAAAATAATCCCATTATGCAATATCTGTTCCTGTCCAAATCATCCATCTGTTGGCCATGTGTGCACACAGAGACAAGAATTTACCCAGACCCAAAAGTTCTGGTATAAAACTTCTTGTATTCTTCCCAACCAACGAACCCCTCCAAATACAACATAGGAACTTATATAATATAAGTTGATCAGATATAACAATCATACGACTCATTGTTAGACAGTGAGTGAGTTATTGATTGGTTGACAAGGTAGGAAGGGTCCTTCCATATTTGGTCTCGGATGTTGATGTCATTATGGTCAGTTTATGTGAAGCTTCTGATTGGCTCTGGAAGGTGGCGGGGCTCATATCCTTATTTGGTCACGGATATGAATGTCATCTTAGGACTCCCAGGATATGACTCAGTAGCCATCTTAGGACTCTCAGAATACAGCTCAGTAGCCATCTTAGGACTCTCGGGATAAAGAATAAAGGTAATTAGTGCCTTATCTTATGATATATTGTAAGGAAAGGAATGCAGCATGGACATAATATACATTTTCATGAATTTCGTCCACAACAGTCCCCCCTAAAATGTTATATTATGTTACATACTACACTTATATTCTATTCTTGTAGATATGACAGGTTAGATGTATTATATCTTCCTCTTCTAGAGAGTACTACATAAAATGTCTGTGTAAAGATATAGGTTTTTCTTAGTAAAACGTATTAATTAAGGTATAAAGTCATATAAACAGCATATAAATAGTAACAGTCCGCCCTAGATACTATGGCCCTCATTCAATTGCAATTCTGCCAATTGAATAGCGCTCTAAATAAGCATTTAACATATTTTTTTTAAAGAAGTTTTTAGTTAGTAAACATCTTTTCAAAAGCAAGGTTTTCACTAACTAAAAACTTATTTAAAAAAAATATGTTAAATGCTTATTTAGAGCGCTATTCAATTGGCAGAATTGCAATTGAATGAGGGCCTATGTGTACAACTGTCCCTGTGGATGAGATGTATGAATGTAAGAAAGCCCTAGCACATCTGCACCAATGAACGCCCGTTCTTCTTTCTACGTTAGAGTTGCCATGGCTTTGTCCATGACCCCTCTTGCCACTGTCATAGGCGAGTCAGATGCTATCCCTGACCCCTTGTTTCAGGAACATGTGGGACAAGGGGTTTATGTAGAACTTTCATTTCTAGACATAATAGACCGTAACATCTTATGTGACTCTTCACAGTTGTCATCTTCACAAAGTTCTTGGTGCACAAAGGTTGGTGTGACTCCAGTAACTGACTTCTTTAAATATGTTCGGACACAGGGGATAATACAACAGGTAACAAATGCAAGAATTATCAGTATTGAAAGAAAGACAATTCCAACCTGGAACAATACCTTCTGCCAGTTGTTCATCCACCCAAACCATTTATCCCAATAGTCTGTGGTTCCAGAACTCTCCTTCAATTCTTGTGCCAAGTTGTTTAGTTCTTTAATGGCTAAAGTAATTTTACCGTTTGGACCCATATTATCAGGTATGTAGGTGCATCAGTTGCCAGTGTCGGGGAGCATTTTACACTCCCCCCTTTTTTAGCCAGGATCATGTCTAGTGCCATTCTATTCTGGAAGGCCATGTGTGATGTGGCCTTCAATTGTTCTGCACCTCCTTGCAGAGCATCTCTTGTGTAATCCACAAACCTTTGTTGGTTATAATATATATATAATTGATTCAAGCAACATTTTTATTTACACCAATCATTGGTATTAGTGATTCAAATCCTGCTGCTACCTGATTTCTAGCCTTAAACTCATTAGACACCTCCCTTGGGACTCCAATAGAGTCTATGTACACATGGGGGTCAAAGCTACCTTGTGGGGGAGAAACCTTTCTTTTGTGTCTAGATGTTGTCAGTAGGGTGTGTGGTGAGGTATCAGCTTGGATGGGCACTATGTGCACTGGCATTATGACCTTTCTCAGGGTACACTCACCATACCAGATACCCTCTAGCCTTGACCTGAACTTCATGTCCCCACATATCCAATATATGTCTCCCTATGTTTGTGTCTGCTCTGTAAACTGTGAACCCAATACAATATATAATGCAGAATCCTTGCTTAAACCTCTTTAGGTTTCTCCATTGAGGTGTACTCCTAGTATAGCATGTGTAATTACGTGGGTATATGGTTATACCATTAACCTGGATGTAGATTGTCAGTTATAATGGGATACCTGTTCTCCCATTGTTCACAATTTAGATCTTTTAGTCTGGGTAGTTTTATAAAGAGTTAAGAAACACTTTTCTTCCTTCATAGTTACCATAAGTGGAATAGTGCCTAGGTGAGGTCTGGCACTTCCACAAACATAACAATTAGTCATATTATGTGACTCTACGTTATATTTCATCCATTCAGCCATAAGTTGAGGTCTTTGAACCCAGTCTCATTTGCTAGGGTTTCTATGTACGTAGGTTCACTGATATCAGTTATTTGGGGTAATGCCTGAGTGTGTTGTACTTGCATTAGTCCTTGTGATATGAGTGGTGCATTTAGATATCTGAGCATAAATTTACCAATCCGTCCTTTTGCTTCTCCTCTAACCCAGCCACCAATTAGGAATGTACCTGCGTCTGTGGGTCTGGGGTTCTTGATAGTCAGAGTAAGTCGCATGTTAGCTCCAGTCTTGCCATTTGGCGAGCATTTGCCTGGCTTTATTAGAATCATATGTTCAAGAAAAGGGCTTCCACTCAAATCTGTTCTATCTAAGGCACTCTGTGGTCTGTAGCCCCAAGCTGTCCCAGTGTTCCATCCTACAGCTTCCCAATGACTACAATCTTTTCCCCAAGTCTGGTCTGTAACACATATGTATATAGATGTGCTGTGAGTGTCTTCGTACAAGTTACATTGTTTAGTCACGCTTAGCTGTTGGCAACATACAACATGACAATAATCAAAAGAGAATGTGATCATATGTGTTTTAGATGGATTGTACCAAAATGTAATACCATCTTTCTTCTCACTAATGAATGCAGAAGGTTCTACTTTAGTTAAGAACAGACAGGAAAGGATATGTGTTATGATCATCATAATGTTGGCTGCTATGGGTCTGGTGCTGAAACTTTTTTGCAATGTGATGCGTGGATCCAAGTAGGCCGTCCTTCAAGTTTAACTGACAGTGCAGCAATTAGAAGAACTTGAAAGGGACCATCATATCTGGATTCCAGAGGATTCTTTCTCACAAATCTCTTGACCAGGACCCAATCTCCAGGAAGTAGTTGATGAGTAACAGTGTCTACTTCCGGATCTGGAATAGAAGAAACACTTGTGCATGTATTTTTGTCAGTGCTTGAGATAAAGCAATCACATAATCAATAAATACATCAGATTTAAATTTCAATTGCTGAGGATAATAACACCCTAATCTAGGAGCAGACCCAAATAGGATCTCGTGAGGGGACAGAGAAAACTTCCCTCCAGGGGTGTACCCCACGCTTAACAGTGCTATAGGGAGACTTTCTGGCCATGAGATACCAGTTTCTTGTGCTATTTCAGCTACTGGTTTGAACTTCACAATAACTGGTGAAACTCTAAGGTGTCCAACTTTGTTACAATTAAAACACTTTTTTGTTCTTGTTGGCTCTGTCTCCTCCTGCTCAGAAGACACCATAATGTGTGCAGTCTTCTTATTACCTTGTGAGAACTCAAGCCCTTTTTGCTACTAATAACAGAGTCTCTAATGGCAACACCTTGTATTCAGGACAAGATGTTAATAAATCTTTCCTGATGGATTCTCTTCAATCCCTCCACAAAGGCTGCTCCCAGCATCTGAGACTCGTGTCTGGAATAATATATTACCACTGACTGTTTTATCCTGTGTAATATCTGACAAATTAATAGCCTGATTTGCTATTTCATCCGGAGCACATGCTATTAATAACTCACAGAATTCTATATCAGTGTTGCAGACAGGCATGTAGGAGTCAACTATAGGAGCAGAGACAAGCAGGGGGAGTCGCTCACAGAGAATCTAAAAATAACATCCTAAAGTTACGTTTTTACTTTTTCTTTCGTATACTTCTTATGCCATAGTAAAGCTTAATGAAACATTGAATGTCTCCTATATCTTCCTTTTAATAAAGATTAATATTGCCAAGGAGTAGTGGATACAGGGCACTGACTCCAGCAGCGGTGGTATAGTAGATGTTGTTTACCTTTAAGATGGGGTATAGGGGCGTGTCATGTTTTTGTTCCACAAACCACTATCTTGTAGCAACCTTTGGTTCCTACCCAAAACCAGCCACCATTCTTCTGCCTGCAACCTCCCTTATTCTCATTTTCCCTCAATGATACAGACAGACATATTTTCACATAAAAACAAACACACACACAGAGAAGGTGGGAGGAGGAAGGGGAGTGGTCTGCTATACTTATCTGTGAGGGTGTGGCCAAACCCCTAACACGTCTTCTCAAAATGCAGACCAATCACCTCCCTCTCCAAAGAGTAAAGTATTGAGTAAAGTTACAAACACACAGAAACTTCAGACAAAATATTTCAAAAGAATACACACATATACATACATATATATATATACTCACAAACACACAGAAATATGCAAACTGTTACATGCAATGTATTCAAACAACATAATCTCCCATTACATTGGAGATCTTATGGAGATTTCTTTCTTGGTTGAATAATCCGAAAACCCAACACACCTGTCTAAGGTGTGTTCATTGACACCCCTGATGATTGTTACGTTGTTGTGTTTGTTACATAACCAATTCTCAGTCTGTGTCATATATATACTGTACGTTTAAAATCCTAAGGTACTGTTTCCTTTGAGATACCTATTCGAGGTGCGGTCTCAAAGTCTAACTCCGTATATATATCTTGAACTATTTACTTTTTTAAATCAATCTCCTCCCAGGACACACCTACTTTCACACAAACATTATTTCACGTACTATAATCAAAATCTAACAACATCATGAAAACATGAATAGAAACACTTACTGTACAAAATTCATACAACCTTAAGCATTGGCATAGAAAGAATTCTCTGAACTAAGATACGTCCTTGAAAGAATTCAACCGGGATGGGAGGGGTGAGGAATTTCTCCTTTTCGCAGCCTGTGTGTTTTGACCTTGACTGTCACAGCTGCAGTTGCAGAGAAATCAACTTTCAGCTTCAGTGTACAGGGAGAGAAATTCTAAGCTGCATTTCTCCTTAAAATATGCATCACAACCAGCAATAACAGATCACAGTAATATTTATCAATTTCTGCAGAAAATTTCTGACTCTTAAAATATTGCAGTCCAAAATCTCACACCGTTGTGTGCTAAAATTGACGCCTTCAGCGAGTTATTGTGCTATTCGGACACAATAAATCCATCCCTGAAGTCTGCATCCCACATACATGCCCTTACACGCAAACATGTTTGTTTTTGAACACAATATCTACGAAATCACAATCACTCGACCCACACTCTCAACAGTCATACACAGGTAACAGATATTATTCAGTACAGATATTTCTTCAAGGTAGACCCTGGGCAAGCAATTTATCTGTACTTTTGGTGCCTTCAGTAGCAGCCCAAGACAAAGTGGCAGAACTATAGCAGCATTATTCATATATATGCAAGGTTTTAAAACATTAAACCTTACCATATATTTGAGTTGAGTTGATCAGGCTCCTTTATGCCACCATAGACCGTCCCAAAGTCTTCCTTGTCTGTTATATGTTAGTCACAACCCAGGGCCTCACGTTGGAGCGCCAATTGTTTTGGATGGATAAAAATAATCCTATTATGTAATATCTGTTCCTGTCCAAATCATCCGTCTGTTGGCCATGTGTGCACACAGAGACAATAATTTACACAGACCCAAAAGTTCTGGTATAAAACTTCTTGTATTCTTCCCAACGAACGAACCCCCCCAAATACAACATAGGAACTTATATAATATAAGTTGATCAGATATAACAATCATACGACTCATTGTTAGACAGTGAGTGAGTTATTGATTGGTTGACAAGGTAGGAAGGGTCCTTCCATATTTGGTCTCGGATGTTGATGTCATTATGGTCAGTTTATGTGAAGCTTCTGATTGGCTCTGGAAGGTGGCGGGGCTCATATCCTTATTTGGTCACGGATATGAATGTCATCTTAGGACTCCCAGGATATGACTCAGTAGCCATCTTAGGACTCTCAGAATACAGCTCAGTAGCCATCTTAGGACTCTCAGTATAAAGAATAAAGGTAATTAGTGCCTCATCTTATGATATATTGTAAGGAAAGGAATGCAGCATGGACATAATATACATTTTCATGAATTTAGTCCACAACAATATAATTATAAATGTCACTGCCTGTGTGTGGTGTGTATAAAGTTAAATGATTATTATTGCCCCTGCTGGTGTGTGTATAGAGTTATTTGATTATAAATACCCCTGCCTGTGTGTATATAGATTTTTATGATTATGAATGCCCCTATCTGTGTGTACATATAGTTATGTGGTTATAAATGCCCCTGGCCATGTGTGTATAAGGTATATGATTATAAATGCCCCCACTTGTGGGTATATAGAGTTATATGATTATAAATACCCATACCGGTGTGTATTTATAGTTTTGTGGTTATAAATGCCCCAGCCTCTGTGTCTATAGAGTTATATTATTATAAATGCCCCTGACAGTGTGTTATATGATTATAAATGCTCCTACATGTGTGTGTATATATATATATATATATATATATATATACAGTATATATAGTAGAGACTTGACCGTTAAAACATGACTGTCAATAGAATTTTTAAGCTGGAAATGCTGTTTGTGACACAATATGATTCTCTAACACTGTAAATCTTTTTCTTATCTACAAAGAAGTACAAAAATGTTTTTTTTTAATATTTTTTTTTTTTTTTACTGTTAAACCATATCAAACTTTTTAATTGTCATTTATGGAATGATAATATAACAATCCATCAAATTTCTCTGAAAACTTATTTTAAACCATTACATGAACTTTTCTAATATTCAAGTCATATTGTAAACAGTGTGTAAGTTTTTTTTTTTAACAATACTAACATGAAATTGTTGGACTTTTTGTAAATGAGTCTCTTCAACCATGACATAATGCTTTTCAACATACAAACTTTAATCAAAACTCCTGTTAAAACACATAGGTATTGAATCCAGAGGATTGTCTCAAAAGGAGAAAACAATGAATTCCTTCCCTGACCCCCTTGAATGGTGATTGGATTACTCCCTGGATGAATATTTTCTATTTAATTATACATTTAATTTTATTAACAAATGTTTCTGCTGCAAATGACATAAATCTTTTTTTAACATTTACTAACTGAATTTATTAAACTTTTTAACATACAATGCTAACAATGCAAACATTAACATAAGAAAATTCATTGATTTTAAACTATAGTGATCTTAAATATTGAATCCAGAGGAAGGCAAATTTAAAAAAATGTAATTTCAACGTTGTACATTTTTTAAAACTGTTGTCGAAAAATTATTTCTCCCTGACTCCATTAACTGGCAATCGGATTCGTCCCTGGATCAATAATCTATATATCATGCACCATTTTAATTTTTCAAGAAATTATGATGCTGCTACTAACATTACACCTTAATGACAAAGAATGCATCAACTTATCAGTCCTTTTTAAACATAATTTGTAAGCTAACAAACCTGAAAGAAACATATTTAATTTTAAAAATGTTCTAAAATGGCAACTTACTGTTTTGTGGAGCCAGACATGTCTAAACTGACTTCCAAGACATTCCATTTATTTATTTTTTCCTTGAAACTGTTTTACTTTCAAAGATTACAGCAGCCTTTTATTTCTATATTAGCGACTTGCCCATCAAAAAATGACGGCAATGAGATGTGTATGTTTGGAAAGTTGTTTAGTTATTAATATACATATTTGACACTTGTAAGATTTTAGTTATGATGAAATAAGTAGTATTGGGATATTAAACATATTTATTAAGTATTGTAAACTTGAGTTAATGTTTTTTTTAACTCAAGAATGGTTAACTTAAATCTACATTGAATCCAGAGGAAGGCCAACAGTAAAAACCCTCTTTGAAACATAGCAAATTGTATCAGAGAGGGAAAAAAATAATTCCTTCCTGACCCCATGAACTGACGATCAGATTACTCCCTGGATTAATTTTTAACATAAAAGACAATATTTACATTGTGACTTAAAATGTGGTTGACCTCTTAACATGAATTTTATAATATATCTAAGTAAGAAACTTGAAAGTATATTTTTTGAAACTTGAACTTTCTTATCTGTGTAACTAAGGAACTTGAAAAAACATTTTTCCAACTTGGAACATTATAAACAGTAACTTAGTTAATTAAGATTTTAACATAATTTTGTATTAAAAGTATTAACATTTGAATATAAAAACAGTTGAACTTTAAATTAATCAGTATTGTAAACTTGAGGTAATGTTTTTTTTAACTGAAGAATTATTAACTTAAATATACATTGAATCCAGAGGAAGGCAAACAGTAAAAACCCTCCTTGAAACGTACCCAATTTTAACATGAACGTTGTAATATATCTAAGTAAGAAACTTGAAAGTATATTTTTTGAAACTTGAACTTTCTTATCTGTGTAACTAAGGAACTTAAAAAAAAACATTTTTCCAACTTGGAACATTATAAACAGTAACATAGTTAATTAAGATTTTAACATAATTTGTAAAAATAATGCAAGGCAAGTGTTTTGTGAGGCTAATCCTCCATAAACAGTACGTCCATTAAGTATGACTGAATTGTTTATTGTTTTGTATTTTTCAATGGTTGACCTTTCTTTATTGCTGTGACTTAAAACATGGTTGACCTCTTAACATGAACTTTGTAATATATCTAAATAAAAACTTGAAAGTTTATTTTTTCATACTTAAACTTACTTATCTGTGTAACTAAGGAACTTGAAAAAATGTTTTTCCAACTTGGAACATTATAAACAGTAACATAGTGAATTAAGATTTTAACATAATTTTGTATTAAAAGTATTAACATTTGAATGTAAAAACAGTTGAACTTTAAATTAATGATAATTGTAAACTTGAGGTAATGTTTGTTTAACTGAAGAATTGTTAACTTAAATATACATTGAATCCAGAGGAAGGCAAACAGTAAAAACCCTCCTTGAAACGTACCCAATTAAATTAAATTCCTTCCTGACCCCATGAACTGATGATAAGATTACTCCCTGGATTCATGTTTAACATAACAGACAATATTTACATTGTGACTTAAAATGTGGTTGAGCTCTTAACATGAACTTTGTAATATGTTGAAGTAAAGAACTTGAAAGTATATTTTTTGAAACTTGAACTTTCTTATCAGTCTAAGTAATGAACTTGAAAATATTGTTTTTAAACTTATAACATTAGAAACAGTAAAATAGTTAATTATCATTTTAGCATAATTTGTAAAAATAATGCAAGGCAAGTATTTTGTGAGGCTAATCATCCATAAACAGTACTTACATTAATTATGACTGAATTGTTTATTGTTTTGTATTTTTCAATGGTTTTAAATTTATTTTGCATGGGTTTTATTTCTTTAATGGAAAGTTATAGTACTTCATAGTAGACAATGTTTTTAGTAAAAATACGTCCATCTTCTAATAAATCACCTTGACTTAGATTCTTTTCAATGTAAACTTTAATAGCCTGTGGATTTTTGCACCGTGATAATGCAACGTACAATTGACCATGTGCAAATACTGGTTCTTGCAAGAAAATACCCACAGATTTGACAGTTTGTCCTTGTGTTTTTTTAATGGTCATGGCAAATGCCATAATGATAGGAAATTGTCTTCTTCGAAGTATAAAAGGGAGACTACTTTCACTTGGTGCTAAATCTATTCTTGATATGAAAACTCTCTCTTCTTTATGGGTACCAGTTAAAATTTCAGCATCTATAAAATGGTCCTTTAATTGTTGAACAATTAATCTTGTCCCATTGCATAGGCCTTTTTTGGGGTTCATATTTCGCAGTAACATGATAATTGCACCTTTCTTTAGCTGCAAAATATGTGGTGGCATTCCAGAAGGAGTTAGTGAGTTTATGAATTCAGTCGAAAAGTTGGCTTGACTTTCATTGTCATCAGCAAGTACAGAATCAGCACTGTGATAATTTCTTTGTGGTGCATTATTTTTTTTTAAAGATTTCATTATTGAGGATTAATGCATCCTTATTTTTACACGTTAGTATGACTTGGTTGGCAAGCTCTGAATATTCCTGGTTATTTATGCTACCTTCAAATATAGCCGATATAATATCTTGGTGACAAATTATATGAGGTGGGATCTCCACAGTGTCCTCAGGTAAATGTGTTATTTTTTCTGTTCTGCCTTCTCCAATTTTAAAAAGCCAATCATTGAAATCAGTTTGGCCTTCTGATCTCATGTTTTGTTGCAGTTGAAGATGGGTAAAATGTTTCCATAGTGTGCTTGACTTTATACAGGTTTCGATAATGTCAGTACAATTTCCATGTACAACGACAGGTAATGTTTGTCTAAAATCGCCGCCTAACAAATTACCTTTCCACCAAATGGAAAAGTATTATCCATGACTTCACGAAGCAAACGGTCAGTACATTGAAGGGCATAGCATGACATCATTGTGGCCTGACATCTAATATAATTAATTTACTTTTTTTCAATTTCTTTGCTTGTAATGATGTCATGCGAATATCTGACACAGAAGTTTCTAAAATAGGCACTGGCAGTTTAAAGCCACTATGTACAGTTCTTCCACCTTCTAACAAAAGTGCAGCAATTCCAGTAGTGGCAAACAGCAGTGCTATTTGACCTTGTGCTCGTACAGATCTAATTAATAAATTATATAGATACATTTTTACTGATCCGCCAGGTCCATCAAGATAGAAATAACGCTCTGTCACCATGTCATCATCTATTGCATTTTTAATGGCATTAAATGCTTGCAATTGTAACATATTTGAAGTTGCAAGTCTTTCTTCTGTTCTTTCTACTTGTAATTGAATGTCATAGTCTTCAAAGTTTATATCATCTATAAGACCTGGATCAGGCAAATTAAAACTTGCACAACTTAATCCATGAGTTATAAATACTTCTTGGATTTCCATTAACGCTTTTAAGTGTGCAGTGGGTTCATTGTATCGTCGCATAAAGTCTTCAGCCATATTACTTTATGCCTCCCACAAAGCTAATGCATTTGGAGCATTTGAGAAGATACAAATAAATGCAAATTGTTCTCTCATATGCCGTGGCATTTGACATTGTGCTGCTTTTTCTAAACGTCTTTCCCACTCTGTATCATCAGCTAGTAAGTTTCTATGTCTTGCAGCTAAATGGAAGGATTCATATACTATGTCATTAACAGTTCTTAAGTGTTCAAAACTTTGTGCTCCAGGAACATTTAAAAGTAATATCCGTAAGCAAAAACGTTCAACATCTCTTGGACTGACTGTGTAAATTCTTGGGATTATTTTATTTCCTCTGCTTTTTCTATGTCTCCATAATCCATTCACAAAAACATAGTGATATGGAATTTCAATATATATGAATTGTGTTGCTTCTGAATCTCTGGAATTTATTCATTTCATTTCCAGCATGAAAATACACTAAATGTATTTGTGCCAAATGTACTGCTAATCTATATACTGCTTGTGATCTATCATGGATTTAAAATTGTAAAAGCCGCCACATTGCTTCTGCCGCACTGACATAGCGAGCATCTACATTAGATGCAAGTTCATCATGTACTAACTCACTACTTTCAGGGTTGTCTGCACTTTTGACGACTACAGTAGCTGCATCATAGCCTTTGTAAATATATCTGTACACATATTTAATGGATTTGATGGAAGTGCAGGCTTCTACATTAATGTGGGCATTATACTTCATCAGTAAATGTGGATTGTAGGGTACTACATATCTATTGTCAACTTTTTTGCCACGAATAATGGCATTATCTCCTTCTCTTCTTTTATAAAGTGGATAGCCATCACAATTGGCATAGGTTTTGTCTCTATAATCTTTTGGAAAATCTTTTGGAACATTTATTATTTTCCATACATGGTGATTGTGGATTAAGCTCACCACAGGGTCCATGAATCATGCGATGAGTAACAATCTCATATAGTCTACCATATAGTTCTGGATCTGGTAGTTCAGCAACAATGACTGCATCCACTTTGTCAGAAGTATCTAATTTATCTTTTTCTTGACGTATTATCAGAAGATGTGCATGTGGAAGGCCTCTTTTGTGAAATTCAATGGTATATACATAAGCACGACATTTGCCAAATAAGTGACTTATAGTGATGTCACGTATTAATTCATTTAAAAGATTCATCTTAAAAACTCTGGCTACTAAATCTGGTCTATTGGAAGCACTTTGTCCAAGAAGTACATTTTGTGTAATTTCTGGCCATTGTAGATTACATGTATATGTAAGAAATAAATTGGGTTTGCCAAATTGGTGACAATAGCCATAGCATCATTATATCTTTCTCTCATGTTTCGAGGAGATCCTTGAAAGGAATATTGTAACATTATGGCTTTTCCAGTTCTCATGTCTCTGCTTGTAGCCACCTCAGCAACATAGTCCATTAGTCCAGAATATT
The DNA here is from genome assembly GCA_027410445.1 of Discoglossus pictus. Classification (NCBI taxonomy): domain Eukaryota; kingdom Metazoa; phylum Chordata; class Amphibia; order Anura; family Alytidae; genus Discoglossus; species Discoglossus pictus. Next base: position 356,987,120 of record CM050164.1, read on the forward strand.
GTTCTACACCTAGTTTATCTTGTTGATATTTTATAAAGTTTAAATTATTGGCCTTAACTTGCAAATAGGAATCAATAATCGATTGTTGTGTTAGTTTTCCATCACATAAAATTGGATTAAATGTATTTCGAATGGCAATTTGAGCTACTTTAAATTCAAGCATAGAAACATTATTTTGGATTCTGGCTTTAGCATTTGGGTAACTGGGAAGTGTTAATTTTGGTTGCCAACCTGCCTCTCTGTGTTGGAAAAAAATGGGATATGTCATTGGATCTAAATTTGTACTTAAGATACTCATATTAATGAATGGTTGCTTCTCATTTCTGGGATATATTCTTATGTCTCTTTTAAATGGTGGTTCTCCTTCATCATTCTGAAACACCATTGCAACCTCATTTGATGTTGGCAAGTTATAACGACGTTTATCAGTATGTCTGTCTCTTTTAAGCACCATATTAACCTTGGGCATTGGTAATTGATGTCTTTGTGCATGAAGTAGTTGTTCATTTTCTACTTCTGCCAAATTTGTATAAGCTTTACTGTAGGGATTGTTGTCCATAATGTTATTTAGCTCTATAAAAACACTGGGTAAGCATTTTTTATTTTCTTCCAGCTGCATACGTTGTTCAACAGCTTCTATTGTATCTAGGCAAATTTTCTTTGCTCTCCTTCCTTCCTTCCTTCCTTCCAGGATGTAAATGGGAAGTATGATGATAAATTTGGCCTTGGACTTTAAAACGGTAAGGATCATGTCCTGGTACATTAGCAGCTAATGTTGCCCCCATAGATGCAAAGGATATGGCACTATTGTAGGATCTTATGTTTGTCTTAAAATTTTTGTAGTTTGGAAAAGTAGGTTCAGTCATAATGTTTTGTAAATAGATTGGAAATTCTTTTCTTTCTGGAAGTTTGAACTTGCCTTTTTGACAGCAACTAATAAATTGGCCATCTCTGGGTCTCTCCTGTTTAAAATAATAAGCCTCACAAAACTGACATTGAGTATTCATGTCCCCACAACTGTGAACCTCTACTGCTAAAGACTTGAGTAAAGGACAATTTGCAAAGCATATATCAGTTTGACTTTCAAATTCATCAGGTGAAATGTCATGTGATGTTTCACCAACAGGTTCTAAATGCTTTGTCTTTTTCGTTGCTTTTCTTGGTATATCTTTTATTGGTATATGTTTTATTGGTTTAGGTAAAATGTCATGTAATGTTTCCAAAACAGGTTCTAAATGCTTTGTTTTTTTGGTGGATTTTTTTGGAATCTCTTTTATTTTTTCAGGTAAAATGTCATCTGATGTTTCAGGAACAGGTTCTAAATGCTTTGTTTGGTTAGTAGCTTTTTTTGGGTGTATCTTTTTTTTGCCTTACATGCATAGCACACTCAAGGTAATTACACTATAGTTTCTCGTAGATATGTTAGGTGTATTTTTTTGGTTTGTTAATTTTTTTATTGTTGTCCTTTTGGCTTATAGGGATAGTAGAGGGCAGAAATAAGTCTTTGTAATATATTGTACATGTGATTGTTATAATAGTATTTTTATATTTTCTTTAAAGGCTTATATGTTGGGGCTCTGAAAATGTTTCTATTATTTTTTTTGGGTGTTAGTACTATTTGTAGTACTATTGTATTGTATGTGTGTGGTTAGGTCTTCTACTTAATACTAAATATTGTACATTAGGACTGGTAATTTAGAATGACAAAGTTTATGGAGTCTGTGTTTTGAGACTTTTGTGGACTATGCTATTTTTTTTTTCTGGCTACATTAAAGTTTGGATTTACTATTAAACATTATTGTCCATAAAAGACAAATAAGAGGTAGATGGGAAATGTGTCAGTTATATTTTGGTAAAAGTTATAGTTAGTGGTTGTTATTCTTTTTTTTTTTTCTGTTGACATGGATGCAGAGCAAACATGTTTATTTAGTTTTCTCTTTTTTTACTTGTTATACTGTACCTTGGTTGAAGTGTGATTTCAAGCAGAATCTTTGTTGGTCCTCTGTTGAAAGTCTTCGTCCAATGGTCTTCACGCAGTGTCTGTTGTAAAATAAAAATGTTATTTCATTTGAATGAATTTGTAATGAATAGCATATTTCATTCTTTTGGTCTATTGTATCTGTTATGGTGAATTTTTCAGCTATACTGTTTTTTTATACTGTATTTATAATTTTTTTTCTTATTTTGGATATGATCGCAATGTTTTTAGCATTATCCTGCTTTGTGTGCACCACTTTTGGTATGCTAATTTAGGCTTATTTGTAAGGCTTATAGCTTCTTAAACAGTAAAGAAGAATATTAATTTACTTTGCTATGTGTTTGTGTGATTTTTGGTACAATCCTATTTTGTGTCTACCATATGTTACATACTTTATTTGCTTAATTAGTCTTTTTTATAAAGGTTAAATGTTTTTCTACAGTGAAAATGAATGTTTTTACTGTTTTGGATATGATGGCAATGTTTTTAGCATTATACTATTTTGTGTCCACCACTTTTGGTATGCTTATTTAGGCTTCTTTGTAAGGCTTATAGGTTCTTAAACATTAAAGAAGAATATTAATTTACTTTGCTATGTGTTTGTGTGATTTTTGGTACAATCCTATTTGCAACTACCATATGTTGCATACTTAATTTGCTTAATTAGTCTTTTTTTATGAAGGTTAAATGTTTTTCTACAGTGAAAATGAATGTTTTTGCTATTTTGGATATTATTGCAATGTTTTTAGCATTATCCTGTTTTGTGTTCACCACTTTTGGTATGCTAACTTAGGCTTCTTTGTAAGGCTTATAGCTTCTTAAACAGTAAAGAAGAATATTGATTTACTTTGCTATGTGTTTGTGTGATTTTTGGTACAATCCTGTTTTGTGTCTACCATATGTTGCATACTTTATTTGCTTAATTAGTCATTTTTATGAAGGTTAAATGTTTTTCTACAGTGAAAATGAATGTTTTTACTATGTTAGATATGATGGCAATGTTTTTAGCATTATCCTATTTTGTGTCCACCACTTTTGGTATGCTTATTTAAGCTTATTTGTAAGGCTTATAGGTTCTTAAACATTAAAGAAGAATATTAATTTACTTTGCAATTTGTTTGTGTGATTTTTGGTACAATCCTATTTTGTGTATACCATATGTTGCATACTTTATTTTCTTAATTAATCTTTTTTATGAAGGTTAAATGTTTTTCTACAGTGAAAAAGAATGTTTTTTCTATTTTGGATATTATTGCAATGTTTTTAGCATTATCCTATTTTGTGTTCATCACTTTTTGGTTGCCACATTTGTTATATTGGCGGCCATTAAACTTATATAGTTCATTTCTTTTTTGTACTTGTTATACTTTACCTTGATTGAAGTGTCCGAATAACAGAGGGTCCCCTCCTCCCAATCTTAATCCGCCGGACTTCTTGTAGTGTCTGTTTGAAAAAGAAAGTGAAATGGTTAATTCTATATTTCTTCTTTTTTATTTAGCAAAGCATGGTCTTTTTCAGCATGTAATGTATTTTTCTATCTTACCTCTTCTTCTTTCTTGGTGTTCTTTAAAATGGATTCTGGTTCACAGTGCACGGTGCAAATTCTTGAGTGACGCTGTTGATGTAGAGTCTGTTTGAATAGTAAGAAAACGGGAAAGATTCAGTTTTATTTTACATATGTATTAGTATCATATTATTTTTTGCTATGAGTTGCAGTAAATTAATCTCATTTAAATATACTTGTTTAATTATTTTCAATAAATATTAGTTTGCTTTCGGTCCTACACACATAAATGTGCGTGTCACATGTCACTACTGTATACATGAATCACATTTTGTTTGTTTTTTTATGTCATTTAAATATACTTGTTAAATTAGTTTGGGTTAAGATTAGCTTGTTGTAGGGGCTATACACATAAATGTGCGTGTCTCATGTCACTATACATGAATCACATTTTCATAGATAAAGTTTTTTTTTTTGTCCTGTCTTGATAATAAAATGTAATATATTATAGCTTACCTCTCAGTTGTAATTTGCACAATGTAAAGTAGGAAATTAGGAAACAATTCTCTTCTCAAGTAACAGCAGCAGTTAACTATCTAGTCACTCCGTTCATCACCTGAGTAGAAATGTAGAATTTTCTGGAAAGTAGGCAGTATTTATAAACTTTCAAGTGCCTCAGACCGTTAGAACGCAATACGCATGCGCTATTGGTGTTCCAGATTACAATTTGCGTTCCATCCACCATTTTATGCGTAGTAGTTTTCAAAAATGGTGGTTTGCGAGTCACTGTAGTATAGTTACGTCTGTAGCCTCGCTTTCGTTTTGATCTGCGGCCATTTTTTCTCTCGCTTAAGTGATTTTCGGCAGTTTAAACTCCTTTTTTTTGGACATAAATAGAGGTGTATATTAACTTTTCGAGGTGCCGGATGCCCCCCCCTTGCTGTAAGTAAGCTTTTTATGTGTTCGTTGTGTTTCTGATGTTTTCATGCGCGCCGTTTCCATCCGGTTTTGCTTGTTGGGAATGGGTCGTTTCGCGGCCGTATTTTTTTTGTGAGACGGCCGTATTTTTTTTTTGAGGGACGCAGTTGTTGTATGTGTATGATGCAGTTGATTTTTTTCGAAGTCCTGTGTGTGTTAACCGCGTGTGAGCCGCCGTTTTTTTTGTCGTGCGTGTTTGTGTGTATTAGCCGACGTTGGATCTTCCACCACCGCAAATGCTGCCCCTCGCTTTGCAAGGGTCCGCATTTGCGGATAAACACAGCCGATGTGGGATGCTCCACCACCGCAAATGTGGCCCCTCGCTTTGCGAGGATCCGCATTTGCGGGGGAACTGCCTCCCTCGCTTCACGAGGGACGCAGTTCTTGCGGGCTCGCTGCACGAGCCCGCAAGCGTGAGCAACGGCTCGTATGCTCACAGCTCTATATGTGATATGTGATGTCAGTCCTTTTTTTTGGTTTCTTTTTTTTTTCTTTTTTCTTTTTTTGTTGGTTATTACTGTAATTTTCTGAAATTGTTTCCATATTTGCGTAACTGAAATAGTGTTCCCCTAAGAAGAGGGCAATTGAACTTTAATTTCTTATTTTAAATGAAACCACCATTATCTGTGATTACAAAACCTCATAGTACACAATATTTTTTGTAAAAATATGGCCATTGTGTAGCAGCTTACCCTGACTTGGGTTGTCTTCAACTGAAACTTTAATTGCATGTGGATTTGTGCCCCTTGAGAAAGAAACATATAGTTGTCCATGTGCAAACATTTTTTTTAAAAAATACCCACCGACGTAAAAGTTTGTCCTTGGGATTTATTGATGGTCATGGCAAATGCCATGATAACTGGAAATTGTCTCCTTTGAAGGACAAAAGGCAAACCACTCTCACTTGGAGCTAAATCAATTCTTGGTATAAAAACTTGTTCACCTTTATGGGTCCCAGTCATCATTTCTGCATGTATAAAATAATCTTTTAACTCGTGCACAATTAATCTGGTCCCATTACAAAGTCCTTTTTTTGGATTCATATTTCTCAATAATATGACAATTGCCCCTTTTATCAATTGCAAAACATGTGGTGGCATTCCAGATGGGTTTAAAAAATGAATAACTTCAATACTAAAATTCGATTCACTGTCTTTATCACCAGCCAGAACTGAATCTGCACTGTAATAATTATTTTGTGGTGCGTTGATGAATTTAAAAATGTTGGTATTTAGATTCAAGGCATCTATATTTTTTGATGTTAATATCACTTTGTTTGCAATGTCTGAGTAATTGTCGTTATTCAGTGTGTTTAGAAAGATTGCTGATATGAGTGATTCCTTGCAAACCATTTCTGATGGAATTTCAATGGTATCATTGGGTAAATCATGTATTTGTGGATGTTTTTCTTCTCCGATTTTAATGAGCCAATCATTGAATTCATTATGGCCTTCGGATCTCATATTTAATTCTAATTTGAGAAGTGTAAATATTTTCCACAGTTTACTTATCTTGATTCATGTTTCAATGATCTCTGTTCTATTTCCATGTGGCACAACAGGTAATGTTTTCTTAAAATCTCCTCTTAACAGCATCACCTTTCCACCAAATGGCAATTTATTATCCATCACTTCTTTTAAGAATCTATCAATACATTGCAAAGCATGACATGACATCATTGTTGCCTCGTCTATGATAATTAATTTAATTTTTTTTTTATTTGCTTGTAAAGAATTCAGTCGAATATCTGACACTGATGTTTCCAAAATGGGAACTGGCAGCTTAAATCCACTATGCACAGTTCTACCACCGTCTAACAAAAGTGCTGCAATTCCAGTTGTTGCAAATGGCATAGCTATCTGACCCTGTGCTCGAATGTAACTTATGAAACAATTGTACAGATAAGTTTTTTGTGATCCACCTTGGCCGTCTAGATAGAAATACCAGTCTTTGACCATTTCATCATCTGTAGCATTTGTGATGGCATTAAATGCTTGTAACTGTAAAGTATTTAAAGTTGCCAGTTTTTCTTCCGTTTTTTGTTTTTGTTGCTCAGTGTCATAAACATCAGAGTTGATGTCATCTTCAAGTCCTGGATCACGCAAATTAAAACATGCACAATTTAATCCATGAGCCAACAATATTCTTTGTATTTCCTTAAAGTTTTTAACAGTACTATTGGCTCATTATAACGTTTCAAGAAGTCTTCAGACATATTTTATTTCAATGTTTCCCACAAGTAAATGCATCAGGTACATTGCAAATGAATGCAACTTGTTGTCACATATGCTTTGGCAGTTGACATAGTGCTGCTTCTTCCAGACACCTCTCCCATTCTGTATCATTAGCTATGAAGTTTTGATATCTTGCAGCTAATAGGAAAGTATCATAAACTCTGTCATTCACTGTGCGTAAATGTTAAAAATTTTGTGCACCGGGAACAAGTAAAAGAAGTCATCTTAAACTGAAACCTTCAATGTCTCTTGGACTGATGGGTTAAATTTGTGGTATAATTTTATGTGTATCTCTTCTTCGTTGTTGCCATACCATAGTGTTATGGTATTGCAATGTATAAAAATGGTCTGGCCTGCGTATCTCGGCAGTTTAATTGAAACCATGCAGTACAGTAAGTGTTGTATCTCAGTGTTCACTTTGAGCTAAGGCAGTTCTTTCATTGCCTGCAGTAAAGCATACAAACTGACTGTGAGGCAAATGTACGATATACAACATGTGACCGATCATGCATCTCAAATTTCAGAAGGCACCACATTGCATCAGGAGCACTGACATAGCGAACATCTAAATAATTAGATAGTTCGTCATGTAAAATTGGATTTTCCTTTTCGTTTGCAGCACCTTGCACAACAACAGTTGTTGCGTCATATCCTTTGTATATATATTTATACACATATTTGATTGATTTAATAGAAGTGCAAACTTCCACATTTATGTGTGCATTGTACTTGATGAGCAAATGTGGATTGTATGGAACGACAAATCTATTACCAACCTCTTGTCCACGGATAATAGCTGTTTGACCTTGTCTTCTTTTATACAAAGGGTATCCATCACAATTGGCATAAGTTTGCATTTGAAATTGTTTTGGAAATTCTTTAGTACATTTTTTATTTTCCATACATGGTGAATTAGGATTTATATCACCAGATGGCCCATGAATCATTCTGTGTGTAACAATTTCCCAAAGTTTGGAATATTTTTCCAGGTCTGGCAATTCAGCAGTAATGACTGAATCCACTCTCTCTGTAGTATTTAACTTGTATTTTTCCTGCATGATTAAAAGTATGTGAACATGTGGCAGTCCTCTTTTTTGAAATTCAATGGTATAAACAAAACCCTTACATTTTCCAAATAACTGTGCTTTAGTTATATCATGTATTAATGAATTGAGTTTGAATTTGAATACTCTTGCCACTAAATCTGGTCGGTCCGAAGCAGTTTGTCCCAGATTCAAATTTTCCTTGATCTCTGGCCATTGAGGATTACATGTGAATATAATGAATAAATCTGTTTTTCCAAATTTTGTGACATTAGCCATGGCATCATTATATCTTTCTTGCATATTGCGAGGCGATCCTTGGAAAGTTGATGGAAAAATAATTGCTCTTCCAGCTAGAATGTCTCTGCTGGTAGCCAGTTCAGTGACATAATCCATCAATCCACAATACTGTTATACTCGTAGCTTATTTTGTTGAAATTTTATGAAATTTAGATTATTTGCTTCAACTTGTAGGTATGAATCTATAATCCATTGTTGAGTGTGTTTGCCCCCACTTAAAATTGGATTAAAAGAAACCCGAATAGCAGTTTGTGCCACTTTATATTCCATCATAGAAATATTGCATCTAACACGAACTTTACTATTGGGATAACTTTGCAATTGTAATTTTGGTTCCCATCCAGGTACACCATTTGGAAAGAAAATGGGATATGTCATTGGATTTAAATTACAACTTAATATATTTATGTTTATAAAAGGTTCTTCTTCATTGCGTGGATATATTCTAATATCCCGCTGAAATGGTGTTTCACCACCTTCATTTTAAAAAATCATGGCAACCTCATTGACTGTTGGTAAATTATACCGTCTTTGATCAGTGTTGCAATATCATTTTAACAACATATTTACTCTTGTCGTTGTCAATTGATGTCTTTGAGCATGTTCCTGTTGTTCTTTTTCAAGCTGTGCTAATTGTTTGTATGCTTGACTGTATGGGTTGTTAGCCATAATTTTATCCATTTGTACCGCGTCTCGTATTTTGTTTGGCTAAGTCCCGCTGGAAGTGCTCCGGGTTTAACGGCTAGCCGCGCTACGCTACCCCTTCGGCCCTCATTGCTTAAGTGCTCCCGGTTTAACGGCTTATTGCCTAAGATACATGGGTTTAACGGCTCGCCTCGCTATGTGATGCTTGCCGGCTAAGTTGTACGCACCACATATATATATATATATATATATATATATATAGTTATGTGATTATAAATGCCCCTGTCTGTGTGTGTGTACAGACTTATATGAATATAAATGCACCTGCCTCTGTGTATATAGACTCATTTGAGTTATTCATATATATATATATAATTTTATTGACTTTAATGAAAACATCGTTGATTAAAACAATTTAAAAAATGGAAAAAGTTTAAAAACAAGGACAATGGTTTCTTAGATAAGAGCTGCAAACCTTATTACCACTTCTTATTTTTCATTTATAGAGTGTGAGTTTAACAGCCAAAGGTGGTTAAAGAGGATTATAAGGGCATTACTTGGACATCTATACACTTGAGGTTATTCAATTTCAATATGGTTATTTTCCAATAACCCAATACATCATATATACAATACACCTTATATCTTACACATTAAGTGTGATAAGGTAGATTATAACCTCTAAAATGGTCCTGTAGACTGATAAGTTATTTATCACAGACAATTTATATGAGTAATATTTGAATTATTAGGATTATTTCAATGAGGTAATTATATTGCCATATAATAGATAAATGCATACATGGCATCCCCAGATTATTCCCTCATCTATTCACCCTCTTTCTTAGGTCCCTGTGGGTCTTACACTGTCATTAAGTAGATAGTGTAAATTTGAATGGTTAAAGCCCTGTTATTGCCTCTGCACCACCATGCTCAGTGTTCCAGCGTCTCCCTACACTCTGGAGGTTCGCGCTTCCTGATTACGGTGTGCGTGATGACGTCACGCAACGCCTGACTACTTCCTAACATGTTTCTAGGTGTTGAAGGTCTTTCTGAAAGGATTAAGGCGTTTGCAAGCGTTGTTGTCTATTTAAAGGGTCCGGTAGTCATGGTTACCTGTACTACCGCGAGTTCTACACATTTAGTTAACCCTTATGGTGAAATGAACAATTTAATAAGAGGATCTTTACTTTGAACTTATGTAATAATCTTTATGACAATAAAATGGTCTAAAAAGATTATATCGGCAGGTATATACAAGTTCTTATGCCCCTTTTATACATTATATGAATAACAAGTTCTAATATGGAAAGAAATAACATTTGAGAAGAATATAGTAATTGTATCTCCATATACATCATAAATATCCATTCAAGAGATAGCAGCAATGTGAAAAAAACCTGAAATAAAGTTGTAGAAAAAAATATATATGGACATATAAAATAGTATTGATTTATGGTTGATTTCTATTAGAACACATATTTACAAGACTAGGGTAGAACAACCATTTTGATAGATGAATATATTTAATCTTACAAATAGAAAGATTTCTTATAATACTCACACTATGCACATGATATATGGATCAAGCCTAAGGTTCCTCATATAGGATTTATAATCATACACTTATTCCAATTTATTTATTTTAGTTCTGTATTTATTTATACAGTTAATTTTGATGCACCATCAACAATTTTTCTAATATCACTTTTTAGTCATATATTTATTTAGCACATTATTACCTATAATCCCTTAAAGGTGGGACACTAATAAATTCCATAAATTAATACTATTTTGTATGTCCATATATATTTTTTTCTACAACTTTATTTCAGTTTTCTTTTCACATTGCTGTTATCTCTTGTATGGATATTTATGATGTATATAGAGATACAATTACAATATTCTCCTCAAATGTTATTTCTTTCCATATTAGAACTTGTTATTCATATAATGTATTAAAGGGACATAAGAACTTGTATATACAGGCAAATATAATCTTTTTAGACCATTTTTTGTCATAAAGATGACTACATAAGTTCAAAGTAAAGATCCTCTTATTAAATTGTTCATTTAACCATAAGGGTTAACTAAATGTGTAGAACTTGCGGTAGTACAGGTAACCATGACTACCGGACCCTTTAAATAGACAACAACGCTAGCAAACGCCTTAATCCTTTGAGAAAGACGTTCAACACGTAGGAACGTGTTAGGAAATAGGCAGGCGTTGCGTGACGTCATCACGCACGCCGTAATCAAGAAGTGCAAACCTCCAGAGAGTGTAGGGAGACGCTGGAACACTGAGCATGGTGGTTGAGAGGCAATAACTGGGCTTTAACCATTCAACTGTACACTATCTACTTAATGACAGTGTAAGACCCAGGGGACCTAAGAAAGAGGATGAATAGTTGAGTGAATAATCCGAGGATGCCATGTATGCATTTATCTATTATATGGCAATATAATTACCTCATTGAAATAATCCTAATAATTAAAATATCCCTCATATAAATTGACTGTAATAAATAACTTATCAGTCTATAGGATCATTTTAGAGGTTATAATCTACCTTATTACACTTAATGTGTAAAATATAAGGTGTATTGCATATATGATGTATTGGGTTATTGGACAATAACCATATTTAAATTGAATAAGCTCAAGTGTATAGTGGTCCAAGTAATGCCCTTATAATCCTCTTTAACCACCTTTGGCTGTTAAACTCATACTCTATAAATAAAATATAAGAAGTGGTAATAAGGTTTGAAGCTCTTATTTAAGGAACCATTGTCCTTGATTTAAAACTTTTCCCATTTTTTAAGTTGTTTTAATCAACGATGTTTTCATTAAAGTCAATAAAATTATATATATATATATATATATATATATATATATATATATGAATAACCCATTGTTGCCCTTATATCCAATGTTGTAGTGTCAAGCACTAATGGTACTATTTCCCTAAAGATTTTATCTTTATTTTTTATAGAGTAATTTGGTTATAAATGCCCCCTGCCTGTGTGTATATATAATTCTATGATAATAATTGCCACACCTGTGTGTATATATAGTTCTGTGATTATAAATGTCCCAGCCTGTGTGTATACAGTTGTATGATTATAAATGCCCCCTGCCTGTGTGTATATATAAGTCTATGATTATAATTGTCCCTACCTGTGTGTATATAGAGTTCTATGTTCATATATATATATATATATATATATATATATATATATATATATATATATATATATAATCAGAGTATTGCAGTATATAGTGATAGTCATTGAATTTATAGTGATATTCTTATTTTATACACATTTATCATCCTCTTATACATCCAATATTTAATGTAATAGTATATCCTTCATTCCATTATTGTATATTCTATAATCCAATAATATCTCTAAAGCCTTCATTCCACCAATATAAAATTTAATCAGCCACCACTTCCACCAGTCCGCCTTGTTGACCAGTAGGTTTTTCCTACCCTGACTCAGCACCCCCTTAAGTTCCTGTCCCTATGATTCCTTCACTCTCTACCCATACAAGAGTTCAAACGAGGAGAAACCTGTGGATTCTTGAGGGACCTCTATGTAGGTAAAGAGGAAGAAGGGAAACAACTTTTCCTAATCTTCTCATAGTTGACAAAAATCCAATTATTGCCTTGAGGGTACTATTGAAAATCCCACACACACCATTGATCTGGGGAGTCAACCTCACTTCTTCCACAACTGCTGGGTCAGCTCAGCCATAAACTTGGTACTTTGATTTGATAACATTTCACTTGAGAACCCAAACAAAGTGAAAATGGCTACCAAGGCACCAACCACATTTGCTGCTGTAATGGGGCAAAAATCTTTAGCCTCCAGAAACCGTGTGGCATAAAACACCACCATGAGGATGTATCTCTCGCTTGACTTGCTAGGCTTGACAATGGACCAATGTATTTATTGCAAACTCCATGGAACAGAATCTATATAATAGGCATGGACTGCATAGAAAACAAGGGCACTTGAGGTACAGAAACTAGTGACATCTAGTGATACCCCAGACCAATAAATGTCTGAGTCAGGTGTTTGCAAGTGTGGTGATTACCGTGGGGCACTGCTTAGGGAATTTGATGGGTAATGGCTAGCAGGACTGCTCGGTACCGCTTAGGAATGACCAGCTCTTGTAGTGCCCACAGAAGCTGCTTTTTCTTCTGTGCATCATTCACCCTACATACAGGTGGTCCAAGGTCAGAAATGATACAGTGTTCCTAAACCCCTCCACAGACTTGCCATTACACTAATAGGCAGGACATTATGATTCCATTAGTCCAAGGTGGGCAACTGGATAGGGGTTTAAAATACTACTACGGGTCAAAATCCATCCCCAGATCAGTCAGAAAACTGGTCCTCCATTATTGTGGTGTCAGCCATCTACTTGTCCACACACAGTATAGGATGAGGTGAACTCATGTCATTTCCTTGGAGGATATGGACATTCCACCTTCAGGTGCCCTGCTGTTGACAGCCAAATCAGTGCACCTCCCACCTGAATTCTCCCTTACTAGGAGTTAAAGACGCAGTGGTCTGGTAAACCAGGGAGGGATGTGGTCGTGTCTTCCTTCTGATCAGAGCTGTGGTTCAGGCTGGGCTTTGGGGATGGGGAACATTTGTCTAGGTGGCCAAGAGAGGAGGAGACCACTAGAAGGGAAAGGCATTCTTATTCACTTCTCCTGGTACTGGTTCACCAGGTGACATATGTTTTCTGCAGTGATGGGACATTGGTCTTGGACTAGGCTCTCATTACTGAAGAGCAAAGATAAAAAAAAATATTCTACCACAACAAACTGGGCCGCCTCCTCAAATTATTTTAGTGCCCCTTCCACCACACATCACCAGCTTTTCATAAGAGGCATAGGCAACCCGGAGTTGCAGCCTATAATGTTATTAATATTATTATTATTATTAACCTTTATTTGTATAGCGCTGACATATTCTGTAGTGCTGTACAGGGGATGAGAACAAGGAAGAATACAATGTTAACAAACTGCAGAAAAATGGAGGGACCTGTTTTGATCTTAGAATCTGTGCAGGAAGTGCTTTTTTCAAAGCAGCCTACAAGATTGGAAACTCGCTACTTACAATCTAAAGGGGATGGAAAAGGCAGAGACCTGGGGAGGAACAGAAAGTGATAGCAAGGGTGAGGAAGAAAGTAAAAGTTTAATTAGATAGGAAGGTATCTGACATTGTGATGTGAATGGCTCAAGTGTGTAATATGTTATCTGTCCCTAGTGGTCAGATAATGTAACCTGCTAGTGGAAATGACAGGTCAGGCCCTGTGCTTGGAGATATATCTCCAGAATCCCGAAAGAGAGAGAAGGAAGGGAGATGCAAATGGGACTTGCTGAAGTGTTTCTGCTTATGAGCTTGAGATAAGGGGGGAGATAGTGAGTTCAGGGGTAAACTAGTAATGGGCCAGCAGCACCTGTTTGACTTCATAGTATTCCCTTACTAGATGTCGGGAATGGCCAGGTAGACTGTACTGGCTCATCCACTAAGTGATCCCACCAGGAGTTGGACCCAGTTCTCAAGTTTTGCCCATTGGAGTTGGTACTGCAGCTTAACGGCAGTAGAAAGCTGTTGAGGTCCTCCAGAATCGACAAGTCACTGCTCACTGGAAGGCTCTGTAGGGCAGCTTCCTGGATGGTGGGTCAGAAGCAGTGGCGCTCTGGTATCCAGGCAGCTGGCTTGCACCCAGGTAACATTTGTACATCTGTGTACCTCATCACCTCTATATTGATAGACCTCCAAATAGGGTGTTTCAATGATGGTATCTCCGCATCACCTCAAGGTCCTTGGCACAGGACAGGAAAGCCTCATAATTGGGGTCTTCCATGGGGCCATACTTGGAGCCCTTGGCGGATCCACCTGCTCCTCATCCAGTCAGAGCAGCACCTCAACAATAGCGAGCTGGCAAATTAGGTTTCTTAAATGCAGCTTAATTTCATAATGAAATAAAAAAAATGAATATATATATATATATATATACAGTATATATTTATATATATATATATATATATATATATATATATATATATATTAAAAAAACTACTATTTCAAACATAAATTTTTTACTCATTATTAATCATTTATAGGGAAATATTAATAAATTTATAACAAGAATGTAATACATACTCCTGCATTTTAGTGCAATTTATTAAGCTTAAGGATTTCCTAATCACGGTCATGTTAAATTACATAATACTCCAATAGATTCTAATGAATATATAAAACACATCAGAATGTTCTTTTATCACATGACAATAAATTATAACGTACATTTTACACTGAGCTCATAAAATCATTTTGCATTCCTTTATGTACCTGAAAATGCATGAATTATGTAATTTTAGTGAAACATTACGTTCAAACTATTGTATGTACTGATTATGTAGAGATTATGAGATTATGTAGAGCAGATCTGACAACATCAAAAATCATATACTTTTAAAAAAGAAAATGTATTATTTTCCATCTCTAGCTTTGTGGAACTGTACATAGTGAGACAATTTGCTTCTAATTTGCTTATATGGAAAGGGGGTTTTAAATATTGCACTTCACATCTACAAAACAACATAAAATTCAAACTATATAAAATACTTACATTTTAGAAAACATCTGAACCATTAATACATTTAAAGGATTACAGTTTATTCAGTTGAGCTCTTTTTCCAATATTACCAATTTTGCAGAACTGCCAAGAGCAGTATAGCCACCACATCTACACATTTGCATGGAGATTGATATTTGTGATCCAATAAGTATTAGCCTCGGGAATAACATGCCTCAATATAGTAGGCCAATCTGAAATAATGAAAGCACATGGGTTTAATATGTTTTTGTACTTCTACTATTTTAAGATTTAAGTATTAAAAATTCAGACTAAAATCTTGGTGCAATATAGAGAACATAGAATTGATTTTTTTTAACCAATAATACCTTAAATGCCAGACTATAGGCATAATACCATTAGGATTACTGCCACAAAGGCAAAAGCTCAATAGAAATGTTAGAATAAGAACATTTAAATTGCACCTATTTTTGCTTAATTGTTCTTTCTTCTATTTATTTTTATCCTTTTATTTGGGTATGTATAAGCAGTGTATGCAACTCTATTTTGTTCTTATTATTCCAATAGAGCCAGTTGTGGAGTCTACATTTTCTTCAAAGTACTAAAGGAATCATTATTGCCATCAACCTATAAGACTCAGACAATGGTGTGGGTTGGTATATTCTCTTCCTACAACCACAAGCAGAGGTCTGAATACTGAGCATATATATATATATATATATATATATATATATATATATATATATATAAATATATATATATATATATATATATATATATATATATGTATATATAGTATTGCAGTGAATAGTGATACCTTTTTTATTGGACAAACGTATTCATTATAAAGCTCATGGCTTTATAATGAATACGTTTGTCCAATAAAAAAGGTATCACTATTCACTGCAATACTATATATATATATATATATATATATATATATATATATATATATATATACATACATATTCAGACCTCTGCTTGTGGTTGTTTATTCACTGCAATACTATTATTATTCAACTGGATTACTGGACATTCATGGCTACCTCACTCTTCAGGCTAAATGTAAATGGATTTACACTCTGGGAGCTCTCAGCCCATAGGGCCTAAATGAAGATGCATCCTTTACAGCCTTTCTCTAAATCAGTCATTCATCACCCCAAAAAAACTTTTAAGATAAGGTTAATATTGATTATAACTACTCCAGGGCACAAAGAAATGGGTATATAAATGCAGGCATCTGCTTATATTTATGAGAGGGCACATTCATGGAAATTGACACACTTGTGCCCATCTCATATCATCAATGTGGATAGGATAGCAGTGTTGCATAATCAGGCATTCCCAGATATATCCCACAATGTGGGATCAGTCTATTACCTTGGTCGGGGGGCAATGGAGGACATCTCATATGGAGGAAGAGCGATGGATGACAAGATGGAGAGAGTTCCGTGCTGGGACCGTGTCAGACTCAGTTCGCTTTGCTTGCGCGTGAGAGTGATGCAAACTGTCTGGATGTGGATGTCCTGAAATGCCGATTCGCGCATGCATGGCCGAGAGGCTGTGTCATCACGCGCAAAGATCACGTCCAATGTGGCTAGACGTGTATTGACGTCACCAGCGTCTATAGCGTCGTGACGCAAATCCAGGCACAGCCAATAATATTGTCAAGTAGGCGGGAGCCAAGTCCAAATAAAAGCCTGCGTAGGGCATTATACAGAAAGTGGTAGCCTTTGAGAAAGTTGCTGTATAAGCAACGAAACCGGTCAGCTACAACCACTTCTATAACAGCAACCAGGAACAGGACGTTTAAAGCTCAATACATATCAGCACTGCACAGTACAGTAAGTAATAGCCTTTGCAGGCAACTTAACTGTATTATATTCTTTTTATATAAATAGTAACTGTATCTTTTTATATATATTAATATCCCTTGTCTTATTGTATCAAACATCACCACTCTTTGGTCCCCTTATTAGGGTAAACCCCTTTTTGGGTGCTTTCATCGTTAGATGAGACCCAGGGGGCACATCAAGACCAGAGAAAAAGTGGACAGCCTTATAAATACATATACATATATATATAAATATATAATTATTGATACTGTATATATGTGTTTGTGCATATACTGCTTTATATTAGCATTTGTTCCTGTATATATATATATTTATATTGACATATATCCTGGTTGCATCATTTTTATTTTTAAAATAAAAAATATTTTTTAGCCTTTAAAGTATATCTCACTATTTTTTTTTTATCCGATGATTTACAATTTTTTGTTCATATGAGGATAATTAAGTTTTTGCACTCATGACGTTTCTCTACTAGTGTATTACTTTTTACACATAGTTTCTTATATCATATTACTTATCACTGCAATTTATCATCACTTTTACACTTCGGTCCTCCTCTTTTATTTATTTATTTTTTGCTTTAAAGCACCATATACACATATTAATATATTTCTTACACTATTTATTAATCCTTGAGGAATTATTTGCCTCATCATCAAATTAGTTTCCCAAATTTAGGAGCTTTTACAGAGTCATTTTCTATTCACAATAATCATTATAATTCATTAGTTGAATATAGAACACTCACTAAACATGCCGCACTAGGTAGCTTTAGCCAAAAAACTGTTTAACTTCCCATATATATATATATATATATATATATATATATATATATATATATATACTGATATAAAGGTTCCATATATATATATTTTTTTTAACTCACAAATTTCTTTTAAATATATTAGCAAGACTAAAAAGGCAGCTTATAATAAAATTGGTCTTAATTCTCCTCTATTTAATACACTTAGGCCCTCATTCAATTGCAATTTGGCCAATTGAAATATATTTTTTTAAATACGTTTTTACTTAGTAAACATCTATCCAAAAGCAAGGTTTTAACTAAAAACTTATTTTAAAAAAATATGTTATGTGCTTATTTAGAGCACTATTCAATTGGCCAAATCGTAATTGAATGAGGGCCTATGTATATATATATATATATATATATATATATATATATATGTATATATATATATATGTATATATATATATATATATATATATATATACATATTGTATATATATATATATATATATATATATATATATATATATATATACCTTCATAATATTACAACTTTGTAAAGTACCATGACTAATTCCATACTATTGCTAAAGGTGATGATTTTACATATTTTAGTAATCAAATAGGAAATGGTATATAAATGAAAACATTTATATGAATATGAAAAACAAACTAAATAAAAAGCTACAAAAAAAATTAGTGCAAATCCCACTATTATCTGTTCAGACTATACCAAAGATTAAGTAGAAATTGTATATTTTGCTAACATAGTATAAAAACTCTGTATAGTTAATAATTCTTAGTTTGGCTAGTATATTATTCTATTTAACCTATTAAGAGCCAAGGATTTTTAGCACATTGACTGACCGAGAACGTCTGACACTTTCCTATGCACCGGTGTAGGCATTATTCCCAAATTCCCAAGTTTACATCTTTATATACTTTAGAGTGCTATATAATTTTTTTTCAATATAAGTTCAGATTTCACCTGCCATAATATATATCAAAGTGCCTACGATAACTTGCCCTGAACATCTCTTCAAAAAGCTTCTAATGTTAAGAGGTAATGCCATCAAATTCTCTAAATATAAAAAGCATCTATCAAAAAGTAATAGATTACTTTTCCACATGGAGATTTACATTGGATTGACTTTCATATGTAGTAAGAGCTAAAACACATCAAAGAAGTGTACCTTCACTGACCTGGAGAATATAACAAAGCAAAATACACTATCTTGCAATTTGACTCCAAATATATGTAGCAATAAGGCACTTCTGGTAACATCAGGATTTAGATAAAATTTCAAGGAGCTTTCAACAAAAAAGTATCCATTCAGATATAAGTATTGGTTCACATACCAATTTGTGACAAACAATCCCTAGCTATGTGGCCTTATCCCTTTGCATGGAATCTCCAGTTTAAATAATATTCTCACCTTTGTGTCCAATCTATAATAAAAAAAAAATACATTATGAATACATATATGCTTAGCCATTTATGTTTTCATGAATGAGAATTACACCTCATAACTTGATTTATTGATTAATTAATTAATTTAATCAAAACATTACAAAGCTTTTTCATGCCTATCTAGAGTTTGCTCATAGCTATATTGGTTTGCCCTTCTTTCAGAAGAAATGATTACCTGTATAAGTTTTGCAGTAATGACAGTTTGAGATTATTTCATTAATGTATATTCATTTATTAATTACTTCATAATTCAGTATAAAACAAAACTGTTAATATAGATATATGCTTAGCTCTTTAGCTTTTAATGTATGCAACAAAAAAATAACCCATTGATTGATTAATCAATTCATTTACTTTGGTATTCATGACAGGCAAAAAAATATGTACAATAAAAATAAAAATTATTACACCTGTATTTATAATTTCAGATTACAATCACGGACAAAGCAGAAGGCAAAAATGAATGTAAAAGAAGAATGGCAAAGGAACCAAAGCAGAGATGGAGAGATGCACAGACCCCTGAGACTTCCCAACACTTAAGAGAAAAAAATTGACAGAGAAAAATAACTAAAAAAGCACAAACTTAGTCTGCTGGAGCTTCAAAGACAAGAAAAAGTAAACAATAAATGTCTGTAAAACATTCTCTAAAGACCCAATATTGACACCAATGCTCATACAGATGGCACCAATGTAGATATAGAAAATTGTACTGATATCTATGTTGAGGAAGCTCACAATAGTGCTTTATTTACAGCACCAACAGTAGACACTCATAATTGTGGATTACTGAATGTGGTTTTTCAGTTTTGTGGGGCCTATCATTTTCTGAAAAAAAGACCAACTGATGCAGAGTTTATTAGTTGCTGTCAGAAAGGAAAGGTAAGACTTCCACAAAGACACACATTTCTAGAATATTTATAAAGTATAATGAGTGATCTAAAATTTCCAAATTATGCCAATTTTAAGAAAAACATAAGGTCTTATAATAGTGCAATTTAATTTGCTTCAATAGGTGCAACATTAGCAGAAAATGTCCCAGGACATGGTCCTTACTGTTTTAAAGTCCAAAGACAAATTTACCACGGGACTTCATATTTACACCCAGAATCAAGAGAACAATGGAAATGTGCACAGTTATATGTCTTTGATACAATTGAAGCTGTTGAACAACGAATGATGCGTCCTGAATATAAACAATGCTTACCCATAGTCTTTGAACAGCTGGATAACATTATGGCCAACAACCCATATAGTCAAGCATACAAAAACTTAGCAGAGGTTGAAAAAGAACAACAGGCACATGCACAAATAAATCAATTGCCAATGCCAAGAGTAAATATAGTTCTTAAAAAAGATTGCTGTACTGATCGAAGACGGTATAATTTACCAACAGCAAATGAGGTTGCCATGGTCTTTAAAAATGATGATGGTGAACCACCATTTGAGCAGGATATTAGAATACATCCACGCAATCAAGAACAACCTTTTATAAACATAAATATTTTAAGTAGTAATTTAGATCCAATTACATATCCCATTTTCTTTTCAAAAGGTGAGCCAGGATGGCAACCAAAATTACAATTGCAAAGTTATCCCAATAGTAAAGTTCATGTTAGAAACAATATTTCTATGCTGGAATATCAAGTGGCACAAACTGCTATTCAAGATCTTTTTAATCCTATTTCATTTGGGGGCAAACTCACACAACAATCGATTATTGATTCTTATCTACAAGTCAAGGCAAATAATACATTTTTATAAAATTTCAACAAAGAATGATACATGGTCCATGTGGCTAAATTAATCCAAATTCTCCATGTATGGAAAATAAAAAATGCACAAAAAAGTTTCCAAAACAATTTCAAATGCAGACTTATGCTAATTGTGATGGATACCCTTTGTATAAAAGAAGACAAGGTCAAAAAGCTATTATCCATGGCCAAAAGGTCGAGAATAGATATGTAGTTCCATACAATCCACATTTGCTGATGAAGTACAATGCACACATCAATGTTGAAGCTTGCACTTCTATCAAATCATCAAATATGTGTATACATATATTTATACAAAGGATATGATGCAGCAACTGTTGTTGTGCAAGGTGCACAAAATGAACAAGACAGTCCAATTTTGCATGATGAACTTTCATCTTATTTAGATGCTCTCTATGTATGTGCACCAGAAGCAATGTGGCATCTTCTAAAATTTGAGATGCATGATTGGTCACATGCTGTGTATTGATTATCTGTCCATTTGCCACAAAGTCAATGTGTTTGCTTCACTGCAGGGAAGAAAAGAAATGCTTTAGCACAAAGTGAAGATAGAGCAACAACACTTACTGCTTGGTTTCAACTACATTTTAAGGATACTGAGGCCAGACAATTTTTATACATTGACATTCCATATCACTATGTATTCGTAAATGGCCAATGGCGACAACGAAAAAAGCATAATACTAAAATTATCCTGCTAATTTAGACCGTTAGTCCATAAGAAATTGAACGTTTCAGTTTAAGATTACTTCTTTTACATGTTCCCGGTGCACAAAGTTATGAACATTTATGTACAGTCAATGACATCGTTTATGATACTTTCCAATTAGCTGCAAGACATCAAAAGTTCCTGGCAGATGATACGGAATGGGAGAGATGTCTAGAAGAAGCACCACTATGTGAAATGCCAAAGCAAATGAGAGAACAATGTGCTTTAATTTGAATATTTTGCAAAGTACCTGATGCATTAGCTTTGTGGGAAACATTTAAATTACATATGTGTGAAGATTTGTTGAAACGTTACAATGAGACCATTGCGCTATTGAAAGCATTAATGGAAATTCAGAAATTCTTTCTTTGTCATGGATTAAATTGTGCCAATTTTAATCTGCCTGATCCATGAATTACAGATGAAATTAACTTTGATGGGTATGTCACTGAGATTAAATACCAAAAAATATAAGAACAAATTGGGACTTTAAATGCATTACAATTGGAAGCATTTAACACCATCACAAATGCAATAGATGATGACATATGCTCAAAGAGCGTTATTTCTATCTGGATGGCCCTGGTGGATCAGGAAAAATGTATCTATATAATTTATTGATGAGTTGCATTCGAGCACAGGGACAAATAGCACTGCCATTGGCAACCAATGGAATTGCCGTACTTTTGCTAGAATGTGGTAGAACTGTGCATAGTGGATTTAAACTGCCAGTTCCCAGAAACATCAGTGTCGGATATTCGAATGAATTCATTACAAGCCAAAAAATTTCACAAGAGTAAATTAATTATAATTGATGAAGCAACTATGATGTCATGTCATGCCCTGCAATGTATTAATTGATTATTAAAAGAAGTTATGGGTAATGATTTGCCATTTGGTGGGAAGGTGATGTTGTTAGGAGGAGATTTTAGGCAAACATTACCTGTGGTGCCACATGACAATAGTGACTGACATTGTAGAAACGTGTATAAAGAGAAGTAAGCTGTGGAAAATTTTTACACACCTTAACTTAGAAATAAATATGAGATCTGAAGGGCAAAATCAATTCAATGATTGGCTAATTCAGATTGGAGAAGGACATCCCCAAAAAACTAATTTGCCTGATGATACTGTTGAAATTTCAACAGAAATGATTTGCAAAGAATCACTAATATCGACAATCTTTCTCAATACCATCAATAACGAGGATTACTCAGACATTGCAAGCAAAGTCATATTGACATAAAAAAATATAGCTGCCTTGAATCTAAATAACAAAAGAAGACAGTGAATCTAACTTTACTATGGAATTTATTAATTATTTAACTCCCTCTGGAATGCCACCACATAGTTTGCAACTTATAAAAGGGGCAATTGCTACTGAGAAATATGAATCCCAAAATAGGACTTTGTAATGGGATCAGATTATTTCTGAAGGATTTAAAGGAACATTTTATACATGCAGAAATTATGAATGGTACCCATAAAGTTGAACCAGTTCTTATACCAATAATTTATTTGGCTCCAAGTGAAAGTTGTTTGCCTTTTGTCCTTCAAAGGAGACAATTTCCCATTATCATGGCATTTGCAATAACCATTAATAAATCCCAAGGACAAACTTTTAAGTCTTCTAGTATATTTTTGAAGGAACCTGTCCTTACACATGGACAACTCTATGTTGCATTTTCAAGATGCAAAAATCCAGAGGAAATTGAAGTTCATATTGAATAAAACACAAGTCAAGGTGATTTATTGGAGGATGGACACATCCAAGTGGTTTTATTTTGAGGACCAAATTTTATGTCACTCACACTCATTTTAGAGGACCACTATTTCACTAAAAAACTATATGCAATAACAAAAAACATAGAGAACAGTGGTTTTACTTCCAGGACAAACTTTTATGTCACTGGGACTCTTTATAGAGGACCCATATTTCACATAGAAAACTCTATGTGCCATTTGCACAAACTACAAGAATAACAACAAAAAGTAAAAAAAACAAAACAACAACAATAAAATGTGGTTATATCCCATAGACAAAATTAAAAGTCTGCTGGGCTCTTTTTAAGAGAACCACTTGGGCATACCACAAAATGCAATGTCTTCATATATAACAACATTGAAAAAGGAACAATTCTCTTATTTCAAAGAAGATATACCACAACAAATATAGAGAACAGATGTCTCTGTGACTCTTTTTAGAGAACCCCTATTTCACATAGAAAACTCTATGTGCAATTTTCCAACAATCCTTTCATCTCACAAACAAATTCACAAGAAAAAAAAAAACAAATATAGAGAACAGTGGTTTTATTTCAAGTATGAAAGTTGATATCACTCAGGCTCTTATTAGAGGACCACTATTTCAATAAGAAACTCTATGAAATGGCAAAAAAACAAAGAGAACAGTGGTTATACCCCGTGGATGAACTTTTATGTCTGCCGATCTCTTTTTAGAGGTCCACTATTTCACTTAGGAAACTCAATAACAACAAAAAGAAAACTTAACATATTGTAATGTGTTAGAACTTACCTTTTTACATGATTGGCTTTACAAAACAATTAGGTGGCATTTTCATACATTTCAAGGTTAAATGTTAGTATTTTCTGTTACTTTTTGACATGTTAACATTGCATTTTGAAAGTTGTGCAAAGTTGGTTCATTATATATTGTATATAGTTAAGGATTTATGTTAGTAGGAGGATAACAATTTGTTAATCCATTGAAATGTATAACTAAATACAGAGAATTGATTCTGGGAGTAATCCGATCATCAGTTAATGGGGCCAGAAAGGAATTAATTTTTTCCCTCTTTGATACAATTGGCCAAGTATCATTGTTTTTTTTTTTATTGTTTACCTTCCTCTGGATTCAATACCTTTGTGGTTTAACAGTAATTTACAATACAAAATGTTGACAAAGCATTATGTAATTGTTGCAAATACTTATTCACAGAAAGCTTACATATTCTTATGTTATTCATGCATACCTATGAATTAAAAATGTTAGTATTGTTAAAAAAAATGGTTCAAGATTGTTTCAAATATAAGTTGCATGTTACAAAGTTTTATGTTATGGTTTACAATATGTATTTATCAAAACTTCAGCAATTGTTATATCAGTCTTGCATATATGACAATTAAAATAGTTAATATTGGACAAAAAAATATGTTTTTACCTGTTGGGGAAATACAAATTGAAAGTAAAAAAAGTTTTATTCAAAATGTTATTCTTTGTAGATAACAAAAAGGTTAAGGTTAAGGTTAAATTGTGTGGCAAACAGTTTTTTTACAGCTTTAAAATTGTATTGCCCAGTCATTTTTTGATGGGCAAGTCGCTAATATAACTTTAAGAAATCTATTGATAAGTGAACAATTTACCCCAAAAAAAATCAACAGCTCATATATGCAGGTCATTACCTATGCTTATGTAACAACCATACAAGCCAAATATTTGGTGAAACAGAAATACCTTTAAGTAGGTTTTGAATCTGCACTGTGTCACTCATAAAGGAAGAAAATCTGTCTCCTTAGTTATGTAATCTGCTACCAGTGTATTGACTTTTGTTTTCACTCAATGGAAGGTACTCCTCATGGCCTTTTTATGTATTTTGGGATGATCTTGTTTCATAAATTGCACTTTTTTTATCTGTAGCAAGTTCATCTATATTTTTTCACATAATAGAGAGCTATTACATAGTTGGTCTGCTAAAACTTCCCCTCAATGTAGGTAACACACATCAAGGAGGGTTTTCTCATTCCTCTCTATCTGTGTGCACGCAGCCTGCTCGCAGGAGACTGACGTTTATTTGTCTCCATAGCAATGCTTCAGAGTGGGACCCACAACGATAAAACACTACACTAGCCCTAACATACTCCGTTCTACTGTCTTTGTATATTATCCTCTTCCCATGGCAGGGGGTTTATGACCCCTCTGCCTATAACCACACGCTATGTGCCTGGGAACCCTATGGATTCCCCCTTCCTACACACTGTTCTTTGGGAATTCTCCATCTAATTAAAACTATAACCAAGGAGGTTCCTATAGACCTCCATGGCACCTATAATTAACCCATGTGCCATGGAGGTCATGTAAGGCCCCCAGTGGAATCTATTATTAATCCCTTATCCCTGGAGGTCCTATAAGTATACCTGTGGCATCTAGAATTCCAAAGTAATCTAAATTAAATAATAAAAGTAATTGCATATAAAAATTATAAACCTGTAACAAGTAAATAAATATACTTACCTACTTCTCTCTCAACTGAAGCCGAGGATCCTCATCTTCTAACTTATTGTAATAGTCGTTCACCTAAAAAAACTGTCACACTATAAAATTTAAGAAAATGCTAACGGAGCTCCTCCTAGGATAAGGTCTTGCATTGACTAATAACTTTGTGTGCGCTATCCTGCCTTAAATAGAGCATTTGGGGCTTCAGATTGGCTGAAATATGTGTCAATCATATTCAGCCATTCAGAATTCAGTATTTGATGCCACACTGCTCAAAAGTTAAAGAGTATAATTTGTAATCAAAATTCACAGTCTGTCAATCCCCTAGCTCATTGAGATAGAGAGTATGGGGGGGGGGCTCATTTGTGTGACATTAATAACTAGTGATGTCGCGAACATAAACATTTTGGTTCGTGAACCGCAAACACGAACCGCCGCAAATGTTCGCGAACCGGCGAACATCGGCGAACAGCCATAGACTTCAATGGGCAGGCACATTTTAAAACCCACAGGGACTCTTTCTGGCCACAATAGTGATGGGAAAGTTGTTTCAAGGGGTCTAACAACTGGACTGTGGCATGCCGGAGGGGGATCCATGGCAAAACTCCCACGGAAAATTACATAGTTGATACAGAGTCTGGTTTTAAGCCATAAAGGGCATAAATTACCTAACATTCCTAAATTGTTTGGAATAACGTGCTTTAAAACATCAGGTATGATGTTGTATCGATCAGGTAGTGTAAGGGTTACACCCGCTTCACAGTGACAGACCAAACTCCCCGTTTAACGCACCGCAAACAACGGCAAACAGTCCATTTGCACAAGGTTGGATACCAAGCTAGCCATGTCCCGTTCCATGTCCTCACTGATGTCATTGAAGGTCTCTTCCTCCACCCAGCCACGTACAACACCAAGGGTCCACGAAAGGTGACAAAAAGCCCCCTGGGAAGCCTGATGTGTTTGGTCTTCCGCCTCCTCAAAGCCACCTTCCTCCTCTGACTCCTCTTCTTCAGACTCCTCTCACTGCATTGCCTCTCTCTGCATTATTATAAGGTGTGTTAAGTAGTACTACTCTTATCAGTTTAAAACCTGTTACAGCACATATCAGGGGGCGTGTATAAGGCCTGGATTTTTAGAACCGGGAGATGGAAAAAGATGCTTTGTTGGTCATATCACTTCAATTATGGGGCACTTTGAGACATTAGCTTCTTACGCTCAAACATGTCCTTTACAGGCACCTGACTATGGGCAAATGAGCAGGAACTGCTCAAGGCGAGAGACGCAGTAGTGGATGGTTGAGAGGGGGCAAGGAGGACAGCAGTGGTTGATGTGGCTGATGATGCTGGACCAGGAGGAGGATGGCGGCTTTGAGTTTGTGTGCTGCTTGTATTCATGTGTTGGTCTGGAGACACCCAAACATTAGGTCTCAACCTGTAGAGGATAAGGGAACCAGGCTACTCTAGACCTCATTCATCATTACCGGTTTTGACAGATTGGTACTATGCGTCCAAGCTACTGTGACAACAGATATGAGTGGCACTGTGCACTTGCAGAAGTTGGCAGAGTAGACGCTGTAGGTCTGACACACACGCTTGCAGACAACTAACTGCTATGCAATCTATTACAGTAGAAAAAATGTTTTTTGTTTTAAATGTACACTACTGTTACACCAGATATGAGTGGTGTGTTAAGTAGTACTACTCCTATCAGTTTAATCCCTGTTATGTGCCTTTTTTTTGGGTTTGGTTGTTGAAGACACAGTGCAGCACCAGAGGCCAGAAAAATTAGGCATGTACACATGCCTGAAAAATTAGGTATTGTTGATCTTGCAGCGAGCAAAGAAGAAGGTAGGCCTGATTCAACGCCCCAGCCCGCATACCCACACTCAGAGATTGAGAGGGGGACCTGAGAAGGCCACGGGTCGGAGATATAAAGGGGGGCCATCCCAAATAAGCACACAAGCAGGGATAAAGGTAGTGAAGGGGACATAGAGGCCCATGGACTGACGGTCGCCATCTTGGCAGGAAAAGGGCCCAGCAATTAAGCCAAACTGACCCAGCACAGGCAGCTACTTAAGTCAAACGCTGTACAATTACACCTTAATAAAGCTGAAACATGCAGCAGCAGGAATTCTAAACGGCCACACGGGGACAAGGAGGCTAACAGCCCCCACAGTCTCTGCACCACTCTTTTTAACAGATAACCCAATGGGCTAACCAGGGACCTTGCCCACATAAAAAAACAGAATTTTATTGGAGGAATTATTAGTGTCTTTACCCCCCAAGAGAGGACATAATATACGGTATCTTTAGACTACCTGATGGCCAAACCTCCTTTAGCCCCAATGCTATCCAAGAAACATTTAAAAACTGTATCTGACTAGGGGTCTATAGAGTGACATTAGTACTGACCTTTATATGACTGGGGGTCTATAGAGGGACATTAGTATTGACCTTTATCTGACTGGGTGTCTATAGAGGGACATTAGTACTGACCTTTATCTGACTGGGTGTCCAAAGAGGCACATTAGTAATGACCTTTATCTGACTGGGTATCTATAGAGGGACATTAGTACTGACCTTTATCTGACTGGGTGTCTATAGAGTGACATTAGTACTGACCTTTATATGACTGGGGGTCTATAGGTGACATTAGTACTGACCTTTATCTGACTGGGGGTCTATAGAGTGACATTAGTACTGACCTTTATATGACTGGGGGTCTATAGAGGGACATTAGTACTGACCTTTATCTGACTGGGTGTCTATAGAGGGACATTAGTACTGACCTTTATCTGACTGGGTGTCTATAGAGGGACATTAGTAATGACCTTTATATGACTGGGGGTCTATAGAGGGACATTAGTACTGACCTTTATCTGACTGGGTGTCTATAGAGGGACATTAGTAATGACCTTTATCTGACTGGGTGTCTATAGAGGGACATTAGTACTGACCTTTATCTGACTGGGTGTCTATAGAGTGACATTAGTACTGACCTTTATATGACTGGGGGTCTATAGGTGACAGTACTGACCTTTATCTGACTGGGTGTC
Source organism: Discoglossus pictus (assembly GCA_027410445.1). Taxonomy (NCBI): domain Eukaryota; kingdom Metazoa; phylum Chordata; class Amphibia; order Anura; family Alytidae; genus Discoglossus; species Discoglossus pictus. Next base: position 357,016,271 of record CM050164.1, read on the forward strand.
TATAGAGGGACATTAATAATGACCTTTATCTGACTGGGGGTCTATAGAGGGACATTAGTACTGACCTTTATCTGACTGGGGGTCTATAGAGGGACATTAGTACTGACCTTTATCTGTCTGGGGGTCTATAGGTGACATTAGTCCTGACCTCCTGCTGCAGTATTATTACTCCCAGTACTCCCAGGCTTGCTACTATTAGATATAATAACCTCAGTTTCGTTTCCTTATCTGTTGGTAACATCAAAATATGATTATTAAATATTTCATATTTGTTTGTTTTTTTCTCCCAAAGTGAACCCCTTTGTGTGTGTCCCATAGATGTGGCGTTTCCGCTCTGCGTATGTTGGATTTGCACCGCTCAAAAAGTATGAAAAGAGACCCCCCCCCCTTGAAGCCCATTAATGACATCATCACTAAATTGTATGTAATAGATTCCAGTGTTTAGGGTTTATGACCCAATACTGCGATCATATCATTTATGACAAAAATCCGTATTTGTCGTATTATTCAGACGCGCGTGCATCTTTGTGTTACATTTCCAGATACTTTTATTATCTTGATCTTTATATATTTATTAGCGACTTGCCGGTCAAAAAATGGCGGCAATAAGATTGAAAGGCAGGTAATGGTTTGGACGAGACATTCATTTTGTTGGCGGTCGGATATCCTTCGGCGCTCATTGCGAGGCTGTTGGTTGTATTTTTTTTCTGATAGGCGCTATTGCTGTTATTCTTTGGTCGGCGGTGATGTGTTTTTTGCGCTTATTGCAAGGCTTTGTGTGCTATGAGCAGCGTTGGCGCTCGTTGTGAGGCGCGCAGTGAATGGCTTTTATGTTTAACTAGCGACTTGCCCGTCAAAAAATGACGGCAATGTGATGTATATGTTTGTGAAGTTGTTTAGTTCTTTAAATATATTTTTGACCCTTGTAAGTATTGTGATATGAACATGTATTTTTGTAAAACGTTGATGTAATGGTTTTTTAAAATGAAATTTGTATCTGAAGAATTGTTCACTTTAATATACATAGAATCCAGAGAAAAGTAAAAAGTAAAAAGACTTTTTTAAACGTGCCGAATTTTAACATGAAGTTTGAAATATATGTAAGCAATAACCTTGAAAGTATATATTTTTAAAATTGAACTTTATTTTTTATGTAACTTTGTAATTTTTGCAAAACATTTGTCTAATTTTCAACATTATAAACAGGAACATAGTAAATACAGTTTGTAACATAATTTTGAATTAAAAGTATTAACATTTGAATGTAAAAACAGTTTAACTTTAAATTAATCAGTATTAACATGCAATTGATATCAGAATAATTGTTAAGTTTAATATACATTGAATGTAGAGGAAGGCATACAGTAAAAACTCTACTTAAACCGTACGTAATTAAAGTAATTCATTACTGAGCACATAAACTGGCGATAAACATTAATGTAGGTAGTAATCTTAAAATAACATAGAATATTTACATTGTGACTTAAAAGGTGCTTGAGCTCTTAACATGAACGTTGTAATATGTTGAATGAAATAAGTTGAAAATATTGTTTTTAAACTTGTAACATTAGAAACATTAACATAGTGGCTTAACATTTTAACATAATTTTTACTAACAATGCAAGGCAAGTATTTTGTGTGGCGAATCATCCATAAACAGTAGTTCCATTAATTATGACTGAATTAAACAACCAATTGCTATGTATTTTGGAATGCTTTTAAAAAATGTTGGCATCTTTAATTTGTATCCTTCAAAGTTATAGTACTTCATAGTAGACAATGTTTTTAGTAAAAATACGTCCATCTTCTAATAAATCACCTTGACTTTCATTGTTTTCAATGTAAACTTTAATAGCCTGTGGATTTTTGCAGCGTGACAACGCAACGTACAATTGACCATGTGCAAAAACTGGTTCTTCCAAGTAAATACCCACAGATTTGAAAGTTTGACCTTGTGATTTATTAATGGTCATGGCAAATGCCATAATAATGGGAAATTGTCTTCTTTGAAGTATAAAAGGGAGACTACTTTCACTTGGTGCTAAATCTATTCTTGGTATGAAAACTCTCTCTCCTTTATGGGTCCCAGTTAAAATTTCAGCATCTATAAAATGGTCCTTTAATTGTTGAACAATTAATCTTGTGCCATTGCATAGGCCTTTTTTGGGGTTCATATTTCGCAGTAACATGATAATTGCACCTTTCTTTAGCTGTAAAATATGTGGTGGCATTCCAGAAGGAGTTAAAGAGTTAATGAATTCAGTTGAAAAGTTTGCCTGACTTTCATTGTCATCAGCAAGTACAGAATCAGCACTGTGATAATTTCTTTGTGGTGCATACATTTTTTTTAAGATTTCATTATTGAGGATTAATGCATCTTTATTTTTACACGTCAGTATAACTTGGTTGGCAAGCTCTGAATATTCTTCGTTATTTATGCTCCCTTCAAATATAGCCGATATAATATCTTGTTGACAAATCATATGAGGTGGGATCTCTACAGTGTCGTCAGGTAAATGTAGTATTTTTTCTGTTCTGCCTTCTCCAATTTTAATAAGCCAATCATTGAAATCAGTTTGGCCTTCTGATCTCATATTTTGTTGCAGTTGAAGATGGGTAAAATGTTTCCATACTGTACTTGACTTTATACATGTTTCAATAATGTCTGTTCGATTTCCATGTACAACGACAGGTAATGTTTGTCTAAAATCGCCACCCAACAACATTACCTTTCCACCAAATGGAAAAATATTATCCATGACTTCACGAAGCAAACGGTCAATACATTGGAGGGCATAGCATGACATCATTGTGGCCTCATCTATTATAATTAATTTACATTTCTTCAATTTCTTTGCTTGTAAGGATGTCATGCGAATATCTGACACAGAATTTTCCAAAATAGGCACTGGCAGTTTAAATCCACTATGAACAGTTCTTCCACCTTCTAATAAAAGTGCAGCAATTCCAGTAGTGGCAAACGCCATTGCTATTTTTCCTTGTGCTCGTACTGAACTCATTAATAAATTGTACAAATATGTTTTCCCAGATCCGCCAGGTCCATCAAGATAGAAATAACGCTCTGTCACCATGTCATCATCTATAGCATTTTTAATGGCATGAAATGCTTGCAATTGTAGTGTATTTAAAGTTGCAAGTCTTTCTTCTGTTCTTTCTGCTTGTAGTTGAATGTCATAGTCTTCAAAGTTAATGTCATCTATTAGACCTGGATCAGGCAAATTAAAACTTGCACAACTTAATCCATGAGTTAAAAAGACTTCTTGAATTTCCATTAACGCTTTTAAGTGTGCAATGGGTTCATTGTATCGTCGCATAAAGTCTTCAGCCATATTACTTTTAAAAGTCTCCCACAAAGCTAATGCATTTGGAGCATTTGAGAAGATACAAATAAAAGCAAATTGTTCTCTCATCTGTCGTGGCATTTGACATTGTGCTGCTTCTTCTAAACATCTTTCCCACTCTGTATCATCAGCGAGTAAGTTTCTATGTCTTGCAGCTAAATGGAAGGATTCATATACAATGTTATTAACAGTTCTTAATTGTTCAAAACTTTGTGCTCCTGGAACATTTAAAAGTAATATCCGTAAGCAAAAACGTTCAACATCTCTTGGACTGACTGTGTAAATTCGTGGAATTATTTTATTGCCTCTGGTTTTTCTTGCTCTCCATAATCCATTCACAAAAACATAGTGATATGGAATTTCAATATATAAGTATTGTGTTGCTTGAGCATCAGTGGAATTTAATGCAAACCATGCAGTTAGTGTAGTGTGACGATCTTCACTTTGGGCCAATAAATTTATTTCATTTCCAGCATGGAAATAGACTAAATGTCGTTGTGGCAAATGTACTGCTAACCTATATACTGCATGTGATCTATCATGCATTTCAAATTTTAAAAGGCGCCACATAGCTTCTGGTGCACTGACATAGCGAGCATCTACATGAGATGCAAGTTCATCATGTACTAACTCACTACTTTCAGGGTTGTTTGCACTTTTGACGACTACAGTAGCTGCATCGTAACCTTTGTAAATATATTTGTAGACATATTTAATGGATTTGATGGAAGTGCAGGCTTCTACGTTGATGTGGGCGTTGTACTTCATGAGTAAATGTGGATTGTAGGGTACTACATATCTATTGTCCACTTTTTTTTCCACGAATAATGGCACTATCTCCTTCTCTTCTTTTATAAAGTGGATATCCATCACAATTTGCATATGTTTTGTCTCTATAATCTTTTGGAAAATCTTTTGAACATTGATTATTTTCCATACATGGTGATTGTGGATTAAGGTCTCCACAGGGTCCATGAATCATGCGATGAGTAACAATCTCATATAGTCTACCATATAGTTCTGGATCTGGTAGTTCAGCAACTATGACTGCATCCACTTTGTCCGAAGTATCTAATTTATCTTTCTCTTGAAGTATTATGAGAAGATGTGCATGTGGAAGGCCTCTTTTTTTAAATTCAATTGTATATACATAAGCAAGACATTTGCCAAATAACTGATTTATAGTGAAGTCACGTATTAATTCATTTAATTTGATCTTAAAAACTCTAGCTACTAAATCTGGTCGATCTGAAGCACTTTGTCCAAGAAGTAGATTTTGATTAATTTCTGGCCATTGTGGATTACATGTAAATGTCACAAATAAATCTGGTTTTCCAAATTTTGTCACAATAGCCATAGCATCATTGTATCTTTCTCTCATATTTCGAGGAGATCCTTGAAAGGAAGATGGTAAAATGATGGCTTTGCCAGCTGTCATGTCTCTGCTTGTAGCCACATCAGCAACATAGTCCATGAGTCCACAATATTGTTCTACACGTAGTTTATCTTGTTGATATTTTATAAAGTTTAAATTATTTGCCTCAACTTGCAAATATGAATCAATAATCCATTGTTGTGTTAGTTTCCCACCACATAAAATTGGATTAAATTCATCTCTAATGGCAATTTGAGCAACTTTAAATTCAAGCATAGAAACATTATTTCGGATTCTGGCTTTAGCATTTGGGTAACTGGGAAGGGTTAATTTTGGTTGCCAACCTGCTTCTCCGTGTGGGAAAAAGATGGGATATGTCATTGGATCTAAATTTGGACTTAAGATATTAATATTAATAAATGGTTGGTCCTCATTTCTGGGATATACTCTAATTTCTCTTTGAAATGGTGGTTCTCCTTCATCATTCTGAAAGACCATTGCAACCTCATTTGATGTTGGCAAGTTATAACGACGTTTATCAGTATGTCTGTCTCTTTTAAGCACCATATTAACCTTTGGCATGGGTAATTGATGTCTTTGTGCATGAAGTTGTTGTTCATTTTCTACTTCTGCCAATTTTTTGTAAGCTTTACTGTAGGGATTGTTGTCCATAATGTTATTTAGCTCTATAAAAACACTGGGTAAGCATTTTTTATTTTCTTCCATCTGCATACGTTGGTCAACAGCTTCCATTGTATCTAGGACATATAGTTGAGCGAATTTTCTTTGCTCTCCTTCCTCTGGATGTAAATGTGAAGTCCGATGATAAATTTGTCCTTGGACTTTAAAACAGTAAGGACCATGTCCTGGTACATTAGCAGCCAATGTTGCCCCCATAGATGCAAATGATATGGCACTATTGTAGGATCTTATGTTTGTCTTAAAATTTTTGTAATTTGGAAAAGTAGGTTCAGTCATAATATTTTTTAAATAGGTTGGAAATTGTTTCCTTTGTGGAAGTTTGAACTTTCCTTTTTGACAACAACTAATAAATTGTCCATCTCGGGGTCTCTCCTGTTTAAAATAATAAGCCTCACAAAATTGACATTGAGTAGTCATGTCCCCACAACTATGAACCTCTACTGCTAAAGACTTCAGTAAAGGAGAATTTGCAAAGCATATTGGATGTTGACTTTCATATTCATCAGATGAAAAGTCATGAAATGTTTCAACAACAGGTTCTAAATGTTTAGTTTTTTTCGTAGCTTTTCTTGGTATATGTTGGACTTGTTTGGTTGAAATGTCCTGTAAATTTTTAGTAAGAGTTTGTAAATGCTTTGTTTTTGTAGTTGCTTTTTTTGGTCTGTCTTGACTGGTATCTTGTAAAATGTCATCTGATGTTTTAGGAACAGTTTGTAAATGCTTTATTATCTTTTTATTTTTTTTGGTTGTATCTTTCATTTTTGCAGCTGATATTCTTTTATTTTCAAGTCTTTTGCGTTCTTTTTCTCATCGAATTTCTTTCTCCTCCGGTGTCTGCTGGGCGGCCCATCTCTCTTGTCTTTCTCTAGTTTGACATCTTTTCTTCTCTTCTTTGGTCTCGTTATCAGCCATATTAATCTGTAAAGGAAAAAAAAGTAAATGTAATTGTGTATATTTAAAATTGTAATTCCTGTTAAAGATTCTTGTGCCCAATTGGTGAACTAAAAGGCAAATCATTAAGGTATCATTTATATTTAGAATGTATCATTTATATTTAGTTAAATTTATAATTCGTGTCCTCACTGGCTAAAAATTTTGCCAATAGAATAGTGCTGTAAGTAAGCATGTAACATATTTTGTTAAAATAATGGTTTTATTTATTAAAAACGTTGTTTGTGGATAGATATTTTCCACTGCAAAACTTCTTTGCTAAAAAAAAAAGTGATGTGGTTATGGAGCTATGTATTGCATAGTAGCAATTTAAATAAAATAATGGAGATATTAAATTAATTATTTTATTTTTCTGTTGACACAGATGCAACTGAAAGCAGTTTCTTTAGTTTTATACTTTAGTACTTATTATACTTTACCTTGGTTGAAGTGTGATTTAAATCCGAATGTTTGTTGGTCCTCGGTTCAAAATCGGTGTCCAATGGTGTGGTCCTCTGTTGGAAGTCCTCGTCCGATGGTGTGATCCTGTGGCGATAGCCCTCGTCCGATGTTGTGGTCCTGTGGCGATATCCCTCGTCCGATGTTGTGGTCCGTTGGTGAAAGTCCTCGTCCGATGGTCTGGTCCTGTGTTGAAATTCCTCGTCTGCTGGTCTGGTCCTGTGTTGAAATTCCTCGTCTGCTGGTCTGGTCCGAGTCCTCGTCCGATGGTCCGGTCCTGTGGAAAAAGTCCTCGTCCGATTGTCTTCACGCAGTATCTGTTGTAATATAAAATAGAAAATGTTGTTTGAGTGAAATGTCTTTTAAATAATTGAAAAATGTATTAATTTGACTGTATTGTATCAGTTATGGTTATTTTTTTCTATCTTTTTTTTTTTTTACTTTCTGTACAATCCCACAACTTTTGTTATTGTTCTTGAAGGTTCTTAGTAAGGCTTGTGGGTTGTGATATATTAAATAAGAATATAAATTTATTTTGCTATGTGTTTATGTTATTTTTTGTACAATCCTGTTTTGTGCACACCACTTGTGGTATACTTATTTAACCTTTATTGTGATGTTTATAGTTAGTGAACCATGAAATAATATAATTAATGTAGTTTGCTATGTGTTTGTTTTAGTTTTTGACAATCCTGTTTGGTGCGCACCACTTGTGCAAAAGTTATTTATTCTTGATTGTACTGGTTATAGGTTGTTAAACATTAAAGAAGAATGTTAATTTAGTTTCCTATGAGTTTGTGTGATTTTTTGTACAATGCTTGTGATTTTTTGTACAATGCTATTAGGTGCGCAACACTTTTGTTATTCTTATTTTTGCTTCTTTGTAAGGCTTATAGGTTGTTAAACATTGAATAAGAAATTCTGTTTTGTGTGTAGCAGTTTGTGTCTCATTCAATTGCGATTTGGCTAATTGAATCGTGCCCTAAATAAGCACATAGCATATTTTTTTAAATAAGTTTTTAGTCATTTAAAAACCGTATTTTGGATATATTTTTAGTAACTAAAAAGTTATTTAAAAAAAATAGTTATGTTGTTATTTAGAGCCCTATTCAATTGGGCAAATTGCAATTGAATGAGGGCCTTTGTGTGTACCATATGTTGCATAGTTTGCCCCTCATTCAATTGCATTTTTTACAATGTAATAGTACTCTAAGGCCATCATTGAATTGCAATGTTGAAAATTGAATAGGGTTGTAAATAAGCACATCATCACATATATTTGTTAAAATAGAATAAGGGCCTAAAAGTGCTTATTTATAGCCCTATTGAATTGCCCAAAATAGCAATTGAATGAGGGCCTTTGGTTACTGCATTTGTTATATTGTGAGCTCCTCATTCAATTGTGTTTTGGCCAATGGAATAGAGCTCAATATCAGCACAGAGCATATTTTTTTACGTAATTTTGTATTTAGTGAACTTGTATCCAAAAGCAACGTGTTCACAAAAGAAAAAGTTCCTTTAAAAAATATGGTCTGTGCTTATATAGAGCCCTATTGAAATGGGCAAATCACATTTGAGTGAGGCCCTTGGCCATTAAAGATATATAGGTCCTCATTGAATTGCAATTTTGCCAATTGAAGAGGGCTCTATATAATCACATAACATATGTATTGAGCAAAGTTTTTAGTTATTGAAAACCTTGATTGTGGTTAGAAGTTCAGTAACTAAAAAGTTATGTATAAAAATATGTTATGTGCTTATATAGAGCCCTATTCAATTGAGGAAGTCGCAATTGAATAAGGCTCATGGTTCTTTCTTGTTTATACTTAATACTTTACCTTGCTTGAAGTTTTGAATGACAGACGGTCCCCTCCTGCCAATCTTAATGCGCCGGTCTTCTTGTAGTGTCTGTTTGAAAAAGAAAGTGAAATAGTTATTTGTATATTTATAATTTTTCATGTAGCAAAGCATGTCCTTTTGAGCATGTAATGTCTTGTTGTATCTTACCTCTTCTTCTTTGTTGGTGTTCTTTAAAAGGGATTGTGCTTCACAGTGCACGGTGCAAATTGTTGAGAGACGCTATTGATGCAGAGTCTGTTTGAATATTCAAAGAAATAAAAAGATTCAGCTTTATATGATCTATTGAATTGAAGTAAATGAATGTCATTGAAATATAGTCGTGTAATTTTTTTCAATTAACCTTATTTTTTGTTGGGGGCTACACACATATGTCACATACATGAAGCACATTGCATACTTTAATGTAATTATTTTGTGTACGTGTGACATATCAGTATACATGACTCATATTTAAATGGTTAAATTAACCTTATATTTGTTTTTTCCAACACACATAAATGTGTGTGTGTGAGATGTAACTATAGATGATACACATATATGTGCGTGTGACATATCAGTATACATGACATATAATGTCATTTAAATGTAGTTGTTTACTGATTTTGTTTTAAGCTAATTTTGTTGCAGTGGCAATACACATAAATGTGCGTGTGACATGTCACTATACATTATCACATATATAGTTGTGAGCGTACACATATATGTCCGTGTCACATGTCACTATAAAGGGGCAGTACACATAAATGTGCGTATCACATGTCACTATACATTATACACATATATGTCCGTGTCACATGTCACTATGAAGGGGCAGTACACATAAATGTGTGTGTCACATGTCAATATACATTATACACATATATGTCCGTGTGACATGTCACTATGAAGGGGCAGTACACATAAATGTGTGTGTCACATGTCAATATACATGATACACATATATGTCCGTGTCACATGTCACTATGCAGGGGCAATACACATAAATGTGCATGTCACATGCCACTATACATTCTATACATATACGTGCGTGTCAGATGTCACTATACATTATAGACATATATGTGCGTGTCACATGTCACTATACATAAACCTCTGTTTTAATATTGAATTCTGTTTGTTAAATGAACCTTTTTTTGAGCCTATACACATAAATGTGCCATATATGTCACTACATAAATCCTATTTTTTTTTTTATTTGTTTGACCTGTCCTGATAATAAAATGTAATATATTATAGCTTACCTCTCAGTTGTAATTTGCACAATGCAAAGTAGTAAATTAGTAAAGAATTGTCTTCTCAAGTAAAAGCAGCAGTTATCTCAGAAGTCACTCCGTTGATCACCTGAGGAGAAATGTATTTTTTTGTTTGAAATAGGCAGTATTTATAAACTTGTAGAAAGTTCTGGAAAGTGAGACCGTTAGAACGCAATACGCATGCGCTATTTGCGTTCCAGCTTACAATTTGCGTTCCATCCGCCATTTTCTGCGTATTACTGTTCAAAATGGTGTTTAATATGATTGTGATACGTTCCGCATAGTATGTGTTTCATTATTGCGAGTAAGCGTAGTGTAGTTACGTCTGAAGCCTCGTTTTCGTTTTGTTCGTCGGCCATTTTTTCTGTTGCTTAGCGATGGTATTAGTGTCTAAAGTGTTTTATTTTGATTTAAATGTAGGTGTAACTTGTTTTTTTGAGGTGCTGGCTGGTTCCTCTTGCTGTAGGTAAGCTTTTTATGTGTTTGTTGTGTGTCTTTCTTAAGTTTTAAATGTTTGTATGTCGGCGTGTTGCGTCCGATGTTTGCGAAGTCGTAATGTGTGGTAACGTGTCTCGTATGGTGTTTGCGTGTGTAGCCTCGTTTTCGTTTTATTCGTCGGCCATTTTTTGTGTCGCTTAACAAACTATTTAGTGTCTAAACTCTTTTATTTTGAGTGCAATTAAGTTGTAAGTTGCATTTTTGAGGTCCTGGGTGCTTCCTGTTTGTGTAGGTAAGGTTTTTATGTATGTGCTGTGTGTATGTATTGTGTTTGTAATTTTGTAATGTTCGCGAGTTGCGTCCGAGTGTTGCGAGGCCGTAATGTGTGTGAACGTGTGTCGTATGTTGTTTGCGAGTGTCGTAATGTGTGTGAACGTGTGTCGTATGTTGTTTGCGAGTGTCGTAATGTGTTGCGACGTAAACTTTTTTTGAAATTTTGCAAGGGTCGCAGTTGCTGCAACTGAAGACCTCGCTTTGCGAGGTCCTCAGGTGCTGGCATGGAGCGCCTGCGGCGCTCCAAGCCAGCAACTGAGGCCCTCGCTTCTCGAGGGTCCTCAGTTGCTGGCAAGGAGCGCCTGCGGCGCTCCATGCCAGCAACTGAGGCCCTCGCTTCGCGAGGGTCCTCAGAGTTGCTGGCAAGGAGCGCCTTTGGCGCTTCATGCCAGCAACTGACAACCTGGCACAGTGCCCTCGCTTCGCGAGGGCCGCGGGCTCGCTACGCAAAACGCGGCTCTCGCTATGCGAGCCCGCAGCGTTAGCAACAACTCGTACGCTCACAACTATATATGTGATGTGATAATGTTTTTTTTGTGTATATGTATTTTTGTATGCTAATGAAATAATTACTAAATGAATATACTTTACCTATTTGTAAGTAATATATGCAGGAAGCATTGTGCTGAAGAGCTGACAATCTGTTTTCATGTTCCTGCAGCATACAATGTAGGTTTTCAGTGCTGTGGAGCTGCTGTGTAAGTGTCAGCAATGTGTGCAGTGTGTAGTGTAAATAGGCTGCGTGCTCGAGTGGAAGCCGTTAGGGTAGCTGGGTACTTCCGCATTGTGTAAGTTAGTGTTGTAAAATGGCGGGGAATGTGTATGTGGTAAGCGGGTGTGGATGATTTAGCGTCCTTGTTAATAGTGTATCTTTACCTCGTACGGCTATTTAGGAAAATCTATTTTAGTTAGCTCTTCAGGTTATTGATCACTAGATATATTAATTACAAATAGGTAAAGTATTTTAGTAATTAATTAATTAATTATTATTAAAAAATATATATATATAAAACAAATACGCTCAATAGCATATTTTACACTGCGGTTACTTTACATACATTAACGATTCGCACTTCCTAATACATTTGTTCATTCACAATAGTTATTATCGTGCATTCATTCAATAAGTATTAATTAGTAATGGAAAATAAAAATGTAGACTTTACACTACACTAAAATGTTTTACTTTTTACTCTGCAGTTATATATCTGGATTACTGCTCATTGGCTGCCAGCGATAGCACTCTCAAAGCAGTTACAAATCTAAATCACTTTATTATGCTCTGAGACCTGAATACATTTTTTAATTTACACTGCACCAAAAAAATTATATATTTAACACTGTACTTATATATCTGTCTTTGCGATGAGCGCCGAAGATTGATCGTTGCAAAGCACGAAACATGAAGGACACGAGGGAAGAGGCTCACAATGAGCGCTGAAGGTCCTCAGAGTACAAAAAGCATCACATTGTGTGGCAAACAGCATTGCCATGGCTTCAAATTTTTTTATTTAATATTATTGCCCCGTCATTTGTGCCAGGCAAGTCGCTAGTGATATAATATAACATAATGCAATACAATATTATACAGTACACATGGGTGTTGGAACTGGGGGGGGGGGGGTAAGGGGTAACCCCCCCCCCCCAGATTTCTTATCGTATGTATGTATGCATATAGAAGCTAACAGGGGAGGGGAGTGGGGGAGGAAACACAGGGGAGAGGGAGAGGAAGACACAGGAGATGGGAGAGGGGGAGGAAGACACAGTGGAGAGGGGGAGGAAGACACAGGGCAGAGGGGGGAAGAGAAACAGGGTAAGGGAGAGGTGAGGGGAAGAGACACATGGGAGGGGGGAGAGACACAGGAGAGAGTGGGGGGTAGAGACATAGGGAGAGGGGGGAAGAGACTAATGGGAGAGAGTGGTGAGGAAACACCGGGGAGAGGAAAGGGGGCAAAGACACAGAGGAGGGGGGAAGAAACACAGGGGAAGGGAGAGGGGGTAGAGACACAGGGGAGAGGGGGTAGAGACACAGGGGAGAAGGGGGAAGAGACACAGTTGAGGGGGGAGAGACACAGGGGAGAGGGAAGGGGGGAAGACACAGGGGAGGGGGGGAAAGAAACACGGGAAGGGAGAGGGGTAGAGCCACAGGGGAGGGGGGAGTGACACAGGGAAGAAGGAAGGGGGAAAAGACACAGGAGAGGGGGGAAAGAAACACTGGGGAAGGGAGAGGGTGTAGAGACACAGGCAAGGGTGGGAGAGACACAGGGGAGAGGGGGGGAGAGACACATGGGAGGGAGTGGGGGGGAGACACAGGGGAGAGGGGGGGAGAGAGACACATGGGAGGGAGTAGGGGGGGAGACACAGTGGAGGTCTTCTGCTTTATTATTATTATTATTATTATTATTATTACTATATAATGTGTAGATGTACCGGCTGGGCATGCTCTTGTGCATTATTATTATTATTATTATTATTACTATATAATGTGTAGATGTACCGGCTGGGCATGCTCTTCTATATTATTATTATTATTAATATTATTATTATTATTATTACTATATAATGTGTAGATGTACCGTCTGGGCATGCTCTTCTATATTATTATTATTATTAATATTATTATTATTATTATTATTACTATATAATGTGTAGATGTACCGGCTGGGCATGCTCTTCTATATTATTATTATTATTAATATTATTATTATTATTATTACTATATAATGTGTAGATGTACCGGCTGGGCATGCTCTTCTACATTATTATTATTATTACTATATAATGTGTAGATGTACCGGCTGGGCATGCTCTTGTGCGTTATTATTATTATTAGTAGTAGTATTTTACTAATAATAATAATAATAATAATAATGCACAAGAGCATGCCCAGCTGGTACATCTACACATTATATAATAATAATAATAATAATAATAATAATAATAATAATGCCTAGCTATGGTTTTCCCTATTGATGCAGTATCACCTACACTCTACCTCCTCTCAGTAAGACTGCAAGTTAGTTATGATTCCAAAATGGCTGCTGTCCATGAGGTAGAAGGGTGTGGAAGGGAGTGTATGCTGCTGATTGGCTGGAATGTGTCTGCTGACTGTGACATGCAGGGTCAAAGTTTGCTCAATGATAAAGTATTGGGGGCGGGTCGAATATCGCATATGTTTGCAGTTCGCCGCAAACGCGAACATGCTATGTTCGCCGGGAACAGTCCGCCGGCGAACTATTCGCGACATCTCTATTAATAACCCATTAATTTTATCTAGATTCAAGCCTCCTATCTGACACAATTAACTTATTAGTTTAATGATAACTTTTGATTTGAGACTTGTATGCACAAAAATCCGTTTTGAGGGTGAGTGAATGTATACATAGGATTTTTGGACAATCTGAGCAATCATAGGCTAACTTGTATAACTTGAATTATAGAATGAAAGGATCTTTTGGAAAATTTGAATCGGACAGCTGCACTTAGATTACGTTTTTTTAAAAAGTTTTTACAGCATTCAGCAGGCAGTTCTAGTAAGGCTGGTTTCTATGTGTGCATCTAAGCAATGATTTGTAAATAAGCTTTACTCATAAATAGCCCCATGTAGGCCATGTAATGTAGGCCTTTGTTTCTTAAAGAAAAAAACTAAAAATGAGACAACAACACAGATTCAGTGTTGAAACTTAAAATTTAGTATAGGCATATGGAGCCATATTAAAATCCAGCCTCGTAAAGCCAACGTGTAGCACATAAGGGCTGCGTACTTCAAATTTGGCCAACTTACGTTGCTATTAAATTAGAAGGGGCTGCGAGTTACGAGCAAGAGACACTATTTCGTAAATCCGTCGGACTTGCTTGCTCACACACAAACAATTAAGCAATATCTTAGTTACAGGTTCAGATGGAGCCAATGGAAAGGGAGATCGTAAGTGTTACGTCACTGAAAAGGGGACAGTAGATTTCCAAGTCCTACGTGCTTCAAATCTAGTTTGCGATCGGTCCAACAGGCCAGAAATAATGCAATATTAAAAAAGCAGTAAATAGGATATTCTATTGCATGCGAGTTACAGTATATGTCGTAACACATTAAATGCAGGGATCAATATTAATCATGAAATAAAGTATTTTTCTGGGACGATTTGCGGGCTTGAGAATGTTGTGCTATTAATTCTAAGTAGAGATGATAAGAAGGGTAGGGGAAAGACAGCGCGCCACTTCCTAGTGTAATATGAGTGTATAATAATCATGTCAAAACATCAATCATATAGTGTTTCACTCACATGTGATAACCCCAAAGGATTAAAAGGGGTAGCTCTTGGAAGTACCCGATGTCCAATCCTCAGATCTCAATCCCAGGCACAGGATACATTCCAAATAGTTTTGTAGCAGGTATAGTTGGATCACCAATGCTATTGGGTACACTATTATATAGTGTCTACAGAACACAATATGATACCAACTCCTTATGTCTACTATAGGGGACAATTGAAACACACTAGTACAAACAATAGTGTGTTTATCATATATTAATTGCACAAAAAAATCCCCAGTACATGCCATATATGGCCAATAGGTATAGGCACAATGAAAATGTATAAAATCAATAATCTAAAGACATAAAATAGTATCAAACGTGTTTCGACAAAAAGGCTTCCTCAGTGATATAAAAACATAAGCAGTATATAAACATGTATGTAAGTACTGCTCATATCAGCACTTACCAACATCAAACCCTTTCTGCTCTCCCACAGAGGCTTATATACCCCCCATTGTTCTAACAATCAGGAAGTGCATCTAAAATGGCATCGGCCCATGTGACGTGCATCATGTGACTCTTTTGACAACATCACGTGATCAACATAGCAATCCCAGCACTTCCGGAACCTCTAGAGCACACGTTGGCCTCTGGGCTCCATTTGGTGTTACGTGCTTGCTCACGAGTGACCAGGTAGCACTTTAACAGCTGAATTAAACAATTAGCAGTTACGGGCATGAAAGATCAAACGTTTTATGTGCGCAAAGTTCAACATAGCTCTCCACATAGCCTGTTCTCGGCTGTCCTGCGCGTCGGCTAAAAGCAGCGCTAAGATGCATCTTAGCATGCAAATATCGCTAAGATGACAGTTACGAGCTACGTGTAAACATGGCGCTCCAATTTAATGAGTCTGATGGTTTGTGTTTAATAACATTAGACAGGTATATTGTTTTTGTCTTGATAATCTAACTGCATTTTGCAAATGAAAACATAGTTTTCATAAAGAAACGAGGGCCTTAACAAATTCAAACTTGATTTTAAATAATTCCTTTTTATATTTATGGTTAACTGAAACTTAATTGTTGCATACTAGATCATTAAATGTGTTAAGATAATACACATATATATAATAGTCTCTAGGCCTTTTTTATCCTTCTTTACATAAAAAATCAATACTAAATAATCTAATGTTCCTAGTATTAGGTACAATATGCTTAAAATATAGTATGAACTAGACAAGCAAATAATATGTTATATAGAAAACATATTTACTCTAATAAATGTTTAATTGTGTATGCCTTTATACACATTAAATATATGTGGTTTAAAGTAGGTTACATTATGCATGTTCAATATAGGAAATAAATGTTTCACATTCTTTTCTACATATAATACTGTTACTTTTGACCTGTTATACTATGCACACTAAAATGAAATACAGGATATCAAAGCAAACATCATCCCTTTGAATTATATTTCCTTTTTAGGTACCTATTACCATGTTTAAATGACATTTTCCTTACAGATGTATATCCAGAGAAATGTTTAAAATATACAACTATTGATTTTAGAATTTAACCACATTTCTGAAAAGCAGATGATTTGGGAGTCTCACAGAGCACTGACTTAAATAGCTAAGATCACTCACATTGACAAGAATACTGATACGAAAAAAGAGCAAGTCTATTTCCAAGGGACTATGATTTGAAATATTGATTCAGTCAAATTAATTGAATTTTTACCTTGAAAAGTGATTACAAAAATGTTTCTCCAATAATAATTTGTATCTGCTTTGGATAAGATTAACATTAATTTCTTTGCTTGTCCCCATTACTTTTTTATTATTCATTAGCCACTCTCTTTCTGCATGTGTAAGAGACCTTGATGAAGCATGTTTATTCATAGATTAACCTTTTTAAATAATTCTAACAGCTCTCTAACAGGAACCTTTCTGGCATGCGGAATATCTTGTCTTTGTTTCATTATTCAATCCTTGCACTTCATCATCCACTTGAGATGCAGAACATGAATCATACCATTCTTCCTACTGTTCTCTTTTTTCCCAGTGAAGTGTCCTCTGCAGTCTGATCCCACTGGGTGACTGTTCACAAAATACTGCAGCACAATTGTCTACTGGACGACTATGGGATAGAGAAATTTCCGCAAAGCTTCAGTGCAATTATTGATTTATGTCTTCTTTAGTTCATTACATATTTGAGACCATGTTTTTGTTCTTTGTGCTTTATAGCTTTCATTAGAATATTCAGTTTTCAGTTTGTCTTCAGAGACAGCTGTAAAGGTGACATTGCATATCATCCCTGTTCCTATAATCTCATGGGTTTATTTGTCATGCAATTTTTAAGTGGTGAAGACAGCAAAAGTAAGGACTTCACCAATATCATTTTTTTTATTAAACATTCAATCCTGAACTACCATTTCATCTGCATTTTTATTTCTCTATTGACAGCATCAGTGTTTGAAGTATTTTAATATCCATTTCAAATGGATGTTTTTAGCATACACTATGTATTTGAAGATGTATAAGGGGAACAAATCTTTTCAAATCACATACATTTCCCAGACTTGAAATACTCTAGCCAAACATTTTTTTTTTTTTAAATACGCACCACACTTTCTAAAACTTTACTGAACATTTAAAATTAAAGAACATTCTGCATGATTTTTTTTCTGAGAGTGATATAGACTTTGGGAACTGACTGTCTATAATATGCAGCATAAACCTCTAGAACAATTTAAATAAAAAGTTTCATGTTATGCAATTTGATGGCAACACATTAAAACGTTATGAAAATAGTATATGATTATCCTGCTTATTAAATTGACTTATTATACCAATTTGTGTTTAATTAACAAATATTGATAATGTTCCAAGTAATGAGAATTTATTTTCAGGTCACATACATATAATTGTCACCAGAAATATTCCTATTTTAGCCTTTCTGTTTTAATTTAGATGATTTAACACACTGTTTGTTTTCTCCTCTGAAATACTGTAAGCATGTAGAAAGATATTACAAAACCAAAAATAACTAGTTTAAATAGGATGCGATAGTTGCTTGACTTGAGGCTTATTAAATGAAAAGAACATAAAATGGTGTCAGATTGCTTTACTTCTATTATGTGTCTCTAAGCAGATAAACTTATAAAATCTAATAATATTGCTCCTAAATGTGCTGAGCTGTTTCTCATAGTGACAGAATTTTAATAATAGTTTGCTTAATACAGTTTTATTTTCTCTAGTCTAGTTAGTAATTTTAATCTAATGAATTTATTGTATAAACTGTAAAGTTTGAGCCAGTTGTATTACAAGTGCAGAGATGATATATATAGTCTTTTTTGGCACCTGTATGTCTTATATGCATATGGAGCTGCATATACGACTATATATGTCTTAAGAAATGGATAAAGTATAACCTTAGAAATAAAAAGAAACATAATAAAATTGCACAAGAAGTAAATTGTAGGGCACAAGCAATGTTTTTAATCATTTGGATACTAAAAGTGTTTAGTCTCTTTCTATTTGTTTCATTGTTTATTTTTGTTTGTTTTTATTAAACGTAGTCTCATGTTTATACCTAGTTATCTTCATGAAATGTTATTATAAAAAAGTTTGTTTATGGTATGTGCATAACATCTGTCATAAGAAACCTGGATTTATAGACCTTTTTGAAAATAACAACTAGACCTTGATAGACACTAACAATGGGTATCTGACCTATGGGCAACAAGAGCATTTTAAAAGACTATGGACTCTATTTAATTCCAAGTCATAATGACATGTAACCTGTCATTTTGGATGTGGGTTACTAATTTTTTACATATATAGATAAGTTTAATTGACTCAAGCCTGTAATTAAATGCTCACAGCCCCAACATGCAAAACATAAACCCTTAAGTAGCATTTCAGGTCATGATCATGATCAATTAAGCAAACCCATAAGTTATATTTTAGACAGATCCAATAATAAATGAGACCATCATCAGGATGTCAGTAAAACATGGAGTATAAACTACAATCAATTAGTGTTTAGAAGTCTGATTTGCAATCGGACTCACTATCTAGAAATCACTAAAAATCAATAAAGCAACTGTCCTAGTCCATGCAGATTCCACAATATGTATTAACTCCTTGATTCCTAAGATCGATACAACATAAAAAAAAAAAATTGTATTGCAGCTTGAGATTGTTGTGCAATTAATTCTAATGCCTTTCATTGCTTTCCCATATTTTTAAGTACAGAAGTGTATGTTTATTTGCTTTTGCAGTGTTACAACATTATACATTTGCCATTTACGGGTTTTAAGGCAATTGCGGGCTTGTTGAATTGCTGTAATTTAATATCGATTTTGCGTATTTAGCACTGGTAACTAGAGATGTCGCGGACACTTCGCCCGTGGACTATTTGCGGCGATTTTCGATCATGTTCGCGTTCGCAGCGGACGGCGAACACATGCGCTTTTCGGTTCGCCCCCTATACTTTATCATTGAGGAAACTGCACCTCACAGTCAGCAGACACATTCCAGCCAATCAGCAGCATACACTCCCTTCCAGGGCCTTCCATCTGAAGGACAGCATACATTTTAGAATCATTCAGAAGCTGCATTCGTTGTGAGAGGACAGATAGTGTAGCTGCTGGAGATTTAATAGGGAAATAGATAGCCAGGCTGTGTATTTAGTTCCACTACAGACCTGAAGGACTCATCTGATATCTGCTGCAAGGACAGCAACCCAAAAAGCCCTTTTTAGGGCTACAACATCATTTATTTTATTTTATATATTTTTTCTGTGTAATCTAATTGCATATGCCTGCCAGCGTGTGTGTGTGACAGGCTAACACCTAACAGCTTATATTGTGCTTATTTTCACTACTCATACCTGGTGGTGTACCATACATTGGAAACAACCATTTTTTCCTGTAATCTATTTTCAGTTGCCTGCCTGTGTCAGGCTCACAGCTTATATAGTGCTCAGTGAAATAAAACAACACTTTTTTGACTGTAATAGATTGAATAGCAATTGCCTGCCTACAGGCGTGTGTGTGTGAAGCCTATTGCAACTACTCTGCCAACTTTTGCCAGTGCACAGTGATACGTCATATCTGGTGCAACCGTAGTGTACAGTGACATAAAACAACACTTTTTTGACTGTAATTGATTGAATATCAGTTGCCTGCATACAGGCGTGTGTGTAAGGCCTACAGCGCCTACTCTGCCAACTTTTGCCAGTGCACAGTGACACTCATATCTTACTGTGAAGCGGGTGTAACCCTTACACTACCTGATCAATACAACATCATACCTGATGTTTTAAAGCATGTTATTCCAAACAATTTAGGAATGCTAGGTGATTTATGCCCTTTATGGCTTAAAACCAGACTCTGCATCAACTATGTAATTTTCCGTGGGAGTTTTGCCATGGATCCCCCTCTGGCATGTCACAGTCCAGGTGTTAGTCCCCTTGAAACAACTTTCCCATCACTATTGTGGCCAGAAAGAGTCCCTGTGGGTTTTGAAATTCGCCTGCCCATTGAAGTCTATGGCGGTTCGTCAGGGTTCGCCCATGTTTTTGACAACCACAGTGCAATTGGAATGAGAGTAGCTAAAAGTAGCCAATTGAATATCAGCAACATTTATGGACTCATTTAATTGCGATTTGGACAATTGAGCCTATATCAGTTATGGAAATTTAATATGGGATAAGGTGTTTTTCCTAAGTTCTAACTCTTCTGCCATTGAACAGTTATTTTATGTGTAGAATGTGTTTTGGAGTGTAACTGTGACATTGGGTAATAAAAATATTTGGGGGTTAGTACTTCTTAAAGTAGCCAATCGTGATACCAGTTTGCTTCCAACGATGTTGGTAACGCAGTTGTAACTTCGCAAAGCAAGGTCACAACCGAAGCCTCGAAAGGTAAGGCAAAGCAACCGCACAGCACTTAGGTTGCATTGCAGCCAGCGGCGCCACCACACACGTGAGCCTGGAGATGCCAGGCGTAGCAGCCCGCAGCACTTAGGCTGCAATGAGCGTCAAACCCACAAAAACAAAACGTACAAGGGGAGACACAGGCAGCTTGTGAGTGAGATTGCAAGTGAATTACACCCATATTTGGCGTGTTTGGTCACTCAAAAATCACCTAAGCAAGAAAAAAAAATGGTGGACAAAAAACGAAAAATTTCAGAAACAGCATGAAAACGAGGCTCAGCAATGCCAGGCTAACAACATTTACAAAATGCTGAAGACAGTAACACTTACACGAACAACGTTAGACACTAGGGACTTAGAAAATACATCACAACGAACACACCAACACTTACAACAACAATGCCAGGCACGCAGCACTTTGAAGTCACTGCACGCTACGCAAACATTCAGCACACACACAGAGGAGAAAGACACAGGGAAGTGATAGGGAGGAGATGCTGGAAAGAGACACATGGCATTCCCAAGCACTAAACTTGCAGGTTAACGAACCCTGAAATGAGCGGCCTATACAGTAGGTGAGAGAAAAGGCTCGCAATGAGCGCGCAAGGTGAGCCAGCTGAAGGCACTCATTGCAGGGCTCACGATGAGCACTGCAAGTGGCAGAGGCTTGCAATGAGCGTAGGCGAGAGGGAAAGCTTGTGATGAGCACCTTCGTTGCTCATTGAGGGGCTCACGATGATCACCGCGAGTGGGAGAGGATTGCAATGAGCACCAAAGGTGCCCAGAGGACCAAAAGCCTCACATTGTGTGGTAAACAGCATTGCCGCCTTACATTTTTAATCATGTAATTTTTGATGGGCAAGTTCCTAGTGAGCATATATTTACTGCAATTCCTGTAACCCTTAGTATGCACATTAGTTTCCCATGTAGTACTGTATCAAAAGCCTTTGCAAATTCCAAAAAGTCTAAATCCACGGATTTGCCTTGATCCAAGTTCCTACAGACCGCCTCATAGAAACTAATTAGGTTTGTTTTACATGACCTGTCCCTCATAAATCCACGTTGTCTCCTACTTGTAATCCTATTTAAACAGACATATTCTAGTATATTATGCCTTACTAACCCTTCTGAAAGCTTTTCCTCTACAGATGTTAAACTTACACGTCTATAATTTCCTGGATTTGTTCTTGCTCCCTTCTTAAATATTGTTATCATCTCTGTTTTTCTTCAGTCATCTGGTAGAGATTCTGTGTTGAGATATAATGGTTTGGCTATTACAGAACCCCAGTTCCCTCAGTAGCCTTGAATGTATTCCATCAGGGCCCGGGGCTTTATTAACATTTATTTTTTCCAACCTATTATGGATTTCTTCCTGCATTAACCAATTCTTTGGAGTAGGTTGTGTAGCCCCATGTTGCAGTGTCCCAAAGCTCATCTGCTTTTTCCTGTTTTCTCATTATTAGATGGCTTGATTCACATTGTAATGTTTCTATAGCTTCCTTCCTGGCCTTTTTGCCATTAATATATTGAAAAAATATTTTAGGGCTACTCTTTCTCTCCTTTGCAACTAATTTTTCATTTTCTATTTTAGCCAGTCAATGGCTCTTTTGCAAACCTTGTTGATCTCCTTGTACTCAAGTAAAGCAGTCTCTGTCCCCTCTTTTTTGTATAATTTAAATGCCTGTTTTTTACTCTGTATCTTGATCTTGAAATCATTGTTAAGCCACATGGGATGTGATTTGCTCCTTTTACTTTTATTCCCACATGGTATATGGTGATAGGTACAGTATGTATATTTAATAAGGATTTAAATGTTGTCCATTTATGTTCAGTAATTTTACCCGTCAGTTCTCTGTCCCAGTCTATACTTTGTATTGCTGCACTTTGACCAGTAAAATCTGCCCTTTTAAAATTAAGAGTTTTTGTTGGCCCCTTACAATTTAGATTTTTTAGTTCAATCTTAAATTAGACTCTGTTGTGATAAGTGTTTCCCAAAGGTTGCCCTATTTCAACATTTGATACCAAATCAATATTATTTGTGATAGCTAAATCCAAGTTAGCTTAATTTCTAGTAGGTTTTTGAATAACCTGGGCCAGATAATGATCCCTGATTGTACTCAAGTACCTGCTCCCCCTTAGTAACTTACCTAGTGATCTGCTGGCTCACTGTTTTTCTACTCCTGTATTTGTTGCTCTAACGTGCAACAGAATGTATATGTCTCACACAGAAAATTTCAGCTGTGTCAGAAAATAGTGATTACTTTGCTTTCATTTCAATTAAATTGTGAGGTGTTACAGTTCTTTTGCTGGCAGTTGATATAACTTGATATTAAAACATGACTATATATCCTAGCCTGCTATGCAGAGGAGAGAGGAAGTATCTTCATGAGTAGCACAGTTCAACAAATCTGAAAAAAAGTTTTGTTATTCCCAGCCTGACAGTGCTGTTTATTAAGCCATAGAAACATCAAACATTTTTCAGGGCTGTCACATGAAGTCTGAAGACAAGAGCATATAGGCACCTCCCTTCTCTGCCTAATGGAAAAGCTGACAACTCAAAATGCTCACTTTATTAGATATTAAGGTGTTTAGTATCAAGGTTTTGTAAAAGCAGGCTTCTATTTCAGCTGTTGAAAAAAAAGAACTGTATTAGTAAAAATCAAACCAGATCATGATGTAATTCTCAGGAGACACTTCATATTAGTGAAAGCTTAAGCTCAATTTCCACTACAGGCAGAGTGTAATCTCCTCCTCTAAATCACCTTTAATTCTATTTTGATGGAATGGCAATGTTAATTTAGTCTCTTGCATTAAATTCAAGTGAGATATTTTACTTCAGTCATTTACTTTAAGCAGCTTATTTTCCAATTTTGTATGTTTAAAATAGAGAAAAGATGCATGGTTTGGAAAATCATGCTGAAATAAATATTGGATGTTCACTAGTCAACTTAAATTTATAATGTTAACATACAAAAATGCTATTTCAACATTCAGCAATTGTAAAATGTCCAATGTCATCAGGAAATTGGACATCAACACAAGATATAACTGGTGTCATTTTCACTTGCATATGCATATACACCTCTCCACTCAAAACGATTATACATAGCACAACTGACACTTTTAAAATTCATTTCCTGTCTGACTTCATTGAGATATTAGCTGTTCCACTTTACTTAACAATTTGTGAATTGATTTTTTTTTCAGTTAATGAACCTTAATGCAGTACCTGTTGAAAATATGCTTTAAATTTGATGTAAGTTTTCATTGGTATGTTTGAAAAAATAATATTCCTGTATACCGCTGCAAGTATATATCAAAACTATAGAAGGCAAATAAAGACAGAGGCCCCTATTCAATTGCAAGCGTGCAGTTTATGTTATACAGGCCATAAGTCTGCAGGCTTGAAATTTGCTACATTTACAGATCGATTCGATTGAACAAGCCCATAATTTACGGGCAGAAAGCCAAAACCATAAACTATGCAATCGGAAGTAGCATTTCAGAGAGTGATCATGATCAATTATCCAAGGCCGTAATTACCAATTTAAAAACAGCCAATAGTAAATTAGGCCATCATCATTACGGCAGTATAAGATGGTGGTTACATGTCAATCAATTATAGTTTAAAAGTCCGATATGCGATCAGACTCGCAATCCAGCAATGTACAAAATAATAAAAAGAATGAAGGAAATGTTCAAGTCCATGTGGGTGCCCTGATATGTATTAACTCATTGATTCCTGGGATCAATATAACATGAAAGAAAATAAAACGGAAAAAAAAAATTATTGCAAATTTGCGAGCTTGAGACAGCTGTACAATTAATTCTAATGTCTTTCACGGCTGTTCCCATCTTTTAAAGTGCAGTATTGAATTTTTTATTTGCATTTACAGTGCTAAGATCAGGTGTTTAACCCAATTGCGAGTCCTATCTGGTACTAGTTGGATTTTCTTCTACATTTGCCATTTATAGGTGTGAAAACATTTGCGGGCTTGAGGAATTGCAGCAATTAAATAACGATTTGCGATTGTAACATTTATGGGCTTGAAAGATCAAAGGCTTAGATGGCTGATGATGATTTTAACAACCGCAGGGATATCAGCCTGTAACCCGCAAATCTTTTGCGGGTAGCTAAAAGACGACAATTGAATAGCAAATAAGTTTACAGGCTACATTACGGGTTCCAGTAACCAACAATTGCTTAATTGAATAGGGGCCTGAGTGTTCATGTTAAGCACAACAATATTTGCAGAGAAAATATTGCTTTATTTATTAAGGATCTCCATAGTTAACAGGGCCTATTGAGAACATTCAATGTGAGGACATACAGGAAGTTTGGCTAATACAGTTTTGATCCCAGTTACAACATTCACTAAACATTTGTATTTCCTTCTCTGTAGTTTTTTTGTTGTATAACTAAAAAGCCATATACTGAAAGTTAGTAAGTGTGGACTGGATGGATCTAAAAAGCCATAGGCTCTTACATCTAACAAACACAATAGTATAAATTCCATTACTAGGGAACCTCATGGCTGAATCCATCTGCTTATAACTAGGTCTAACCAGCTATTCAGTAGACTGCCATTTCGCCACATGACTGGCTTACGCATAGGCTTAGATAATAGAATTTTAATTTTAAAATTCCCTATATTCTTGGGAATTGTCTATTTTGCATATTGTAGGTAACTCAGAAAATATTTTACTAATACATATACATTTAAATGTAACATGTATGCTCACCACTCTTATTTCTCTCTATTTTAAAGAGAGAAAAAAAAAGATGCACTTTGGAAGACAAGAAAAAAGGAAAACAAAAGAGGCTGTTTGCTCATGGGATGCTTTTGAGTGGTAATACTTAGAATATCACAGCTATTTCCCATATTTAACCTAGCATTTATCCTACCATTAGAGATTTAAAGGACAACTGTAGTAAAAAATGTGAAACAGCCTATTTTAAAGAATGATGGTTGAAAATAAGCAACATGTTTTTAGAATGTAATACAATAGCAATAATATAGTCTGTGATTTATTACTTTTACTATCAACTTGCCTGTCAAAAAAAAATGGTCAATAACATTTTAAAGCTGGGAATACAGTTTGTGACACAATATGATCATCTGAGACTCTTAACCTTTTTTTTTTTATCTACAAAGAAGTACCAAAATTTATAATAAACGTTTGAATTTTTGTAACAATGAACTGTTGAACCATATCAAACTTTTGAATGTTCATGTATGCATTAATAACGAAACAATATAAACTTGGTGCTGTAGTAGAAACCGTTAGAACGCATTACACATGCCTCGCGGGTTGTATTTTTTTTTCTAAGTCTGCGCTTTCCTTTGTAAAGTGTTACGAGTCGTAATTTTTCATTTTTTTTTCAAAACTGCTACGGGGTTTGCAATGTGAATTGGATAATGAATGCTTTTGTTAAAGTGTAGTCTCGCGGCTTATAGATTTATGTTGAAGTGTAGTCCCGGGGGTCGTAGGGATGAGTGCCTATGGCGCTGATCTCCAGCAGCACAGTGAGTGCCTTCGGCACTTCCTGCCTAAGTCGTATGGGATCGTAGGGCTAAGCACCAAAGGCGCTCATCTCCACCAGCGCAGTGAGCGCCTTCGGGGCTTCCTTACTAAGTTGGATGGGGTCGTAGGGATGAGCACCTATGTCACTCATCTTCACCTTTGGCGTTCCTTGCTAGCAACTGCTGCCTTTGCAAGGGCTGCAGTTGCGGCGGGCTCGCTATGCGAGCCCGCAATCATTAGCATCAACCTGTATTGCTCACGACTATATATGTGATATGGATTTTATGCTGCTGTGGAATTTATCATTTCAATCATCTACTTTGTGAGGTGGGAGGAGACTTTGAATATGCAAGGTTGTGGCTTAACAAAGTAAAATGGAAGGTTTCAGCAAAGTATAATTAAACATAAAAGTTAAATATGTAGAGGTTGTGCTAGTTTAATTATTTATTTTTTTTACTTTAGAAAAATGTTGTCCATAAGTAAATTTGTTATTCAAAATACTATATAAAAAAAAAAAATGTCCACGGTGCCCTTTAATTTGTGTTATTGTACTTTAATTTTCCATTTAGGTCTATTATTGCCTTTTTTCCTGTATGTGCTAAGATGTAACCATATATAAAAATGCACACCATAGAGCAGAGTTAAGTTGTATTAGTAAAGACAACTATTAAATGTATTGTTTACTCTAGAGGAGGGTTGAGCAGACATCACTTTCATCAATTAAAAACAATTACCTATATTTTGGTGTATAACACTTTCTGGGCAAAATACCAAGTAACATGTCTGACTTACTAATGCAGGAAGAAATAAATATCACTTACAATTTAATGGATTCTTTCAACTTAAAACCACTTATTTGTTAACCAGTAAAGTTTAACTAGGTTTCAACTGTTATTTATCTTATCATTGAAATGACCTAAGAAGTAAGCCAAAAAACACAATATTTCTTTCTAATCCTATGGAGTAAATACAATTTTATCTGTGCATCAATATTTATTTCACAAATCTTTGAAATTCCGACATAATGAAAATGATAATCCATCAATCAAAATTGATATACCAGTGTTTGTTTCAACCGATTATGGGATTTTGTTTATACATAATATACTATCCATTGATGTAAAACAGTTATATATTTTGAATATCGAGGTTTTTTTTGATTGATTACTCCTTCAATGATTATCATGATCTTCACAAGCAAACAGTCATGTAATATAGTGTCATGTAATATGACTTAAGAAATATCAGTTATCAATGCATCTAATGTATTTCTCACATTTTAATATACACTATTTTCCATGGAGAAAAACAGCCCCATCTTTGGTGAGAAAAAAACTGAGTAATTCTATAAGATCAGAGTGTAAACCTAAACAAAAATATATGAAACATGCATGTTTTCATTATCAGTTTTTCATTTTTATCAGAACATACTTTGCAATGGAAAAGATAGTTCTGCATCAGCAATTAATTATTTAGATGTAATGGTAACTAAAATGTATCAATTTTAATTAATGCAGTTTTCCATAAAGCTACTGGCAGAAATACTATTTTGTATGAAAGGCATTTACATCTTCATAGTTTAAAAATGCACTACATATAGAGAGTCATTGAAAAATAAATGGTTAAAACCTTGAATGACGCTGGAATGGGTAATAGACTAATGCATGGAGGACATAACCAACACACAGTACCAACAGATGCTATCATGTGTCTAGAGATTAGTTGATATATATACTGAACAAATTGAATCTGCAAGAAATGAAGAAGATCATTTTCACATTGTTTCAGCTTATTCTACATTTTCAAATGCTTTGAAACATATTATCATGACTCATTATAGAGCGTTATCTTGATGTGGGACATTTAATTGACAGTCCTATATTTGGCTTTAAATACAGCTATTAAGGACTTTTTTTGTAAGTTCTGATGCAATAAATAAAACAATACATGAAAAAAGCTTGGTGGACCCCATAAGACATTATTTTGCATGTGGGATGTGTACCACCTACCCATTTGCAATAAAGAATAAACATTTTTGTAATCTGATCACTGGACTAAGAGAGATACGAATAAGTCATATTACATTGTTAAACTGTGCACATAATCCAAAATTAATGTATTAAATTAAACATTATTAACACTAACTTTTTAGAGTGACAATAAAGATAAATGTTCCTCTTTACAATAGACATTATCCAATCATATGTTAGATGATGATTTATCCACTACTCCTGTGTTACAGCATTTCAAAGATGATAAGCATACAGTATCTTTGTAGAGTTTAAATAAATGTTAGTGGATTATGTGGAAATACAACCTTCAGACTCTGAAGTCATGTTGATTGAATTTACATTTTTGCTTATCTTGCTTCCATTATGTTTATACAACTGGTAAGGTTATGAATGAGATTTTTTATACTTTAATACTCTAATTACTTTACATTAATCTGGTGTTATCTTATTAAGTTTGTGTGTGTTCTGTACTTTTAATACCTTTTCAACGATATCAGTGGTTGTTTGTGTTTGGTAACCCTGATGTACTTTTCACCAAACTGAAACAATGGATTTTGTTAGGAGTCATTAAAAGATATTTTTGCACTTACATTTGGTGTTGCTTTAAATAGCTTTAGCATCTAGGATATTCAACTTTTATCTTTCTCATTTTCAAAAAAACTGGACAAAAGATTTGGTCAAATTGGCTTTGTTCTCATAAATTAGCTTCATGATCCTTCTGCCAAGGGATCACATATGGAGGGAAAATAGGGGATGTCATTATTTCTCTGTACCCAGTTTTCAGTTTAATTGCATCAGAGTTAAATATATTTCTTTTTTTGTTAATAACTGTTTTTATTTTTTCACAACAGAAAATAAAGATAGTACTAATGAAAGATAAGCACAGTGGAGAGACTCTTTATACACATGGCTATGACTGGAGCATTAATACAAAATAGAATATAAATATTTCAACCTTTGGCTTAACAACAATTAAGGCATTTTGGCCTCTCCGTGCAACCACTGTGGTTGAGTCTGCCTGTCCTGCATTAGCCTCCTAAGCCACCAGAGAGCCCGTAGATGTGGACACCCCTCTCAAATCTTTGTTCAAGAAGCCACGTCTATATTGTAAACAGAGTTGTATACTTCATGTCAAATTTCAGGTGTCCCATAGGGCTGTGTTAGAGGGCAGGCAAGAAAGAAGTTGTAAAAGGGGAAA
Organism: Discoglossus pictus; assembly: GCA_027410445.1. Lineage (NCBI taxonomy): Eukaryota > Metazoa > Chordata > Amphibia > Anura > Alytidae > Discoglossus > Discoglossus pictus. Next base: position 357,045,919 of record CM050164.1, read on the forward strand.
GAGAACAAAAATTTAAAAAAGGGGAAAGAAAGAGGTTGGAAGGAGAGGTATTTGAAAAAGAGGGGAGAATGAGAGGAAAACAGGCAGCCAAGAGGTAATTTAGGAAAATGCTGTAGTGCTACAGCAAAATGAGGAAGAGAAAGAGTGTAAGAGGAATAGTAGTGGGTTTCAATGTGTAGTACACTATGTGTATGTGTGAGAGAATAATACACTATTCACTTATATCAATATGCCGATGTATATCCACGTGTAGCAACTGTCAGGGAAGACAGTGCATCTTCTTGGATATTTTTAAGTATCCACACAGTCAGGGTGTGTAATATATTATCAATTTCTTTAATAATCAAATAACTATACATATAAGTGTTCTATTAAAAACATCAAAAGGCTGATAAGATGCATTTCATCACTCTTATTTTGTGGCTTTTCAATAATCAAGTCACCTCTACAAATAAGTATAGAAGAAACATACTTGTAACTTACAGTGGCTAAACCCAATTACTGTATAACTTCCTTCTGGTACATTTATATATATATATATATATATATATATATATATATATATATATATATATATATATATATATATATATATATAAATACTGTAAAATATATCACATGATTGTACATCCAGAAATGTATACAAATACAATCAAAATTGTAATTCCAATTTAATTCCCACGTGTGGATTTCAAATATATCACCATAAACCACAGAATAAAGTCAGATAGCACTTATTGTGGAGCTCCAATATGTTGCCATAAACCACAGAATAAAAACATTAATTAGATAAACACCATTATGTGTCACATGATCATATCCACTGTGTTTCGTTGTGTCCTAATACAACGTACTACGACCAAATTTGTTTAGAACACTCTGATCACAAGGGAAGTATTCCCCAATGGTGGGTTGTTTCAACACCCTGTGGTGATGATGATGATGAAAATGGATGAATACATCTTTTTGTGGGGGCATAGATATTATATAAAGTAAATAGTAGAAGAAATGTACTATATACTTAATATTAATGTAGTAATAAAACTATCATACATATACTGTACTAGATTACTTCCCTTTATACTTTGTACACTATACAGATTACTCCCCTATATTCTTGAAAGCTGAACCATTTATCCTAAGGTGTATAAAAATTTTGTGAATCTAATTTTGAATAAAATTTTATGTCCATTAACCCATACAGTGCTTTTAATATAGATAGTTGCTTATATGAGAATGTTATTTTATTAAGGCTCTAGTTATATTAATAATAAATCCACTGTCTCTGAAGCATTTCCTTACCTTAGCTCACATGTAGCCCTCTATTGAGCGAAAAATCGTTTTGCTTGTTTGTTTTCGTTAACTGGTTGTGAAATAAATAGATAAAATAAATGATATAAAATGTGCTGTTCAGCTGTTGCAGCTTTTTTATTTTGCCATTTACAATACTATTTCCTTGGCACAGTGTATACATCATTAGAGTAAATATTTTCCCAAGTGTTGTGTGGCATTTACATAACTTATAAAACTAAAATTTTCTGTGTTTACTGTCATTCAGATTTAACGTCTTTTGTTCTTCAACACTTTGCTGATATATAGATGGTAACTTCTTTGTTTCTGGTAGCAGGTGTTAGAAAGGAATGACTGTAACTTCTGCAATGATGTATGTTTTACAGCTGAAACTGAAAAAAAGTGAGTGTGCACATACATATAGCTACATGTCAATAAATGAATGGGCTCATTTACAATGTTTTAACCATTTTGTTACATCAAGTTGATAACCATCTCCTTTTGACTTAAATGAAAATTGATATTAGGCTGCTGTACTAAACCCGGTAACACAATGAAGGATAAAGCTTAGCACATCTGTAAAGCTAGTAATGTGTACATTGTTTGTTAGGTCCAATGAATAATTAAAACAATTAGGATTTGTGAGCAGACAATTTTTTTTTATTCCCAAACCAAAAATGATACCTGCTATTTCATTGCTTTGGATAATGCACTCCTAGTTTAGATTTCAAGAACTCACTATAAGATGTGGCACTCTATATGATGGTTATCCAGATAGGAATCAGATTTTGTAGTGTACACGTAGGGATAAAGAGATAAAGTACAAAAAGAATACATGCATATATGCGATTTTTAGCAATCATTAAGACATGTTAAAAATGTTCTACAGAATTTCTACTCTGTTGCCCAAGACTTTTTTTTATACAATCACATATATAGTTGTCGTACTGGGAGTTGTGTCGTGCACAGTTGTGCCCCACAACTGCGGTCCTCGCAAATCGATTGATGCAGTTGCGGGGGTGTAGGCCCGTAGGACTTACCTGCAATGACCGCCAATCGCAAGGCCCATAGGACTTGGGCGCCATTGATGTGAGGCCTGCAGTACAGCGGGCCACATCAACCTAGGCTCTTGATGAGCACCTATGGCGCTCATCGCCAGGCCTGTATGGCCCCCCCCCTTGCCCCACTGATGAAGGAGGAACAACCGGCAGGAGTCTTGAGAGAGGAGCCGCCCGCCTCACAGACAGGACAGGTCCGGCCTCCTTCAGCACTGGAACCGCCCTCCTGCATTTGCCTCTGATATGGGTGACAGCCAGAAAAGGCTCAAATGGGTCATCACTTCCCCTGCCAAGCCATCAGTGCTGATGGAACGCAGAGGCCAGGCCACTCCCCTGCCAAGCCTGCAGTGCTTACGGGATGTAGAGGCCGGCCCATACCTAAAGACCAACTCCCACACTGGAGACGTGCTGGGAAGGCTGGAGCTCCAGGGCACACACCTCATCTACACAGCGCACATGCACACCCTGTCTGACTTCCACTGGAACCGGCTGCACATCACTTCCTCTGTCAAGCCCCAGCCTATCACGGCCCTCCTGATCCACCTCCCGCAGCGAAATCGGCCACACACACAGGGCCAAGGGAAGCCAACGAGTGAGAAGAGTGAGGTAAAAGTAAGAGACTGAGGGCCTGTGCCAGGAGAGGGGTTGGCAGACATACAGCCAGGGTACAGGTAAGAGACACCAGGGTACAGGTAAGAACTGGGGATACTATATTGGGGTGAGGGGCCTGGCAGCACACGTAGGACATAGGTATACACAGCCTGGCCGGGGACAACCTCCACCATAGGCCAGGACAATGGTGGCCACACAAAATATTACAGTTTGGGCCCAACTTTGACATTTCCACTTGTTGCCAACAGTTTAGACATTAATGGCTGTGTGTTGAGTTATTTTGAGGCGACAGCAAATTTACACTGTTATACAGGCTGTACACTAACTACTATACATTGTAGCAGAGTGTAATTTCTTCAGTGTTGTCAAATGAAAAGATATAATAAAATATGTACAAAAATGTGAGGGGTGTACTCACTTTTGTGAGATACTGTACATGTTAATCCTTAGACTTTTGCTTTTGTTTGTTCAAAATACAGCATAATAAAAAGTTAACTACTCTTTATATAGTGCTCTTCAAAAGAAACATTCAAAGTGATGTTAAGAAATTAATTAGATGTCACATGAATAATTACATTTTAAAAACATTTTTTTAAACTATACATTTAAAAAAAACAAGTTTGTTTGATATTACTCGCTAAACACAGCCACATGATCTCCATTTGGAGGCATAGTACTACTTTTATGCAGATGGTCTTTTTTCAGTACAGTAGGCACCTAGTTAAAAATGCAGGCAAGACAATTCAAGCATAAATACATTTCTATAGAAGTAAGTATGAGAATAAGCTAAGAAAAAGCTCAAAGTTATTCATAAATGCAAACATTTTCAAGGGCTTCAGATACAAATAGGGACCTGATATCGATAGGTCTAAGAATAATGTTTTTAGTTTTACTGGGTATGTTAATAAGAGTATTAGATATTATTAAGTACTTGAAGTGTATTGCCATGACCTACCTGGACTCATGTTTTTTTTTACAACTGTGTAGTGATTGGCATTAGCACCGTGGCTACATGACCCTAGGGCTATTCTATTGGCATCACATATTATAATTGTCTAACTGCGATTCGCCGTCACGCTTGAGACGAATCACAGTTTGACAATCATAAACTGCGCATTGCGCATCAGTAGCCGCGCTTGCGCAGAGCGCGGCGCGAGCCACGCATGCGCAGAGCGAGCCGAGCATGCGCGCAGCGCGGCCCGAGCCGCGAGCAGATGGGAGAGTGGGGAAGAGGGGGGGGGAGAGGCACAGAGGGAGAGTGGGGAAGAGGTACAGAGGGAGAGTGGGGAAGAGGGAGAGTGGGGAAGAGGGAGGGAGAGGCACAGAGGGAGAGTGGGGAAGAGGCACAGAGGGAGAGTGGGGAAGAGGCACAGAGGGAGAGTGGGGAAGAGGCACAGAGGGAGAGTGGGGAAGAGGCACAGAGGGAGAGTGGGGAAGAGACACAGAGGGAGGGGGGAGAGACACAGAAAGATAGGTGGGAAAGAGACACAGGGGAGGTAGAGGAGGGGGAAAAGACACACGGGAGGGAGAACAGGGGGAAGATACACATGGGAGGGAAATGGGGGGGGGAAGAGGGGAACATACACAGGGGGAAGGGGGAAAGAGACACAGGCTAGGGGGGGGAACAGGCACAGAGGGTGAGGGGGGGAAGAGGCACAGAGGGAGAGGGGGAAGAGACACAGGGGGGAGAGATACAGAGGGTGAGGGAGGAAGAGACACAGAGGGAAAGGGGGGAAAAGGTACAGAGAGAGGGGGGAAAGAAGCACAGAGGGGGGGGGGACAGAGGAAGGGGTGAAGAGACACAGTGGCGAGACACACAGAGAGAGGCGGGGGAAGAGGCACAGAGGGAGAGGGGTGGAAGACACAGAGTGGGGAGAGACACAGAGGGTGAGGGGGAAGAGACAGGGAGGAAGAGGCACAGAAAGAGTAGGGGGAAGAGACACAGGGGAGTGAGAGGAGGGGGAAGAGACACAGGGGAGAGAGTGCAGGGGGGGAAGATACACAAGGGAGGGAAATGGAGACACGAGGAAGGCCGGAACAGACACAGGGGAAGGGGGGAAAGAGACACAGGTCAGGGGGGAAACAGACACAGGGGAGGGTTGGGGGAGACACAGGGGGGGGGAAGAGATGCATGGGAGGGAGAAGGGGGAAGAGACACAGGGGAGGGGTTTAGAGACACGGGAGGGAGAGGGAGGTAAAAACACAGGGGGGCAGGAGATACAAGGGAGGTAGACGAGGCGGAAGGAGACACAAGGGAGGGAGAGGAGGGGGGAAATAAGACACGAGGGAGGAAGTAGACAGAGGGAGAGATTCGCAATGAGCTCCAAAGGGGCTCATTGCAAGGCCTGTGATGAGCGCCAAAGGCGCTCATCACAAGGCCAGTAAATTAGAGGGGGAGAGGCTTACATTGTGTGGCAAACGGCATTGCCAGGCTTCAGTTTTTATTGCCGTCATTTTTGACGGGCAAGTCGCTAGTTATTATATGATGCTCTGGGCCTCTTAGATGTCTTGTCAGCCTAAATTGCTCTGGGTCATTTTTGTAATGTTATTTTATGTGTGTGATGTGTTTTGGGGTATAACTATGCCATTGAGCTAACAAAAATATTTTGGGGTTAGTACCACTTTGAGGGCGACCAAAAGGCACCAACCGGGATACCCAGGCCCAGACCCCATCACCTAGACATTCTGCCATCAGTAGTTACACTCCCTAATCCGCCACTGCTGTGCCCAGATACTGCCCAGAGGTAGCTAATAATGGGGCAATAGACCCCTTGGCACCTAGGTGAGGAAGAAAACAGGCTGGCAAAAAAAAAAAGGTTATGTTCTGCTTGGGACACCTTTTCATAGTCTGTTTCATTTAGAGGTAGGACGTTTATTTTTATTTTTAGGCAGAAATTAATTTCTGAAACTTGTCCTGGTACACGGTAACATGTCTTGAAAATCTGTAACTTGGTTGCAACTTGTTCTGGAGAATCAACAACTTGTCTGAACTATCCTGTGTGTGGGGATAAAAGAACTTTAGACAATACAACCTGTGGGTAGGACTGATCTTCATGGCCTTTTCAAGCGCAACAAACAGCTGGTTGTGACATATGCATTTGAAAGAGAAGTGCACCCTGATAAAATTCTAGTTTTCAGTTTATACATTGGACAACCTTAAGCTGGATGATTAAATCATCAAAAAAATAATCTTGGAGTATCCTAGAGCAAGTACTAAAGACTTTACATTGTTGTGCATGAGGAAAGGACATATTTTGTAAATATTCCAGAGAGGAAGATGGCCATATTTGGTTTGTAATGAGAGGTAAGGAAGGATGATGGAGAGGTTTGATTAAAAAATGTGACTGAGAAAACAGACATGAGAGCTTGAGGGATTCTGAAGTTGTCAACAGAAAAGGACATTGCAAGTGCAGAGGTGGAAATGGTTGGGGAAATTACTAATTTGTTCATTTAACATTTTAGATGTATGAGATCATACAAGAGGAGTTGTTAGAAAGGGTTTGTAGATAGATTTGGGTATCATCAGCATAAAGATGGTACTGAAACCCACAATAGCTAATTAGTTTGGCAAGAGATGAAGAACAACAACAAGATAGTGGTAGTTGAGGAAAGAAGTCGTCACAGTAGGAGACACTGTGGAAACTGTAGATATATATCCCACAAACTGAGAAAGGATAGTGCCACACATGCCTACTAAGTAGAACGTTTGGAGGAGAAGTGGGTGGGTTACCATGTAAAAGGAATCAGATCAGAGAGGTCCAGGAGTATTAGGAAGGAGAAGCCTGCCTTGAATTTGACAGTAAGGAGGTAATTTATTACAGTGGTGAATGTAGTATCTGTTTAGTGTTAGGGGACAGATTGTGCATAAAGCAACTAACTATTGAAAAGAAAGTTAGATAGTGACTCAGACATTTGTCAATTAGCATTTCCAGCAGGTTAGTGGATAGAAGGAATAGAGGGAGAGAGAAATTTAAAGAGACATAAAGGATTAAAAAAGATCTAGTTTAGATGTATGGTGAAAGCATTCTTGAAGGAGGGTGGAAATGTGCCAATGGAGACCGGTTGAAGAGATGACAAAGAACTGGAGGTATGGTAGCCAAGAGGGATAGGACAAGATGTTACTAAATTGCGTTTGGATACTTTGTCCTTTGTGACTTATGTAAAGCAGCTCAGTGTGTGAGTGAAGAGCAGTGGCGCTAAGATGTTTGTTGGGTGCTATGAAGAAATCTACAAACGATAGTGCCTATTTTGAAGTGATTAGGAAGTAAAGCTGAAGACAGAGGTTGGTCTTGGGGCATGGAGTTTAAAGTGAAAAGAGGTGTTTATGATTACATAATTATAACAGACCGAAAAATCTTCACATGACGCTAGGGAAAAAATGGCAATTAGATACTAACAGCCTTATTAAATTCCAGTCTCGTAGATACAAGGTTTCTACTTAAAACCTATGTGCTGCAAATTTATAAAAGTTACAACGCTATTAAATTAGCCCTGCTGAGAGCAATGTGTGAGCTACGCAGCAGGGCCGTATGTATCAACACGGGAAAAATCTACACGAGGAGTGACAGCCTGTGAGATGATCTTGCAGGCTTCCACACCTCATCAATTGCTGCGGGGGTCCTAAACGGGACCTCAACGGCAGTCCCAAAAATAAGCCCTGCCATGGGGGGTACTACATCTACCTCCCCGGCACCTAAAATTACCCCCCATCTATGCGGGGGTCCCCATCGGGACCCCTGAAGTGTCCCCACATTAACCCCTTGCTGCAGGGGTCCATAGGGACCACCACAGCCCCCCACATTAACCCCTTGCAGTGGGGGTCCCCGATCTGCATAGATCAGGCCCCCACTGCATTTGAAACTTTTAAATTCCCCGCCGCGGCACACTATTAGCAATCCCGGTCATGGGACCTAAAATTAACCCCCCTCTATGCTGGGGGTCCCCATCGGGACCCCCGAAGTGTCCCCACATTAATCCCTTGCTGCAGGGGTCTGTAGGGACCCCTGCAGTCCCCCCACATTAAACCTTTGCAGCGGGGGTCCCCAATCGGCACCGATCGTGACCCTGCTGCATTTAAATGTTTACATTTCCCGCCTCGCGGGTCCTTAAAGGACGGTAAGGGTCCTGAAAGGATTGCTCTAAAAAATATTAACCCCAGGAAACTAAAATTAACCCCATAACTCATGGGGTCAATACAGATGCCCATAATCACTTAATTAACCCTATAACTCATGGGGGTCAATACAGACCCCCATAAGCACTTAATTAACCATATAACTCATGGGGTCAATACAGACCCCCATAAGCACTTAATTAACCCCATAACTCATGGAGGTCAATAAAGACCCCCATAAGTCTCTATTTAACCCCATCAGTCCCATAAGGGTATATTATGACCCTTATGGGGTTGTTACAACCCTAACATTAACCACATAAGTTCCATGACGGTCCTCAAGGACCATTGTGACACTAAGTACATACACTACACTGCACTATACCCCCAATAAACCATTAAATCTAAACTAACCCTCTCTACACTAATCTATTAACACCTATACTACCTACCTACACTACCTACTTACCCCCTAATAAACCCCCCCACCACTCTAATTACAAAACATTAAAAAAACAAACTCACAAAAATGAAAAAATCTACATTACAGAAAATAAAAATTAAAATGTCACAAAAAATAAAAAAGGACCATAACAGAAAATAAAATACATTACAACCCCCACTACAGAAAAAAAAAAATACACACCTGAAAAAGAAAGACATACACAATACAATACAATACATACAACACAATACATACAATTCATTTGGCTGTTGTCAATGTCAATCTGTATTACAGCCAATGAGAAGGTGCAGATGTCTTCAGCCAATCACACCATGGGGGTGTATCCCATTGTGATTGGCTGAAGGCATCTGAGCCTTGTGATTGGTTTAATAAAGATTGGCTAACATTTGATCATCAATTTCAGCCAATAAGAAGGCGCCATTGAATATTGTCTTCCGGAAAGACTCTAGGAGGCTCATTAGCGTTGGGGAGGTGTGCGAGTGCGGACCTCCGTTAGTTTTTTTTTTTTTTTTTGTATTGTATGCAATGTAGTGTATGTATTACATTGTATGTATTGTATTGTATTGTGTATGTCTTTCCTTTTCAGGTGTGTAATTTTTTTTTCTGTAGTGTGTGGGGGGGGGTTGTAATGTATTTTTTTTATTTTCTGTAATGTTCCTTTTTTATTTTTTGTGACAGGTTTTTTTATTTTCTGTTATGTAGATTTTGTATTTTTTGTGACAGTTTTTTAAAATTTTCTGTAAGGTAGGTTTTTTATTTTTTGTGAGTTTTTTTTTTTTTTACTTTCTGTCATTAGAGTGGTCGGGTTTTTTTTAGGGGGTAGGTAGGTAGTGTAGGTAGGTAGTATAGGTGTTGATAGATTAGTGTAGAGGGTGGTTAGTTTAGATTTAATGGTTTATTGGGGATATAGTGCAGTGTAGTGTTTGTACTTCGTGTCATGATGGTCCTTGAGGACCGTCATGGCACTTATGTGGTTAATGTTAGGGTTGTAACAGCCCCATAAGAGTCATAATAAACCCTAATGGGACTGATGGAGTTAAATAGAGGCCTATGGGGGTCTGTATTGACCCCCATGAGTCATGGGGTAAATTAAGTGCTTATGGGGGTCTGTATTGACCCCCATGAGTTATAGGGTTAATTAAGTGCTTATGGGGGTCTGTATTGACCCACATGAGTTATAGGGTTAATTAAGTGTTTATGGGGGTCTGTATTGACCCCCATGAGTTATGGGGTTATGTAAGTGCTTATGGGGGTCTGTATTGACCCCTATGAGTTATGAGGTAAATTAAGTGCTTATGGGGGTCTGTATTGACCCCCATGAGTTATGGGGTTAATTAAGTGCTTATGGGTGTCTGTATTGACCACCATGAGTTATAGGGTTAATTAAGTGCTTATGGGGGTCTGTATTGACCCACATGAGTTATAGGGTTAATTAAGTGATTATGGTGGTCTGTATTGACCCCATGAGTTATAGGGTTAATTAAGTGTTTATGGGGGTCTGTATTGACCCCCATGAGTTATGGGGTTATGTAAGTGCTTATGGGGGTCTGTATTGACCCCCATGAGTTATGGGGTTAATTAAGTGCTTATGGGTGTCTGTATTGACCACCATGAGTTATAGGGTTAATTAAGTGCTTATGGGGGTCTGTATTGACCCCCATGAGTTATGGGGTTATTTAAGTGCTTATGGGGGTCTGTATTGACCCCCATGAGTTATGGGGTAAATTAAGTGCTTATGGGAGTCTGTATTGTTCCCCATTAGTTATGGGGGTAATTTTAGTTGCCAGGGGTTAATATTTTTTAGCGCAAGTACTTTAAGGTCCATGACCTTTACATTTTTAATTTTAAATTCAGCGGGGTCACAATCGGTGCCGATCGGGGACCCCCGCTGCAAGGAGTTAAGGTGGGGGGGACTGTAGTGGTCCCTATGGACCCCTGCAGCAAGGTGTTAATGTGGGGACACTTTGGGGGTCCCGATGGGGACCCCCAGCATAGAGTGGGGTTAATTTTAGGTGCTGCGGCAGGTATTGCTGATTGTGTGCCGTGGGCCCTTCAAGTAGCCACGGCGGGGAATTTAAATCTTTTGAATGCAACAGGGTCCTGATCTATGCAGATCGGGGAGCCTCGATGCAAGGGGTAAATGTGGGGAGGCTGCAGGGATCTCTATAGCATGGTGATGTGTTTAGGGAGCAGGGGGGAGCATCACACGGCTATATCGGGCTGCTCTGAGGCTTCACGTAGAGGCTTCAGGATCCCTTGCTAGCACTTTTTGTGCCCGTAGGGATTCTTCCGAGGTGCGAGATTCACCTCATAGATTTATGGCTACCTATTTTCGGTCATCTCACAAAGCCGGCTGCGAAGGACGTATTGGGGATTCGGTCCTCGCAAACAGCAAAAAACTGCCTTTTGCAAGGATCGAGGGAACGACAAGGGCTAATTTAATAAGGCCCTAAATAATTAGGTATTATTGCTACTCCTTCTAATAATTTTATTTCAACACTAATGTGCACTGCCCAAGCCCCACTGAATTTCCCCTCCTTCCGCAGTAAATTGCACTGTGACCTCCCCCAGTAAATTTCCCCATCACTTGCCCCAGCCCCAGTAAATGGCCCTTCAGCCCCATTGAATTGCCAAGTGACCCTCCCAGCCCCAGGGAATTGCCCCATCACCCTCCCCAGCACCTGTGAATTGCCCTCCAGCCCCAGTGAATTGCCCTGTCACCTGCCCCAGTGAATTGCCCTCCAGCCCGTGAATTGACCTGTGACTTTCCTAAACCCTTGTGAATTGCTCCCATCATCTGCCCCATCCCCAGTGAATTGCCCCCATTACCTCCCCTAGCCCAAGTGAATTGCCCCATCACCTGCCCCAGCACCAGTGAATTGCCTGTGACCTCCCCCAGCCCCAGTGAATTGCCCTCATCACCTGCCCCAGCCCCAGTGAATTGCGCCATCACCTGTCTCAGCCCCAGTGAATTGACCTGTGACCTCCCCCAGTGCCAGTTAATTGCCCCATCACCTGCCCTAGCCCCAGTGAATTGCCCAATTACCTGCCCAAGCCCCAGTGATTTGCCTCATGACCTCCCTCACCCCCAGTGTATTGCCCCATCACCTCCCCAGCCCCAGTGAATTGCCCCCCATCTCTGCCCCCAGCCCCAGTGAAATGCCCCATCACCTCCCCTAGCCCCAGTGAATTGCACCCATCACCTCCCTCAGGCCCAATGAATTGCCCCAATCACCTCACCCAGCCCAGTGAATTACCTCATCACCTGCTCCAGTGAATTGCCCTCCACCCCCAGTTAATTGCCCTGTGACCTCCCTCAGCCCCAGTGAATTACCCCACCACCCCAGTGAATTGCCCTATAGCCCCAGTGAATTGCCCCGTGACATCCCTCAGCCCCAGTGAATTAACCCATCACTTGCCCCAGCCATGTGAATTGCCCTGTGACCTCCCCAGCTCCAGTGAATTGCCCCTTCTCCTGTCCCAGCCCCAGGGAATTGCCCTCCAGCCCCATTGAATTGCCCCTCCATCCACCCACAGTTAATTGCCTTCCAGCCCTAGTGAATTGCCCCATGACCTTCCTCAGCCCAAGTGAATTTACCCGTGACCTCCCCCAGCCCCAGTGAATTGCCCCATCAGAAGCACAAGTGATTTTCCTGTGACCTCCCGAGATTCAGTAAATTCCCCACATCACCTGTCCCAGGCCCAGGGAATTGTCCCCCAGCCCCAGTGAATTGCCCTATTACCTCCCACAGCCCCAGTGAATTACCCCATCACCTGCCCCAGCCCCAGTAAATTATCCCATGACCTCCCCCAGCCCCAGTGAATTGCCCCAGTAAATTGCCCAATGACCTCCCCAGCCCCAGTGTATTGCCACATTTCCTCCCCTAGCCGAGGTGATTTGCCCCATCACCTCCCCGAGCCCCAGTGAGTTACACAGACACAGACACTCACAGTGACACAGACACAAACACTCACTCAAAGACACACACACTCACAAAAATATACACAGACATACACACTCACTCGCACAGACACACACAATCACACATAGCATACTCACTCACATACATACACACTCACTCACATACAGATATACACATTTATTCACAGACATACATACTCACTCACACAATCACTCATCCACTCACTCACACAGACATACACAATTTCACACCCACTCACTAACTCACACAGACACACTCACACAGACATACATACACACTCAATCACTCACACAAACATACACATTCATTCACAGACATACACAATCACACACCCACTCATTAACTCACACAGACTCACACAGACATACACACTCACTCACACAGATATCTACACTCACACAGACAAACACATTTACTCACAAAAACACACACTCACTCACACAGACATACACACTTACTCAAACCCAGACACACACACTCACTAACTCACTCATACACACTAACTCACACAGACACACACAAATTAACTCATTCACTTCTACACACACACACTCACTCACAGACATACACACTCACATAGACACACTCACACAGAAATACACACTCACACGCACTCACACAGACACAGACACTTACTCAGACACACCCACTCACACATACATACTCACTTATTCACTCAGACATAAACACTCACACACTCAAACAGACACACTCATTTACTCAATCACTCACACTCACTCACTTATTGACAAAAACACTCACTAACAGACAGACACACTCACACAGACATATACACCCATTCGCTTACTCACACAGACAGACACATTCACTAACTCACACAGACACACACTCACTTGCTCACTCACACAGACACACACACTCACTCACACGGACATACACTCACACAGATAAACACTCACTCACACAGACACACACCCTCACTCACACAGACACACACCCTCATTCACACACAGGCACTCACACAGACATATACACTTACACACACACTCACTCGGAAACCCACACTCACACAGACATACACACTAACTCACTCAGACATACACACTCATTCACTTACTCACACAGACATACACACCCAATCACACATACATACCCACTTGCACACTCACACAGAGAACACTTACTCACACATACACACTCACACATTAATACACAGTCTTTCACACAGACACACACACTCAGACAGACATGCACACTTACACACTCACTCACACAGACACAGCCATTAACTCACTCACTCATGCACACTCACTCAGACACACACACACACATACTCTCTAACTTACACAGACACTCACAATCTCACACCCACTCACTTACTCACACAGAAACACATACTCACTCACACAGACATACCCACTTTCTGACTCACACAGACATATACACACTCACTGACAGTGACACTCACACACTCACAAAAATATATACAGAAACACAAACTCATTCACACAAGCACACACTCACTCACACAGACAAATTCACTCACACATACTCACTAACACAAACATACACACTCACTAACAGACAAACACAATCACACACCCACTCACTAACTCACACAGACACACACATTCACTAACACAGACATACACAGCCATCTACACTCACACAAACACACTTACTCACACAGACACACACTCACTCACACAGACATACACACTTACTCACACCCAGACACACACTCACTAACTCACTCATACACACTAACTCACAGACACTCACTCACACAGACATACACCCTCATTCACACACAGGCACTCACTCATTCACACTCACTCACACAGACACATACAGATAAACTCACTCACACACACACACTTACTCACTCACAGACATACACACTCACACAGAAATACACACTCACTAACTCACTCACACTCACTCACATACATACTCACTTTTTCACTCAGACATAAACACTCACTCACACACAGAAACACATACTCAAACTGACATAATCATTTACTCACTCACTCACTCTCACGTATTGACAAAAACACTCACTCACAGACAGACACACACACAGACATATACACCCATTCACTTACTCACACAGACACACACATTCACTAACTCATACAGACACACACTCACTTGCTCACTCACACAAACACTCACACTCACACAGACATACACATTTGCTCACAGAGACAAACACTCACACAGACATACACACTCAATCAAACAAACAGACACACACACTCACTCACACAGACAAACACCCTCATTCACACACAGACACACACACTCACTCACTTACAGCCATACACACTCACTGACACACACTCACACAAAAATACACACTCACTCGCTCACTCACACAGACACACACACACTCACTCAGAAACACACTCACATAGACATATTCACTTTTTCACTCAGACATAAACACTCACTCACTTACAGACATACACACTAACTCACTCAGACATACACACTCATTCACTTAATCACACAGACATACACACTCACTCACACAGACATACCCACTTGCACACTCACACAGACACACTTACTCACACACTCACACAATAATACACAGTCACTCACACAGACACACACACTTACACACTCACACAGACACACACATTCACTTACATAGACATATACACTCACTAACTTACACAGACACACACACTTACTCACTCACTCACACAGACAAACACAATCTCACACCCACTCACTTACCCACACAGAAACACACTCATTCACACAGACATACCCACTTACTGACTCACACAGACATACACACACACTCACTCACTGTGACACACACAAAAATATATACAGAAACACAAACTCATTCACACAAACACTCACTCACTCACACTTAGACACGCACACTCACACACTAATACACAGTCACTCACACAGACACACACACACTCAGACAGACATACACATTAACTCACTCACTCATGCACACTCACTCACACACACTCACTAACACAGACACACATTCACTTACATAGACATATACACTCACTAACTTACACAGACACGCACACTCACTCACACACAAACACAATCTCACACCCACACAGAAACACATACTCACTCACACAGACATACACACACTCACTCACGGTGACACTCACATACACACTCACAAAAATATATACAGAAACACAGACTCAATCACAAACACACACACACACTCACTTACACAGACACACTCACTCACACATACTCACTCACTAAGACAAACATACACACATTCATTCACAGACTTACACTCACTCACACAGACATATACAATCACACACCCACTCACTAACTCACACAGACACACACACTCAATCACACACAGACACAAATACTCACTAACACAGACATACACACTCACTCACACAGACATCTACACTCACACAAACACACTTACTCACACAGACACTCACACTTACTACCAGACACACACACTCACTAACTCACTCATACACACTAACTAACACAGACACACTCACTCACACAAACATACACCCTCATTCATACACAGGCACTCACTCATTCACACTCACTCACAGACACATTAACTCACTCACTTCTACACACACACACACACTCACTTACTCACTCACAGACATACTTACCCACACAGACACACACATTCATTAACTCACACAGACACACACACTCACTCATACAGACAAACACTCACTCACTCATACACACTCAAACAGACATCCTCATTTACTCAATCACTCACTCACTTATTGACAAAAACACTCTCTCACAGACATATACTTACTCACACAGACACACACATTCATTAACTCACACAGACACACACACTCACTCACACAGACTCACTCACTCATACAGACAAACAGACATCCTCATTTACTCAATCACTCACTCACACTCACTCACTTATTGACAAAAACACTCACTCACAGACATAAACACCCATTCACTTACCCACACACACACATTTACTAACTCACAGACACACACACACTCACTCACACAGACACACACACTCACTCAGACAGACATACACACTAACACAGACACACATTCACTTACATAGACATTTACACTCACTAACTTACACAGACACGCACACTCACACACAGACACACACAAACACTCACACACACAGACTTACACACTCACTCACAGAGAGACACACACACTTACTCACTCACACAAACACAATCTCACACCCACTCACCTACCCACACAGAAACACATACTCATTCACACAGACATACCCACTTACTGACTCACACAGACATACACACACTCACTCACTGTGACACACACACACACAAAAATATATACAGAAACACAAACACTCACTCACTCACACTTAGACACGCACACTCACACACTAATACACAGTCACTCACACAGATACACACACTCAGACAGACATACACACTTACACACACTAATACACAGTCACTCACACAGATACACACACTCAGACAGACATACACACTTACACACACATTAACTCACTCACGCACACTCACTCACACACATTCACTTACATAGACATATACACTCACTAACCTACACAGACACGCACACTCACACAGAGATGCACACAAACACAATCTCACACCCACTCACTTACCCACACAGAAACACCTACTCACTCACACAGACATACCCACTCAATCACAGTGACACTCACAAAAATACTGTATATACAGAAACACAGACTCAATCACAAAAACACACACACACAGACACACTCACTCACACAGACATACACAATCACACACCCACTCACTCACACAGACATACACACTCACTCACACAGACAAACACACTTACTCACTCCCATACACACACACACTCACTAACTCACTCATACACACTAACTCACACAGACACACTCAGTCACACACAGGCACTCACTCATTCACACATTAACTCACTCACTTCTACACTCACTTACAGATATACACACTCACACAGACACACTCACCCAGAAATACACACTCATTGACACAGACACACACACACACTCACTCACACAGACACACACTAACACATACATACTCATTTACTCAATCACCCACTCACACTCACTTATTGACAAAAACACTCACTCACACAGACATATACACCCATTCGCTTACTCACACAGACACACACATTAACTAACTCACACAGAAACAGACACACACACTCACTCATACAGACACACACTAACTTGCTCACTCACACAGACACAGACATACACTCGCTCACACAGACAAACACTCACATACACACTCACTCACTTACTCACACAAACACCCTCACTGACACAGACTCATACAAAAATACACACTCACTCACACAGACACACACACTCACACAGACATATACACGCACTCACTCCAACACAGACACACACTCACTCACACTTAGACACACACACTCACACACTAATACACAGTCACTCACACAGACACACACACTTACACACTCAGTCACACACATTCACTTACATAGACATATACACTCACTAACTTACACAGACACACACAAACACTCACACACACAGACTTACACACTCACTCACATAGACACACACACAAACCCAATCTCACAGCGACTCACTTACCCACACAGAAACACATACTCATTCACACAGACATACCCACTTACTGACTCACACAGACATACACACACTCACTCACGGTGACACTCACACACACACAAAAATATGTACAGAAACACAGACTCAAACACAAAAACACACACACACTCACTCACTAACACACAAACATATTCATTCACAGACATACATAATCACACACCCACTCACTAACTCACACAGACTCACACACAGACACACATACTCACTCACAAAGACATACACACTCACTCACACAGACATCTACACAAACACACTTACTCACACAGACACAAACTCACAGACTTACACACTTACTCACTCCCAGACACACTCACTAACTCACTCATACACACTAATTCACACAGACACACTCACATTAACTCACTTCTACACACACACTCACTCATGCACACTCACTCACACAGACACACTCACTAACACAGACACACATTCACTTACATAGACATATACACTCACTAACTTACACAGACAAGCACACTCACACACAAACACACTCACTCATTCAGACATTAAATCTCATTCACAGAAATACACACTCACTTACTTACAGAAATACACGTTCACTCATAGAGAGACACACTCACTCACACAGCCCTACACAGTATTTCACTTAGTCTAACAGACACACACACACTCACTCACTCACTAACTCACACAGATACACAAAGTCACTCATTTACACAGCCACGCATACTCACACAGACATTCATCCTCACTCACACAGACACACACACACACATTAACTCACTCTCTCATACACACTCACTTACACAGACACACACATGCCCTCACACAGACACACACATGCCCTCACACAGTCACACACACTCAACTCACACAGTCACACACTCAACTCACACAGTCACACACACTCAACTCACACAGTCACACTAACTCAAACAGACATACACTCACTCACACACTAAATGACTCACTCACACACTCATACACACTCACACACTCACTCACACAGACATACACCCTCACTAACTCACAGACACACACAGAAATAAACACTCACAGACACACATGCACTCATACAAAAATACACACTTACTCACACAAACACACACACTCACTCACACAGACATATACACTCACACACAGACAAACAAACACACACTAACTCAAACACACACACTCATTCACTTACTCACACTGACATACACACTCACTTACACACACATACACACTTAAACACTCACACATACACAATCACACACTAATACACACACTCACTAACTTACACTCACACACACAGACATACTCACTTACTCATTCAGACATAAACACTCACTCACAGACACACACATTCACTCACTCAAACATTAAATCTCATTCACAGACATTCACACTCACTTACAGACATACACACTCACACACAGACACACACACTCACACAGACACACTCACACAGACACACTCACACAGACACACTCACACACACAGACACACTCACACAGAAATACACATTCACTCACACACACTCACTCACTTACACAGACATACACCCTCACTCACAGACATACACATTCACTCACACAGACAAACTCACTCAAACAGACATACACACTTACGCACTCACTCACATAGACACACATGCACTCACTCCCTCACACAGACATACACACTCATTCACACGCAGGCACTCACTCAATCACTCATAAACTCTCACTCACTCACACAGACACACACACATTAACTCACTCACTCATACGCACTCACACTCGCTAAGACATACACTCTTACACACTCACTCAGACACACTCACACAGAAATACACATTCACTCACACAGACACACACTCACACAGTCATAGACACTCACACAGACATACTCACTCACTTACACAGACATACACCCTCACTCACAGACATACACACTCATTCACTTACAGCCAAACACTCTCACTCACAGATACACTCACACAGACAAACACACTCACTTAATCACACAGACACATACACTCACTCACACAGAAATACACACTCACTCACACAGACACACTCATTCACAGACATACGCACTCACTGACTTATAGACATACACACTTACTCACAGATAGACACACTCACTAACAGACAGACACACTCACTGCACAGCCATACACACTGATTTACTTACTCACACAGACACACTCGATCACTAATTCACACAGACACACACAGCCACTCACACAGACACATTCACACAGACACACACACTCATTCACTCCTTGACAAAGACACACACACTCACAAAGACACACACACACTGACATACACCCACACACTAACATACATACTCCTACACACAGACATATATGCACACACCCACAGTTAAAATAGTTTATGTAAATAGCATTGCAGGTGCCTTAACTCCTTAGCAGCACCTTGTGATATGGATAGGAGATGAGAGAGAGAGAAAAAGAGAGAGAGAAAAAGAGAGAGAGAAAAAGAGAGAGAGAAAAAGAGAGAGAGAAAAAGAGAGAGAGAAAAAGAGAGAGAGAAAAAGAGAGAGAGAAAAAGAGAGAGAGAAAAAGAGAGAGAGAAAAAGAGAGAGAAAAAGAGAGAGAGAAAAAGAGAGAGAGAAAAAGAGAGAGAGAAAAAGAGAGAGAGAAAAAGAGAGAGAGAAAAAGAGAGAGAGAAAAAGAGAGAGAAAAAGAGAGAGAGAAAAAGAGAGAGAGAAAAAGAGAGAGAGAAAAAGAGAGAGAAAGACAGAGAGAGAGAAAAAGAGAGAGAGAAAAAGAGAGAGAAAGACAGAGAGAAAGAGAGAGAGAAAGAGAAGATAGATAAAAAGGACACAGAGAGAGAGACACAAACAGAGGGCACAGAGAGGGGTTGGAAGAGAGAGAGAGGGTGATAGGAGAGAGAGATAGAAACAGGAGAGAGAGGAGAGAAAGAGACAGGACACAGAGAGAGACTGGGGCAAGAGAGATACAGGAGAAAGAGACAGGACATTGAGCGAGAGACAGACAGACAGACACAGGACACAGAGGGAGAGAGATAGAGAGACAGGAGAGAGAAACATGAGAGGAGAGAGAGGAGAGAGAGAAAGAGAGAGAGATACAGAGACAGGAGATTAAGACAAGAGAGAGAGAAAGACA
Organism: Discoglossus pictus; assembly: GCA_027410445.1. NCBI lineage: Eukaryota > Metazoa > Chordata > Amphibia > Anura > Alytidae > Discoglossus > Discoglossus pictus. Next base: position 357,067,107 of record CM050164.1, read on the forward strand.
GAGGCATGAAAGAGACAAGAGAAAGAGGCAGGACACAGAGAGAGGGAGAGAGACAGGAGAGAGACAGTAGATAGACAGACATTTAAGAGAGAGAGAGAGAGAGAGAGAGAGAGAGAGAGTTATCAGAGAGAGACAAAAGAGAGAGACATGAGAGAGAGAAAGAGAGAGGATAGAGACAGACATGAGAGATAGACATGAGAGAGACACACAGGAAAGAGATATAGGCAGGGGGAGTGAGAGATAGAGAGAGTCACAGGGCAGAGAGGGAGACAGGAGAGACAGGAGAGAGAGACAGGAGAGAGAGAGAGAGAGAGAGAGAGAGAGAGAGAGAGAGAGATAGAGAGAGAGCTCAAAGAGACAGACATAAGAGAGAAAGAAAGAGGCAGAACAGAGAGACAGGACAGACAATTGAAGATAAACTTATATGATACCATAATTAATGACGGGTAAGTTACTAGTATGTTATAATATATTACATAGTGTCACAGATACGCAGCACTAACCACAAAAGCATGTAAGCTCATTAGTATCCAAATGAAGTATTAGTTAAAATAATGTGTTAAATGAGTAACTGTCATAGCTAATCCAGAGCCCTACTCTAACCCCTATTTTTGAAAATAACCCCTGTTCCCCAATCAGAGCAACATTGTGAGAGAACTACCACAAATTACTGCGGCAAGACAAAGCCACAATATACAGCACAATTTTCTATTGATGTTTTCTCTGACAAAATAGTACGAGTGACAAATTACGGCAGATCTGTAACATCAAAAATCTGAAGAGAAATTACGGCTTACTAAATAGCACTTGCAAATCATTTTAACCATTGCTGAGAGCCTAAGCAGGAGTTAAAGAGACAGTACAGCACTGAAAAACAATGCAGAAGCATACAAGTTATCAGAAATTAATGCTGTACATTGCAAAAGGCACATATGTTTAATTAAAAAACAATTTACCTTACACATTTTACTCATGAAACATATGGGAACAGAAAATGGTGTGCTCACAGCTGGATAAATCTGTTAAAGAGACAGCACATTATTAAATAGCCTCAGAAATCATATAACTCCATTAGAAGTAATACAGTATGTTACAGTCACAGAAGCACAAAAGTGAAAATAAATAAATCAATAAATAAGGAGGGGAAAAAAAAAACTGTAAGTTAAGTGCAGTGGTAAATACTGTAATTCTAAAAATAAACCAACTTACCGGAACTCCATCCATAAGCAGTGCAAACTATTTTGTTTCTCTCTTGAAAAATAACTTGCCATCACCTTGAGTAATGATGTGGCCTCTCACAAGGAGTGCTTAGCTGTGAACACAGTCAGTGGGCTAAGAGTAATATCACCATCTCTATATGATATTGTATATTCACAATGAAATTACACTCATCTGGTGTTCAGGTGTTATCAGACTATGTATGTATGATCACATTCTCATTAATATTGAGAGGAGACAAAGGTCAGCAGTAGCGATGTCGCGAACATCAAATTTTCGGTTCGCGAAAAGCGGACGCGAACTTCCATCACCCGAAAGGTGACAACAAGCCCCCTGGGATGCCTGCTGTGTTTGGTCTTCCACCTCCTCAAAGCCACCTTCCTCCTCTGACTCCTCTTCTTCAGACTCCTCTCTCTCCGTTGCCTCTGTCTGCGTTATTATAAGGTGTGTACTGTTAAGTAGTACAATTCCTATCGGTTTAATCCCTGTGTAATGATATAGAAATCACAAAGTTGTGGAGACCAGTAGCCAAGGTCAGCAATAATCCAGTTCCGCAAACTTGTAGGTGAAACCAGGAACAAGGTTTATTGAAGTGATCAGGAACCACACAATAATCTGGCAAGGATCAATAGACAGGAAGTGCCTTATATAGGCCAAGGACCAGACACCTGACCAGACACAGCTGAAGAGACTTAGGTACGGATACTATTGCTAGCAGAGTCAAGCTTATAAGGTCTCAATGGAATTCACAAAGGTAGGCTGGCGCAGTGGTAGGGAAGAGGTATAGTAGCCTGGGGACCAGGGTTCAAAACCCAGCAGAGTCAATTCCTCACACCCTGTTACGTCCACTATTAGGGGACGTGTATATGGCATTGATTTTTGGAACAGGGAGATGGAAAAGGATGCTTGGTCGGACCTCCTACTTTGAATTTGGGGCACTGCACATGCAATGTAATGTGCCACCAGACAGGAGTGGTGTATTAAGTTGTACTATTTATTCCTATCAGTTTGATACCTGTTATGTCACCTATCAGGGGAAGTGTATATGGCATGGATTTTTGGAACAGGGAGATGGAAAAAGATGCTTGGTCGGACCTCCTACTTCAAATTTGGGGCACTGCGCGTGCAATCTAAGGTGCCACGAGATATGAGTGTCACTGTGCACTGGCAAAAGTTGGCAGAGTCGGCGCTGTAGGCCTCACACACACGCCTGTATGCAGGCAACTGATATTCAATCAATTACAGTCAAAAAAGTGTTGTTTTATGTCACTGTACACTACGGTTGCACCAGATATGACGTATCACTGTGCACTGGCAAAAGTTGGCAGAGTAGATGCAATAGGCTTCAAACACACGCCTGTAGGCAGGCAATTGCTATTCAATCTATTACAGTCAAAAAAGTGTTGTTTTATTTCACTGAGCACAATATAAGCTGTTAGGTGTTAGCCTGTCACACACACACGCTGGCAGGCAGGCATATGCAATTAGATTACACAGAAAAAAATTATAATATAAAATAAATGATGTTCTAGCCCTATAAAGGGCTTTTTGGGTTACTGTCCTTCAGATGGAAGGCTCTGGAAGGGAGTGTATGCTGCTGATTGGCTGGAATGTGTCTGCTGACTGTGAGGTGCACGGTCAAAGTTTCCTCAATGATAAAGTATAGGGGGCGAACCGAAAACCACATATGTTCGCCATCCGCTTTGAACGCTAACATGCAAAAATCGCCACGAATAGTCAGCGGGCGAACTGTTCGTAACATCTCTAAACAGAACAGTTGTGCCTCAACCTTACAAAATTCCCCATATGGTAAGCTCTTGATAGTAAAACTCGGGTAGGAGCTATCGGCTCTTAGAATATAATTAGTGGCTGTGGATTTTCTAAATAGTGGAAGCTGGATTTGTAATATCATTGTATTAGTGCCACTGAATTGCTGCTTACAAAATTATTGACCGTGTCAGTTCCATCTTGGAGCCCTATTCTATTCGAGCAATGCAATTTGCATTGTAACATAAAATTGGCTGCAGGAGTTTCCATCCAGTACGTCACAAGCATATTCAATGCATTTAAGTCGTAAATATTATGGATCCAACCTGGCATCCGTAAACCATGCTCTCGTCAGTAGTATTGAAATGGCTAGATTACAGGATGCTTGCAAATCAGACCAATTAACAAAATATTATGGAGTTTCTTGCTGCGCCACAGTGATAGAAAACAATCGGTTGCCTGCCTACAGGCGTGTGTGTGAAGCCTATTGCATCTACTCTGCCAACTTTTGCCAGTGCACAGTGATACGTCATATCTGGTGCAACCGAAGTGTACAGTGACATAAAACAACACTTTTTTGACTGTAATCAATTGAATATCAGTTGCCTGCCTACAGGCGTGTGTGTTTAGCCTATTGCATCTACTCTGCCAACTTTTGCCAATGCACAGTGACACTCATATCTGGTGGCACCTTAGATTGCACGCGCAGTGCCCCAAATTCGAAGTAGGAGGTCCAACCAAGCATCTTTTTCCATCTCCCTGTTCCAAAAATCAATGCCATATACACGTCCCCTAATAGTGGACGTAACAGGGATTAAACCGATAGGAATAGTACTACTTAACAGTACACACCTTATAATAACGCAGACAGAGGCAACGCAGAGAGAGGAGTCTGAAGAAGAGGAGTCAGAGGAGGAAGGTGGCTTTGAGGAGGTGGAAGACCAAACACAGCAGGCATCCCAGGGGGCTTGTTGTCACCTTTCAGGGACCCTTGGTGGCTGGGTGGAGGAAGAGACCTTCAATGACATCAAAGAGGACAAGGAACGGGACATGGCTAGCTTGGTATCTAACCTTGTGCAAATGGTGAGTTTGTGCAAAGGGACTGTTTGTGGTTGTTTGCGGTGCATTCAACGGGAGAGTGGTCTTTTACTGTGAAGCGGGTGTAACCTTTACACTACCTGATCGATACAACATCATATCTGATGTTTTAAAGCATGTTATTTCAAACAATTTAGGAATGTTAGGTGATTTATGCCCTTTATGGCTTAAAACCAGACTCTGCATCAACTATGTAATTTTCTGTGGGAGTTTTGCCATGGATCCCCCTCCGGCATGCCACAGTCCAGGTGTTAGTCCCCTTGAAACAACTTTCCCATCACTATTGGGGCCAGAAAGAGTCCCTGTGGGTTTTAAAATTTGCCTGCCCATTGAAGTCTATGTAGGTTCGCCAGGTTCGCCCGTTCGCAAACATTTGATGGAAGTTCGCGTCCGCTGTTCGAGAACCGCAAATTTGATGTTCGCGACCTCACTAGTTCTGTTATTAACATCTTAAAACAATAGGTCGAATGCCCAAAGGAAATATTATTCCAACAAGGTTATCAGAACATGAAAGCACCGTAAAAAAGCTTATAAAAAAGCACTGACCAGAAGTAGTAGGGAATTATTGGTACCCAAAGCTAACAGAAAATCTACAGGTGACCATTTATATCGACTTGCCGGCACCCGGTATATGCTAAAGGCGTGACGTCACATGCACCCCAGTATATGCTAATGACGTGACGTGACGTCACATGCGTGCCGGGTCAAGAAGGAGCGGAGGCCAGAGCAGAAACAGGTAAGTGAGGAGAAAGGGAGAGGGGGAGGTATTTAGGGGGGTTTAGAATTAGGAGGGGGGTTTAGAATGAGGAGGGGGGTTAGAATGAGGAGGGGGAGTTGAGGATGAGGAGGGGGAGGGAAAGAGACACAGGGGCTAGAGAGACACAGGGGGTAGAGAGACATGGGGGGGTTAGTGAGACACGGGGGGGGGGTTAGAGAGACACGGGGGGAGAGTGACTCGAGTATAAGCCAAGGGGGCCCTTTTAGCCTTAAAAAAAGGGCTGAAAAACTTGGCTTATACTCGAGTATATACGGTACCTTCTTTTTATAAATGAGACTAACAACTATGTGACTTTCCTATAATAGAATGGATCTTATATATGACCCCTTCACTGTTTATGTTCATTATACCTCCTAATGTTCATAACTTTTGGTGTTTGAGAATTATGTTATTTATGTCAACTGATTTGTTGTACTCTTATCAATCTCACATGATCAATAGTGTTATTTTCTTTTCATAATTTTTTTATAATTTTCTCTTGTTATGTATAATGTTAACATTGTTGTATCCATTTGGTCAGTTACAATACTTTAATGACCATCAGTACAAGACTCAATGAATACATAAATATATTTAAATATGTATATATCCCTCTGTGTCAGTGCCTTGTTTTCTGGGACTTATAAATGCTTTCAAACTTTTAATGATTTTCAGCAAACAAAAACAAACAAAACATAAAATATATGGCCTAGTTTGGTCTGAGCATTACCCATCATACAGGACAATAACCCCCCTATCACAGCTTACTCCAAACAAACAGTCCAATAAACTATTCTTAAATACTGGCCTTTATCCTTGGTCCATACTCCTACAGATCTTTGCTTCAGTATGTAGAGTGGCAGTCTCTGCCCTCTTATTGCACAGGCTGAAGTCTCTCTCTCTCTGTTCAGCTTCAGTATAGTCCCAGCCGCCTCTCAAGGTAAATCATTTTTAGTGTTGAAGACTTCTCTGGGTCTTTGTCTTTATTATTATTATTATTATTATTATTATTATTATTATTATTATTATATTACTATTATTATTATTATTATTATTATTATTATTATTATTATTATCTTCTTTATTTGTAATGCAGCAACATATTCCATAGTGCTATACAGGGGTACGAGATTTCCTCCATGGCCGTTCGGCAGTGTGGGAACACCTCTGGATGTAGCGTGTTAGTGTAGTATGCCATGGTTGAGGATGAGAATTAGGGCATTTGCCTGTGGTTGTGCAGGCCAGGGTGTCAAGCATGGAAGAGTCATGTTGTATTGCGAGGTGACAGTGTTAGGCTGGTTAGGGAGGTGAGGGGACAGAGAAGGGGTTGTAGCACAGTGGAAAAGTGTTTAGGGTTGAGTGTTCGCAGGTTTCTGCGAGTTTTGGGGACAGGGAGTGTATAAGTTCAGTGTTTAGGATGTGTGGTGAGCTTGCACTTAAGGAGGTGGTGGTCAAATAGAGGGAGTAGGGTAATGACAGGTTTGGAGGTTGTGCAGAGATTGGTAAAATTTGGTAAAGGGTGTGTCCATAATGATGAGTTGGGAATTTCGTACATTGTGAGAAACCAAGGGAAGAGGAGAGTGAGTTTTGTGGATATTGGGGAGGTGGGTTTGTCAGTGGGGATGTTGAAATCTACAAGAGTGAAGGTACGTTGGAGAAGAGAAAGTGAGAGCATGGTCCTGGTATTTCAGTTGTTAGATACCCTGGTGGCTGTACGTGGCTGGTGGCAGGTGGAAATTAGTGAGGGGCCAGGATTAGGAGATAGATCTCCAGAAGGCATTAGTAGGAGAAAGAGAGAGAGAGAGAGAGTGGCAAGAGCTGGGACTGGGACTTACAGAAGATTTTCTGCTTTTGTACCTTAGAAGAGGGAGGACATAGTGTCTGGAGGAAGGAGAAAAGTTTATGGGAGGAGATTAGGGATGTGAGATAGTTAGACTATTGGAGACATGATGTGAGGGAATTAAGGAGAAGAGTCTGGAAAACAGTCTGGAGATTATAAGGAGGAAGAAAGTGTGAGGAAAAATTGTGTAACTTATAAGCAAAAATAAATAGAATACATAAAAAGTGGAGATAATTCTTGCTTGCCCTAATTGGTCCTATCAGGGGTGTTATGCAGTGTTAGTGGGTTTAGTTTGATTTAATTGATGTTTAATTCCCCTTGCAGGTGGAAATATGTGGGGGAAGGTTAGCCATAGTGGATAGTAGTAATGTACAAGACTATTGTTTAGCAGGTGTTGCTGACTGATCAGGTGTAGGTCATTTATGTGACTGAAGATAGAATTAAAAAACAGGGGTGGGGGAGCGAGGTACTTTCAGGATCAGGGAGAGAGAGAGAGTGAGGCCTGGAGGTATATAGAGGCTGTAATATGACATGAGAAGGATGGACAAATGTTATTCACAGATAAGAAGCAATAAAACCAGGCTTTGGGATGGGAAAGAATGCAAGGTAATGTTTTTTTTAGAATAAAGCATAGGAACAGATTTGCTTATGACCACTGTATGATGAAGTACTAAAAAGCCAATGAGGCCACATTGATCCTTCTAGTTCTTGTAAATACTTTAGAGTTGATTACTCAATTATGTCATAAAGAGTGGGAAGAGGTAGATTTGCTTAGCGAGGTTTAGGGCTGAGTTAAAAGAGTGTAGCATGCATTTATAGTGCGGAGAATTGGATTGAATACATACTTTTCTCCAGGCACTCTCATCAGTGTAGGAGGTATATTGTGTTCTTCAAGTGTGATGGCTGTCTGTAAAGACAAGGTGCATAACAAATAGTGGTGGGTAAATGTGTCTTATGCTGTAGAAGTGTATGATTGTAGTATTCTGTAGTTAGATCTGAACTCAAGATTGTGGTGATATAGAGAAAAGATGTAGCTTGATCTGTGTTGTGGTGATTTCTGTAGATTCATGGAGCATATCTAATTTATTTGACAATCGTTTATAACATTTTTACTACAGGTACAATACTTCAGTTCCTTCAGTTCACTGTTGTGTGCTTGGGAGATGGTCCTCTGTGACTCTTTGTCTTTCTGTTTTCACCAAGTCATACATTGCAGATTTCTAAGCAGCATCCTTGCCCACATTCAAGGTAACACCTTTGTCTTTACCATGACAATCTGGCCCTCTAAGCAGGTTAGATTTACTCAGCTATGGTCAATACGTCAGCTACCTTTCACCGCAAGAGAGGGACCTGACTACAAATGTCCACGTGTAGCCTGGGATTTGTGGTGGATGCCCTCTCCCACCTTTCACAAGTTCTTCCAGACCCCCTTTTCCTTGCACACCTCAGTTTGCTTTTGAGTCTGTGCTTGGAAGATGTTCATCTGTGATACCTTGGTTTTTGGCTTTCGCCAAGCTCTACGTTGCAGATGTTGGCCAACATCTACTGTTCTGGTCAGAACTAAAGTAGTTCTCGGATATATCTGCCCCTGGCCAAATTACCAATATACATATAGTGTGCACACCTTAGAGAAATAATACACCAACACAGAGTTCTGGTACAAAGCTTTCTCTCGCCTACTGTTTATTGAATCAGCTGCTATATATAACATTTAACAATCATATAAATGTTGCAACTAAGCAAAACATCAGGTTTATTCAGTAATTCATTGGTTCTGAGGTGTCCGCTTTTACAGAATCTCAGCAAGGCATTGGGTTAAATGCATTAAGGAGTCTCTAGGTGTCATCCCACAGTGGGATGAGTCCTTCTCTCACTTCTCAGAAAGTTAGAACAAAGGAAAGATGGCGTTCTCCTTCTTGTGTCCAAGGTGTGGTCGTCATCGTCATCCTTAACAGACCGGATATAGTGCTGCCTACATCTTGTATGCAGGGAAGTGGCAAATCCTCTATCTTGAGTCTCCAATAATCAACATTGTTAATAAGATTACGTAATACTGAAAAGAGAAAATGTATGAGTAGGGCAAACATAAAATGCATTTTTTTATAGATCCTGATCCATAACAGTCTCCCCTAAAATGTCATATTATGTTTTTCTGCATCATCCAACCCACTCATACTAGTTCATTGTAAAGGTTAGTAACTACTGCATTGGATAATACAAGTTAAGAGTACATGTCTTTTAAGCCATGGTTCCTCCGGAACACAATTCTTCTGTGGATTCTATGTCCGGATGTTGAAAGCATTGCATGTGAGTATGACATTGGTACATATCTTCGTTCGATCTGGCTTGCCATGACCTAACCTCACACCTACCCTATGTCCTATGCGGCATGGGAAAACCTAGAAGCCTCTATCAGCTAATAGTGTAACTAACTCAGATCAGGAACCATGGTATTCATAAGACACTCTCCTTCGAGCCTGTGGTCATCTGCTTTAGCATATGAGATGTCTTATAGGTATCATCCTGGTCACTGAAATCTAGTTCTAGGTTCTGATGAACAAAGGTGAAGCCTTGACCATTGCATCCTGTAGATAAGTACGTATGCAGGGGATAACACAACACAGAAGGAAGGCAAGTAGGATTATAACGGCAAGAATAGCCATTCCAACCTGTAATAAAACCTTTTGCCAACCATTCATCCATCCGAACCATGAATCCCAATAGTCCATGGTACCAGAATTTTCCTTTAATTCTTGACCAAGATTAGCTAATTTCTGAATTGCCAGTGTGATCTTGCCATTTGGACCTGTGTTATCAGGGATATACGTACAACATGTGCTAGTGTCAGGAAGCATTTTACAAACTCCACCCTTCTCTGCAAGGATCATGTCTAATGCCATACGATCCTGGAAAGCCATGTGTGATGTAGCCTCTAATTGTTCTGCAATGCCTTTTAAGGCATCCTTAGTGTAGTTAAAAAATCGCTGCTGATTATTATAGATATAATTAATCCAGGCGACATTTTTCTTTACACCAATCATTGGTATCAATGATTCAAATCCTTCTGCTATCTGGTTTCTGGCCTTAAATTGGTCGGGCACCCCCCTTGGGACTCCAATAGCATCAATTTACACATGTGGGTCAAAACTTTCCAGAGGTTCAGATGATGAAGTTTGTCTTCTCTTTCTGGACTGTCGGGATTAATACGACATATTATTTTCTAAATAATATAGAATAATGAATTTTGAGTTCAGAATCAATTTATAGACACATATTCCTTTTTATAAAATAACATTTATTGAAAATAACAAAATCAACTAGTCTAATGATAAAAATTTAATGTATCAAATCAAATACAAATAAAACAAAATATAACCAGCCAGATATTAAAAGACAATTAATCCATTATATTGTAATACTTATTATTTTATGATATCTTCTATACAGTCCTAAAATCTCAATACAAGAGTTTATCTCAATCAAATGTACAATAAAACCTGGAATAGCAACCCATAGAATAAAATCAGATAAATCAATTAATGAAAATTCACCCAAAATATCGTTTAACATGTAATAATAATGTCTAATGATCTTATAATATAGCTATACAGGAATGTATTAAATATAACACAATTATGGTAAATTATTTTATAATATAATTGATAAGTTAGCTAAGTAAAATTAATTTATCTGTATTGGTCAAAAAGAAAAATGAGATATCTAATTTTTTATTAAAATGTATATCCGGATTTATAAATTTCAATGACAAAAGTAAATCTAAATAACTTTTTGATAAGAAATAAACCAAACAGAGAAATTATGGTAATGGTTTTCAATTATATCATAAAATAAAATATTTAAATTTATACATTACCAATTATGACAAGATTCCACTGGTTAATTCCAAAATTGTCTGGCCTTTTCCACATGAACAAAGTTTTCCTCTCTTACTTTCTTTTTCTCTCTCCCTCTTCCCTTTCTCTTTGTCTCCCTAGATCCTGTTTCTATCCATAATTATACCTCTTGCTTATTATCAGAATCCCAAATCAGTTAAAATATCTAATAACCAATAGAATCTCTCCTGATGTCATAACATATTTAAATTTTATAATGAATACATTTTTCTATAGAGACATTTATTCCTTGAACCATAAGATGGCGCTCTCGGACCTTTGAATTTTCATACCTTTAGTTAACTAATAACCCCTTTGACCCATAACCTATAAACAAAATGGGGTCATAAGAATGGTTATCAGTTAGATATCCCTAAACAGATTTATTATTCTGTTTAGTAGACTTGGTGTCTATGAAACAAATTCTTCACATGTGAAATCTTAGGGAGGATACCATCATTTCTAAGGAATATAACCTTTATAGTCCTATATCCATTAGTTTAGGAATTTACTCAGATATTTATCTCTATAGAACAAAGAACCATTCAACCATGGATAACTCACTGGTGAGAAACCGTGAAAACATATCTTTTACATAGATATATTCAAATAATGGAATTGCATGTATATATATATATATATATATATATATATATATATATATATATATATATATATATATATATATAAAGCATATAAAATATTAATACATTGGATATAAAATAGTGGTTAATAATTGGAATATCATATTATACAATAATATCCATATAAGATAGAACTTTATTCATACAAAAGTTCTGACATAACCCCCTATCTGAAATAATATCGCTCTTTATTAAAGTAGGTGATATTATTACAGTTGTAAATATGAAAAGTAACTGGTTCCCAGAAAAACAGAGACTCAACCCTTGATATGCTGTACTTCCTATGTCGGTCAATTGAATGGGAAATAAGCTTGGAATTCAAATTGTAGTAACAATAGTCTCATTCACTACAGTTATTAAGTCATTTAGCTTCTGTTTTTGGAGTTCCAATTCTCTTTGCACCATCTTCAAGGAATCCAGAAGTTCCCTAGATTCCTTAATTAATGTTTCAATAGATATAGAGCTTATTATTGACATAGTGGTATCTATAACAGCTCCAAGTATAATCATTATCGCAGCCCCAATAAGGAAACCGATAAATAGTTTTGGACATCGGCTGTTGGAACTGTAAGACTCAGGAATAAAAGTTTTCCTTAATTGTTCCAACATCTTCTTTACAGTAGCTTGTGATCGATCAATGTGTTCATAATACCATATTTTGGTTTCCTCCATCTGTATGTTAGATATGGTAAATTGCCTTTCAATCACTGTTTATGGATCCACGCTCACTTTTGCGATGTCAATCTCCTTCTGGTGAGAATAAACCCTGGAGTCTCTTGGATAAGAATTCCTGAAGAAGGGCCTGATTCCACAATAGGTTCCATTCGGACCTCTTGGCATAGGATCAGCATCACCCATATCAGAGCTGTTTTTCTTTCTTTCATTTTCTTCAACTAGGAAAGAAAAACAAAAAGTTTTAATAATGTATTCTATACAATGTAAAAATAGGATAATCTTATTAGACAGGGTATTCAAAGTCACATTATTCATCAGGAATATTGTTAATGATTCTTAATTGAGATCTTGGGTGACAACTTTTTATTTGATTAATATGAACCCATCTTTCAACCATTTCACCATTTTTTGGAATTTGTATTTTGCATACAACAGGTGAAATTTTGTCAACAATAGTATAAGGTCCTTTCCATGAAGGCAAAAACTTTTTCTCTTTCACTTGGTTTCGTTGAAAGTTGTACAAATATATCTGATCTGTGATCTCGTACTCCTTTTTGGATGTCTTAAGATTATAAAAAGTTTTAGTAGTTACAGCAGATTTCTCTAAATGTCTTTGTGCAAAAGCAAATGCCTGCTGTAAGTGTTTCCTCAGATCCTCTATATATTGATGGGTTGTAGCAGCATTCACTAAATTATGGTCTTGGGTTCTATACATAAGGTGTTGTGGGACTACCATACGTCTCCCCGTCATTAATTCAAATGGCGACATTTTTGTTGCAGTACTAGGTGTAGATCTTATAGCCATTAATACTAAAGGTAATTTTATATCCCAGTCTTTACCTGATTCTTTCACAAATTTCTTTAAAATACTAATAATGGATTGGTTGTACCGTTCCACATTACCACTAGAAGCAGCACGATAAGAAATATGTAATTTTCTCTTAACCCCTAGGATTTTCCACATACGGTTCATTACTTCACTGGTAAAGTGAGATCCCCGATCGTACTCAATTCATTGTGGTAAACCAAAAAGGGAAAATACATGGTTAATTAATAACATTTCAGCAGTTTCAGTTTTACAATTTGTGGCTGGAAGGCACTCTACCCATTTGGTAAATAGACATGTAACCGTTAGCATATACAGTGGATATAAAAAGTCTACACACCCCTGTTAAAATGTCAGGTTTCTGTGCTGTAACAAAATGAGACAAAGATAAATCATTTCAGAACTTTTTCCACCTTTAATGTGACCTATAAACTGTACAACTCAATTGAAAAACAAACTGAAATCTTTCAGGTAGAGGAAAAAAACAAAAAAATAATATGGTTGCATAAGTATGCACACCCTTAAACTAATACTTTGTTGAAGCACATTTTGATTTTATTACAGCACTCAGTCTTTTTGTGTATGAGTCTATCAGCATGGCACATTTTGACTTGGCAAGATTTGCCCACTCTTTTTTGCAAAAAGACTCCAAATCTGTCAGATTGCGAGGACATCTACTGTGCACGGCCCTCTTCAGATCACCCCACATATTTTCAATCGGATTCAGGCCTGGGCTCTGGCTGGGCCATTCCAAAACTTTAATCTTCTTCTGTTGAAGCCATTCCTTTGTTGATTTGGATGTATGCTTTGGGTCGTTGTCATGCTGAAAGATGAAGTCCCTCTTAATGTTCAGCTTTCTAGCAGAAGCCTGAAGGTTTTGTGCCAATATTGACTGGTATTTGGAACTGTTCATAATCCCCTTTATCTTAACTAAGGCCCCAGTTCCAGCTGAACAAAAACAGCCACAAAGCATGATGCTGCCACCACCATGCTTCACTGTGGGTATGGTGTTCTTTTGGTGATGTGCAGTGTGTTTTTTTTTGCGCCAAACATATCTTTTGGAATTATGGCCAAAAAGTTCAACCTTGGTTTCATCAGACCATAAAACCTTTTCCCACATGCTTTTGGGAGACTTCAGATGTGTTTTTGCAAAATGTAGCCAGGCTTAGATGTTTTTCTTGGTAAGAAAAGGCTTTCGTCTTGCCACTCTACCCCATAGCCCAGACATATGAAGAATACAGGGAGATTGTTGTCACATGTACCACACAGCCAGTACTTGCCAGATATTCCTGCAGCTCCTTTAATGTTGCTGTAGGCCTCGTGGTAGCCTCCCAGACCAGTTTTCTTCTCGTCTTTTCATCAATTTTGGAGAGAGCCCCAGTTCTTGGTAATGTCACTGTTGTGCCATATTTTCTCCACTTGATGATGACTGTCTTCACTGTGTTCCATGCTATATCTAATGCCTTGGAAATTCTTTTGTACCCTTCTCCTGACTGATACCTTTTAACAATGAGATCCCTCTGACCTGGAAGCTCTCTGTGGACCATGGCTTTTGCTGTGGGATGTGACTAAGAAAATTTCAGGAAAGACCACCTAGAGCAGCTGAACTTTATTTGGGGTTAATCAGAGGCACTTTAAATGATGGCAGGTGTAGGCTGACTCCTATTTAACACGATTTGGAATGTGATTGCTTAATTCTGAACACAGGTACATCCCTAGTTATAAGAGGGTGTGCAGACTTATGCAACCACATTATTTTTTTTTTCTTCCCTCCACCTAAAAGATTTCATTTCATTTTTCAATTGAATTGTACAGTTTATAGGTCACATTAAAGGTGGAAAAAGTTCTGAAATGATTTATCTTTGTCTCATTTTCTTACAGCACAGAAATCTGACATTTTAACAGGGGTGTGTAGACTTTTTATATCCACTGTATTTATTACCCCTAGATGATGTTGTTACTGGGGACCAATATAATCTATTTGGATATCTGACCAGGGCATAGACATCCCTCTTTTCTGAAGATGAGCTCTATGGGTAGGTGTATTAGGTTGATATTGGGGACATACCAAACATCCCTGACAATATGTCTGGATATCTTTCAACATGTGCGGCCAATACGAAAAATCTTGAAGTATTTCATAGGCGATTTTATCCCCTCTGTGACCTGATGTCGAGGCATCATGGGCATGTTGTAACATTAGACCTCTATATGAAGTAGGAACCACCCACTGCTGTATTCCATTCTTAGATGTACGAATAAGCAATCCATCTAAGATGCTAAATTGGGCTTTTGACTTCATTAAAACTCTCAGGTCTTCTTTACCTATAACATCTATCTCACTCAGAGGATATTTAGCTGGATCTTGTATATGATTATAAAATATACCTATGATTGGATCCTCTTTCTGACTACTAATTAAATCAGAATTGGGAGTATCCTGGGACCATTGAGCTGTAGACAATTCTGTACTCTTTTGGATTTGTTGTCTTGTTATAGCCTGAATTTGAAATAGACCCAAAAGATGATCCACATCAACAAGCTCCCCCTTTAGGGCACCTTGTTTTGCCAACTTATCAGCCAAATCATTTCCTTCTTTATCCTGTCCCATTACCTTTGAGTGGCCCTTTGTCTTCTTCCAATATATAGTCATTCCATTAGAGATTACCATCTCATCAATAGTATGTATTAACTTACCATGTTTCACTGGTTTCTTCCGGGCACTTGTCATTTTATTATGTTTCCATACCTGTAAGTATTCTATGAAACTATTACGGACATATTCCGAATCAGTGATGATCACTAATTCCTTAAGATCATGCTCTATTGTGGTTTGGACAGCGCGATATACGGCTACCAATTCTGATATTTGACTAGTCTTAGATCCTATTTTACAACTCTCAGGTGGAATCGGGATATTGTCTTTCCATACATTACCGATTCCTGCAACCAATTTGTTATCTGCCCTCTCCTTAATATGATATGCACAACCATCCACGTAAACTGTGGGTAAAGTATTACATAATACCTCTTCATATACCTTATGGGGAGATAATTTGTATTCCTTCATAAGGTCCACTTCGGACCAATTTTCTCTAAGAGGATCCTCGGCAGTACAATCATGTAAATCAGCTAACCCTTGGGCCACTGGATTCCTCTTATTCTGTGCATATCTAATTTCCAAAGGCCATCCTTGTAAGGATAAAGTCCATGAGGTTATACGGCTATTTGACAAATTACCGGCTCTAATTTTATCATTCTGAATGTATTGTAATGGTTGATGAGCGGTTTCTACTATAATTTTCTCACCTTGGATAAAATTTCGGAAATTCTGTAAGGCCCATACTGTAGCAAACAGAGCTTTCTCACAGTCATCAAACTTTACCTCTACAGGTGATAATGTCTTACTTGCATAAGCAATAACTTTACTATGCTGGTCATATTTCTGATATAGAAAGGCACTCAAACAAAAATCAGTATATCCAGTTTCTAAAAAGAATGGTTTACCCATTTTAGGATAAACTAAGCAAGGAGCCTGGCTGAGTTTTTGTTTTAATTCGTTTACGGCTTGATTTTTAATTTCCCCCCATTGCCATGGCTCTCCTTTCTTTAATAATCGAATGAGAGGCCTAGTTACCTTTGCATAGTTATCAATAAACTTACGAGAATAATTGGTGACACCTAAAAATGATCTTAATTCTTTTAAATTTGTAGGGGTTCTGGTTTTAAAAAGAGCTTCCACTTTCTTTTTCTGTGGATTTATACCTTCAGGAGTTATTTCATGGCCTACAAAAATTTACTTTAGTGCGGCACCATTGTGCCTTTTGAAGAGACAGTTTAACTCCTGCATGTTTCAATTGATCTAGAACATATCTGATTTCAAAAATATATTTATCAAAATAATTATTTTTAATCAAGATATCATCTACATATGTTAATGTCCCTCGCTCTTGAGCGTCAGGCATTGCCTCATGTAAAAATATAGCAAACTTATGCCCTGAATTTATAAAGCCAAATGGGGTTCTAGTCTATGTATATTGCTGTTTCCTAAAGGTGAAAGCCAGTTTATATTGGTCCTCCTCACTTACTTTAATGGTCCAATAACCTTGGGCACAATCAAGCGTAGTAAATAATTTAGATCCTTGTATTTGTGCTAAACATTGATCAATATATGGAACGGGCCATGCAGACATGTACACCCGTTTATTTAATTGTCTCAAACCAGCGCATAAACGCCAGGTTCCATTTGGTTTCAAGACACCTAGAATAGGGTTATTAAAAGAACTGTGCACCGGTCTAATAATCCCCCTAGAATCTAGGTTCTTGATAATATCTGCCAATGATTCATAAGAGGCAAGAGGGAGTCGATATTGTTTCACAAATACAGGTGGTATATTTGGGTCATTTTTAATTTCAGTGACATGTAAATTTGTCAAACCACAATCATATGAATCCTTAGAGAACATATCTTGGTAATCAATTAATACTTGTCTTAGTTTTTGGCGTTCAATGTCATTAGAACATCCGCTAGCTAAGGCTATCTGTTCCTCAACTCTTTCTCTAAACCCAGTGAATACCTCAGGCTGACTAATCTCATAAGTCTCCTCCAATTGTGTAGATAAATCAGTAGTGATCATACTTACCTGCGTCTCAGTATTCTGATATTTCTCACATTCTTGTTCATCAATTGTTTGGTTAAAAACAAGTTCGTTATCCATAATATCACAGTTACTTTCAGTGAAACTAAAAGGATAAATAGACTGAACAGTAAATAATCCCTCAGGTTGTGTGTCAAAACACTGATCCATAATCTGGTCATCATTTACATAATTCTCTGGTATCAAACCAATAACAATATTCATAAACTCAGAAGTAAAATACTCAGAATCAATAGCCATACCTATTAGGGATCCCTTCTCCAAATGTATTGGATGGGATGCTGTGTTATTTACCAGAATAATGAAAGATATCTGTGTTATAGTAATTAGAGGTGTATGAATGAGGGTGAGGCCTTTTCGTTGCATCTGATGACTAAGATTTACAAAGGCATCAATACCTTTAATCTTTTGACCCCTTTTTACCTGTAAAGGGAGAGGAAATTGTGCCACCCCCTCTGGTATTGTAACACTTTGTTCCATTTGCACGGTTACTGCATAAGGCATTTGTTGTGCAGATTTCAATGCTTCTGAGTCATTTAGGAATTCTAAGGGCTTATCTTGTAGTCTAGACCAAATAACATTATTGATCAAATCAATTTGGGATGCAAAGTGATGTAATAGATAATTTCCAATATAAATTGGATATTGGGAACCCTGAATAACTAAGAATAGGTGCATAACCCTTTCACCCCCAATGAAAAGAGGTAATAAACATTTTGCCATAATAGCATGAGTTGAAGTTTCATGATCTATCTTATATACCCATTGATCATCGGGTTGTGTATTTTGGATTAAATTAGTATTCTTTATTTGTTTTAATAAGCTCTCATTAACATTTCTATGCTCATGTTTTAGAGCTAGTTTTGTTTGTTGATAATTTCGCATACCTGGAATATCAACAGGAATAAATAAACATTCATCATTGGTTTCTATTTCCACTAGAAATCTAGAGTGTTTACTTATGTTTAAAGGCTTAGAATCGTTCTTATTTAAAGAGATAGTTAATACATTTCCCTCTATTTGAATATTTTTATTATGCGCCTGATCAATTTGAATCACATTTTCATTGTTTACTTGTTCTCCATTAATGTCTTTACATTTAAGTACTGTCATCTCAGGCATTTGATTATTTTGGAAGTGAATCTCTACTAATTCCTCTTTTTTCTCAATAACAATTCCTTTGCATATGAGGTTGTTTAACCTGATCATAATTGATGGGAAATTTAACTTGTGACCATATCACCCCATCAATAAAATCAATTACTGGACTAATTCTTCTAAGTAAATCAGTCCCAATTATAATTTTATAACTAGGAATATCCACTATAATAAATGGATGTTTCATTTGTTTATTTCCTATTCTGATATCTAACCACACATGGCCTACAGTATTAACTTTAATACCATCAAAATTTCTAACCATTCCAACGAATGGTTTCAGAATAGCTTTCTTTTTGGCTCTACTCTCAATTTCCTCATATGTCTCTTTGGAAATTACTGTGACTTGAGATCCTGTATCAATTAATGCTTTATGATTTAAGGTTTCAATAAACAGGTAATAAATCATCTGTCATGACATTGCAATGTTCTTCTTCTACTTCAGCTATTAATCCTTTACCGGTAATCTCTGGTTCAATCTGTGTTACCTCCTGTGAGCTTAAAGGGTCAACAATTATATCTTCTGGGTCATCTTCCTTGGTTTTGAAAACACCCCTCCCTTGCTGAATAGGAATTTCTGAAGAGAAAGGATACTCAGGGAGAAGAAATAAATCATTAACTTTTTAGAACATATTTTTATATTTTTATTTGAATCAAGAGATTCACAGGTATCACTTCTGTTTGTGTTATTAATCACTATTCTATTTTCACAATTAGTATTCAGTCATTGGCTTTGGCTTTGAGAATTTTGACGGTCTTGGGTTGGATCATTTCTCACTGACTGAGTATTAAATCCTGCCATAAATGCAGCCATTTGTTGTGTCAAAATTTTAACCTGCTCTTCTAAATTAGATGATGGTTTAGAATTTTGATTTTGGCTATATCTTTTAACCCTTTGACTCTCTGAATAATTTGAAGTATTGGGCATTGGAGGGGTTAATCTTCCTTCTGCACTAGGATATTTTGGCCTCCAGACATAATTTTTAATAGGATTGTTTCCCATGTAATTTGGACTAACATAAAAAGAATCATTATTTGCATTTTGAGATTTGTCACTTGCAATTTTTACTGGCCTAAATGATGACTGTGCCTGACTTGATTTGTTTGAACCTTTAACCACATCTGCGTAAGATTTTGTACCTGTCTCATACTGTAGATTAGGTTTAACAGAAATTTCTGCCACATTTTGACTATTACATTTCTCCCTTCGCTTATAATTATTCCCATCATCAAGCTGAATCTCATATATTTTAGTACATTCATTTACCAACCAACTTAAAGGCTTGGTGTCATCAAAATCACGTGCCATATTTCTCTGAATATACAAAGGTAGTGCATGGAAGTAAATTCTCTTAAATTCAGGAGATTCTGGGTCTGTCTTTTTTGCAGTCTGTCTATAAGCGTGTTTTAATGTGATTAAAAATTATTTTGGACTTTCGTCAGGCTTACATCTAAGATTATGAACTGCTTTCATAGCAGCCTGTGGGTTTCTATGCTCAGAAAAGTATTTTCTCAACTCAGATTTATATATCTCCCAATAATTTATATCGCTATCATGGAGAGAGGTGAAAAATGAGGTATAAGAGCTATCAAATGACCAAGGGAGGTATGATATTTTATCATTAGCCCCCCTTATCCCTAGTTCAACCATCACCCTT
The DNA here is from genome assembly GCA_027410445.1 of Discoglossus pictus. Classification (NCBI taxonomy): domain Eukaryota; kingdom Metazoa; phylum Chordata; class Amphibia; order Anura; family Alytidae; genus Discoglossus; species Discoglossus pictus. Next base: position 357,087,299 of record CM050164.1, read on the forward strand.
TCTAATGAATCAAGGTGGTCTTCTATGGACAATTTAGAATTTTTGGTGTAGGGTTTAATTAATTTTCTTATAGCCTGGGCTTTCTCATGGAAAGAGAGTCTTTTATTTGATCGTATATCTTCATCACTATCAGTTTCATTTTTAGAGCTATGTAAAAAAATTTATGGGTGATCGTTTATGTTTATTCCTTGAAGGTACTACTTCTAATTCTTCCTCAGAATCACTAAAGTCCTTTATCACAATTTTGCTTGAGGCATAATCTTGAGCCCTATTTAAATCCATTTTTAGATTTTCAACATCCTGTTGGTATTGTTTTATCTCATTCTTAGCTACAGTCAGTAATTTTTGGATCTTTTTATTCTCTACAAGTATCTCAGCCTCATGAATTTTCTTATTAGTTAATTCTTGAGTTAAGAATTCAATCTTTTGTTGCAATTTCTTCTGTTCTATTTTTAAGTCCTGACAAGCCTGAACATACTTTTGCGCTAATTTATCAGCATGCTCAGCTTTCTCATTTAAGTATTCACATTTCTCAGACAATTCCTCAAATTGAACTAATTTTTGACTTTCCTCACCGGTATCTTTTGCACGCTCAGCTACCAATTTATCTGTTATTGCCTGTAATTCATCACATTTCTCGGAATATTTACCATTTAAATCTTGAGCTGCGTTAAATGTCTCTGTCGTTTCTACAACTTTCTTCCTTAATTCTTTAATTTTGATAAACTGCTGATCTGCTAGCTACGTTTTTTCTCCATGTAAATCTCTCAAAGTTTGACAGGTTATAGAGATTTCCTGGATTTGATTATTTAAATTTTTTATGGTAATTTCTTTTTGGGAATTTTGATATTTCCAGCTTCTGGCTAATTCCATCCAAACATTAGATAACCTAGCTAAATGATTCTTTCTGATTTAATTTGAATTGCATTTATAGTACTCATCACAGTTGTCAACAAATTCTTATCATTTAACTAATCATCAATTGTATCACCATCAATGTATTTTATCCAAATATTCTGACAACTGTTCCCTGTACTGACAAACAGGATATACATTTGAAATTAAAGTTTTAATTAACAACTCCATTCCCTGTTTACCATGACCAATTATGTCATCTAAAGATAATACCCCTACTGTTTCAGAACCAAAAACACCTACAGCTATTTTTTTTCAACAAGTGTTATTCAATAAAAAGTTTTAAATCAATTAAATAATGGACCACGTGTCTATAAAGATATATATCTCACTGGGGCCTCCAAATATGTTGGGATTAATACAACATATTATTTTCTAAATAATATAGAATAATGAATTTTGAGTTCAGAATCAATTTATAGACACATATTCCTTTTTATAAAATAACATTTATTGAAAATAACAAAATCAACTAGTCTAATGATAAAAATGTAATGTATCAAATCAAATACAAATAAAACAAAATATAACCAGCCAGATATTAAAAGACAATTAATCCATTATATTGTAATACTTATTATTTTATGATATCTTCTATACAGTCCTAAAATCTCAATACAAGAGTTTATCTCAATCACATGTACAATAAAACCTGGAATAGCAACCCATAGAATAAAATCAGATAAATCAATTAATGAAAATTCACCCAAAATAGCGTTTAACATGTAACAATAATGTCTAATGATCTTATAATATAGCTATACAGGAATGTATTAAATATAACACAATTATGGTAAATTATTTTATAATATAATTGATAAGTTAGCTAAGTAAAATTAATTTATCTGTATTGGTCAAAAAGAAAAATGAGATATCTAATTTTGTATTAAAATTTATATCCGGATTTATAAATTTCAATGACAAAAGTAAATCTAAATAACTTTTTGATAAGAAATAAACCAAACAGAGAAATTATGGTAATGTTTTTCAATTATATCATAAAATAAAATATTTCAATTTATACATTACCAATTATGACAAGATTCCACTGGTTAATTCCAAAATTGTCTGGCCTTTTCCACAGGAACAAAGTTTTCCTCTCTTACTTTCTTTTTCTCTCTCCCTCTTCCCTTTCTCTTTGTCTCCCTAGATCCTGTTTCTATCCATAATTATACCTCTTGCTTATTTTGATCAGAATCCCAAATCAGTTAAAATATCTAATAACCAATAGAATCTCTCCTGATGTCATCACATATTTAAATTTTATAATGAATATATTTTTCTATAGAGACATTTATTCCTTGAACCATAAGATGGCGCTCTCGGACCTTTGAATTTTCATACCTTTAATTAACTAATGACCCCTTTGACCCATAACCTATAAACAAAATGGGGTCATAAGAATGGTTATCAGTTAGATATCACTAAACAGATTTTTTATTCTTTTTAGTAGACACAGGGCCCTATTAAATTTGAGCTGCGGATGAAATCGTATCTGGCAAATGCGCATCGTAACTCGATTTACGTAATCCGAGTCGACTTGCGATTGACTTGCGATTGACTTGCGTAATTTTGGACTACTTTGCCGAGATTTGCCTCCGATAAGCGCTTCGTAGTAAGTAGTGGAAAATAATTCCTTGCGTAGACGCTCGTATCTTGCAAATTCGCTAAGTGCACAAAAAACACACGTAAAATGGTTTACGCATTACGTACAGACAACTTAAAAATATAAAAGTGAGTTTAACAGAGGCAAAGCATGGAAGGCCATTACAATTGATTTCACCATTTGGCCCTACAATCTGCTTTCACTCTCACACCCACAATGACCCTTAATGGGATAGCTCACAGCTTCATTGAAATACACAATACCTCTTGTTTGGTCTTTCGGTCGGGTCTGTCTGTGACCCTCTGTCACTGCTTTCTTACAAGGTTCCTATGCTGGTGAGACCGGAGTGGGTTGTCAGTTCCTTCCCCAGTGGTTTGGGATTTGGCCCTACACTCTGCTTTCACTCTCACACCCACAATGACCCTTAATGGGATAGCTCACAGCTTCATTGAAATACACAATATCTCTTGTTTGGTCTTTCGGTCAGGTCTGACTGTCCCTCTGTCACTGCTTTCTTACAAGGTTCCTATGCTGGTGAGACCGGAGTGGATTGTCAGTTCTGCTGTCACTGTCCCACCCACAAGGGCAGCAAACACACACAGAGGGTTTGCAGAGGCACAATGAGCACCAGCCAACTCACCTCCATCAGGGGTAATCGCCACTACTCTTATCCAAGGAAGTCCCACGCCATTGCTGGTGGCCATGTGCCAAGATGACCATTCATTCCCATTTGGTGACCTCCCATTATGTTCTGCTATTCAGCAATTTATATTAGTTTTGATTGCTAAGTGATGTTGGGGAAGTGCGTGTGAAATCAGAATGGACGGACAAATCCCAAATCACTGGAGAAGGAACTGACAACCCACTGCAGTATCACCTATCATTATCCTTTTAGGCCCTCAGGGGAATGTTCCTACTCCCCAGTCCTGCTAATTGTACTTGGCCTTTGCATTAACCCTTTATTATGCCTAGATTGTAGATCAATTAGATGCATTATATGATATCTAATGCTATTAGGACTATTATTCCTCTTAGTATGTATGGATCTATTGCAAGTTAACTAGTGCTCATTAGTTTACAGCTATAGTAATGTGACACTAATGTGATGCATGTGGATGTCCCCTAACCCCAACCATTGAAAACACACAGACATGGGGAGTACAGGATAACACAGCTTTATTTTTGGACACAGACCACAATCAGCAGTGGTCAAGACTGTGTATTCACAGAACGGTATAACAAAACTTTATTTTTGGACACAGACCACAATCAGCAGTGGTCAAGACTGTGCATTAATATCATGGGTGTGGTGTGGGCGGGTCCCGAGAGAGCAAGGGGCTAAATAAAAAAAATGGGATACCTACAGGGGTCAATCTAATAGTCTAGAATAAGCATGATGCATAGCACCTACCAGGGTCACATGCGGTCAGTACACCGCTGCCACCGGAATATGATGAGAAAAAGGATCATCACAAATCACTCCATTTAACTGAAGAAACCATTAGAGTGCATGGCACTTACAACTTGTCTGGATCTGTTCAATGGAACAAATGATTCAACCTCTGGACTGTGTAATCCAATCCAGTTTCACACATACAGTGTGGTGTGTAAAATTGCCCACAAAAATAAATGGCCAACAAAAAACAAAAAGGCGGAGGAGGATAGAAAAAAACTAATGACAATGCATGTAAAGTAAAGTGCTAAATACTGTACCAATATACCAACTCACCTGATTCCCATCTGCAAGCATTACTAACTATTAGCTACAGTAGGTCTCTGGATAATGAGTAATATGGGCAAATACCCATTAATATGGACAGGACACAAAGGTCAGCAGCCAGATTCACTGTTTCTTACATCAGACCCAAGGATCTGTTCTCAGACCGATATTGAGGTCAGGATCACATGTTTTATTAGTGCATATATTAATGCTGGCTGTCATTAACATGCCATTGTGAGACTTTGCAAGTCCACCGCCATAGCGGTATTAGTCTACATTTCAGCTAACAATAATCATGTCTGAGATATCTGGCAATATGATAGCTTTACGATTGTGGGAGCTACATGTTAAGGAGGGGGCAGTCATTGGAGTAATGTCTACCTGAGAGGCACTGGGAAAACCTTACGCCTCATATAATTCCTCCACAATGCTTGCAGATGCAGGAGATGCCTTCATGGGCCTGAATTGTACCTAAAACAAAACAAATGGAAAGAAAAACAAAGAGAAAACATAAAATCTAAGGGCCTAAAAAAAGAGGACTGCAGCATCCCTTCCCAACAGCATTCCCCAGTGACCATCAATTGGTGGCATGTTCAACCGAACCCTACGTGTCCACAGAGAAGAGGATCATGGACCATGTGATGGGAGGTAGCCATCTGCATACAAAATATCACCGTCACATAGGCAAAGATCCAAAACTCTGTAGCCAGGCTAGATGAGGTCAGCATTGTGACCAATAGATTGTCACTGATGAGTGCTGTTGAGAAGGCACAATTATGTCCACAGCCCCTAGGTCCTCCTCCGCCTGGGCACAGGACCTGCATCGTCCGCAGCCGGACGCCGTCTCCTAGTTGGTGGTGGGGAAGCGGGAGAAGGTAGTGGCACCACGGGTGGTGGTGGCGGCGGAGGCATGGTGGAAGGAGAGGAGAGCCCAGGCTGCTGTTGGCTGGTGACCTGCCCCGTTCCCAGCAGCCTGACCAAATGCTGCTCCAGCCTCCGATGATGGCTCCTCTCCTCCCTAAAGCGCCTGTCCAGGCTGCGCCTCATGCTAGAGATGTTGGCATCAATCCTCCTCACGACGGCCAACAACTCCAGCAGCGCAGCCTCGGTCGTTGGTGGTGGTGGGTGCTGGGGTCCTGCTGGCAGGGCCGGGTGGGAAGATGGCGGGGAGAGAGTGGGGAGGATCTGGGACCCAGCTGGAGACAGGGTCTCTGACATTGGTGTCCCCGGTGGCTCAGTGTGTGGGGAAAGAGGAGCTGTGGCATATTACAATACTTCTGAGGGCCCCGGCGAGATGGCCAGTCTTTGGAGGAGGGGGACAGTCGGGCTCTGGACAGGGGGGGCTGTCAACAACCACGACCTCCCCCTCCGAAGAGCCAGGGCCCTCGGATGAGCCTGTAGCCTCCTCCCCCTGAGCGGTCTCCTGCGGGCGGGAGCTGACAGGGTGTGGTGGGGGGATGGGTGTGTGGGGTGTGTGTCCTAACTATATATATGTCTCTATGTGTGTTATTTAATCTATGTGTCTTGCAAATATGTGAAATCTGTAAATATGTGTATTTCTTAAATGTAAGTACTTAGGAAGTAAACAAGAAACAAGACAAAAAAGTAATCTACCTCTCTCTCTCTCCAAACCACTAATCTCACAACTCAAACTCTCTCCCATCTGCTCCTGGAACTGCATGCTAACTCCAATGGCTCTTACAACACAGTCAGCGCATGGGTTTGTATCAATCATATTTATAAGCTCATACTGTCAATCAAATTCTTAGCTCGTACGTGATTGGCTGAGAGGCGTGTCTCGCTAGGACGTCCCCTTATCAGCTTGTGAGCGCGCCAACAGACTCAGCCTATTACATACGCACTTATAGTGTCAGGCCGCCAAGGGCGTATGTAATTGGCTGAGAGTCCCAACGCGTGCCACCAAGTGCATATGTAATTGGCTGAAAGGCTTTTGGCGGGTTTTTGCGCCATCGCCATTGCCACGTTGGCCCGCCAAAAGCCTCTCAGCCAATTACATACGCACTTGGCGGCCCACGTTGGGACTCTCAGCCAATTACATACGCACTGGGCGGCCAGCGTTGGGACTCTCAGCCAATTACATATGCACTTGGTGGCCCTCGTTGGGACTCTCAGCCAATTACATACGCACTTGGTGGCCCGTGTTGGGACAGCCAATTACATGCGGCCAAGTGCGTATGTAATAGGTTGAGAGGCTTCTTGATGTAAAATCATCAGCTGGAATGCCATGTAAAGATCCACAGGTGACCAATGGCAAATCAGAAATTAACGTGCCTAATACCAGGTCATGCAATCACCAAGCTATATAACCCCATCCCCAACAAGTCATTAGCATGTCTGAAACAGCATGGATGATCATGTGAGAGGGATGATGGCCAGGATGAGTGGGCGTATGAGGTTGAGATGCTTTTGTGCAGCTCACCTAGCACAGTATGAAGACCAGGAGGGGGTGATGGGGAGTGGCAGAGAGGAGTGTCTGGGAGTGAATGAGGGTGTGAGTGGTGATGTGATCCATGCTGGGGCAGAACCAAGCCAGGCAAGGAAATTACCACAGGCCATGCCTAGTATCGTGGGGGTGGATCAGGGAGGAGAGAGAGCTCCAGTAGCCCAGGGACAGAGGGATATAGGGCCACCTGCACACAGGGAGGCTGACAATGTTGTCGGTGATCAGCTGCTGGGGGGAGTACAGGATGTGGTGGCTCAGGCAGAAGGGGGGGAGCCTGACCAGGAGCCTGACCAGGAGCCTGGCCAGGAGCCTGTGAGGAGGCGAAGGGCACCCAATGTGTACAGGGAGAGACTCACATTAGAGGGGTTAACTGATGGGGAGGTGTATGAGCGTTTTCGGCTAACCCGTGCCAGTCTTGGGGAGCTCTATGAGGTTCTCAGAGCAGACCTTGAGCCTCGCTCAGGGGCAAATAGAGCCATCCCAGGAATGACACGGATGTTAGTTGCAATACACCTCCTTGCTTCTGGTAGCTTTCAGACCACCCTGAGCATAGCCGGAGGAATGTCTCAGCCAAGCCTCTCGAATTGAGTGCATTACTCTGTGCTATTGGTCGGAGAGCTGCCAGATACATCAGTTACCCTAACACTGCTGAAGAGATCTCGAAGGTGAAGTTCGATTTCTTCCAATTAGGAGGTATCCCCAATGTGCTTGGTGCTATTGACTGTACACACGTGGCACTGATACCTCCTAGAGAGCAAGCTGTACAGAAATCGTAAGCATTATCATTCAATCAATGTCCAGGTTGTTTGCGATGTGAACATGCGCATACAAGATGTGTATGCAGGCTTCCCGGGAAGTGCTCACGACGCCTATATCCTGCGTGCATTCGGAATATCTGACATCTTTGAGTCCGGCAGATTTCCATCCGGATGGCTACTGGGTGAGTACACATTAGTAATGGCAGTCAACCATATCTTACTATGACTGGATACAATAACACATACGGTACATCATGTTTCCCTCTATTGCTATGATGTTCACATGTGCATTACGGAGTAATACTCCCAAAGCAAGAACATAATAGCTCATTGCTGGCCATAACCCTGTGTTAGCTTGGCCAAACAGTATGCAGTTCACAACAACATATGACAAAAACCACAACTGATTAATCATTAGGTTTATGTTCTGATGCATTCCCTTGTATCCTGTAACATGGACATCTCTAGCCTTCATAACGTGTTGTGTGTTCTTGTACGGGCTATGTAAGTGAGATGACTTCAGAATTCATCTGATAGAGGAGAATTAATAGTGTTTGGCAAACTTTTTCTTGCATGAATATATCCCGGAATAAACATGAATTAGCTTACCTTGAAGTTATCAAAATCTCCAAGGTCTTTTGGCATTTGCGTTTGATCGTGTACGCCCCTGGGAAATTCCACCTGAATTAGCATCACATTTACGTTCACAAGAATACACAATCACGCTTCACCTCAGACCTCTGGCATGTGCTCGGTACAAGAACTGCAACAGTGACTTCCTGTGCTCACTACCAGAAGGGTAGCAATATGTACCCTGTTGTATTTCCCTTGTATCTCCCCCTCATGTAAGCGTCCTGTGGGTGTGAACATCTGGATTTTACATTTGTGGAAATCACATTGTAATTGATCTGAAGCTTCATATAGAATACATGTGTTAATACACTACTAATTATCCTATCAGATGCATTCATGATCCATCTCCCTTACATATATCTTTAACTGTGTATTAGCCACAGGGATGTGTTGATAGGTCATGATGACGATATTTGGGCATATGCTTTGTCAAACATCACAACATCCTATTCATATCAACATCATATTTTATTTCCACCAGGTGATGCAGGATATGGGTGTTTGCCGTGGTTGTTGACCCCTGTGAGCAATCCCCATACTCGGGCAGAGGCGCGGTATAATGCTGCGCATAAAACCTGCCGGAATGTAATTGAGCGTACCTTTGGTGTACTAAAGATGTGCTTCAGATGTTTACATTCCACTGGGGGTGCTCTACAATATAAGCCCCAGAAAGTTTGTCGCATCATCGTTGCCTGCTGCTGTCTGCACAATATAGCAGTACAGGCCAACTGTCTGGGGGACATTGATGTGGCTCCGCTACATGGGGAGGAAGAGCCTTTATTTCCCCCTGAAGTGGATAATCTGCAGGGGTCACAACAACGTGCCCGCCTAATTCGTGAGTACTTCACATGTAAGTACATACCCAATATGCATGGAACACAGTCTAATGTATCTGGATTATGCCTAACTCCCAAATCCACCTCTATCCATCGCCCTTGTCATACAGAATTCCAACCAGTCCACAGTAGAGGAGAGTTCGCTGACGTTGTCGATGTTTGTACACTGGAACAAGCCACATGATCAGTTACAGGTAAGTAAGCACACATTCCCATACACATCTTGAGTACTGACGGTTATAAACATCAATGGCATAGATAATTTGAGTGGATTATATATCCCACTATGTCAATGTACATATGCCCCACGTTACATTGTTATCTAGTAATTTAGATTGAAAAAAGACTTTAGTCCATCAGGTTCAACCTCTATAGATCTATGATCTGCAATACGCAGAATTATTGTTAATTGATCCAGAGGAAGTCACCGAAAAACAAATTGTGAAGCTTTGCCAATTGTCTACACAGGGCAGAAAAATATAACATTCCTTCCTGACCCCAGATACTGGTGATCGTATTCATCCCTGGATCAATACTCCCTCTCTATTTATTCAGGATAGCCCCTAATGCCTGTTTGTTTTTTTAATGTAAAAATATACCCAATACCTTTTTAAAGTCACCTACAACCTCTACGGACCAGGATTGTTCACATTGTCTGATCCTGCCAAACCACATGAAATGGGATCAAAATCTCGTAGATAAATACCATACACACATACTTTGTCTAATTTGTGACTGTAATCCTAACATCATATTAACCTTACAGAGCTGCTGTCGTGTGTCAACTCTTCTTTCAACAACCTAGACATGGAAAAACATGACCAGCAACAGAACTGCTACATCAATGTGAGCTACATAGTGAGTATTTGTGTAATAATATGTATGCTGAAGGACACAAATAACACATCAATCACTTTATTAATATGGGCCTATCTCTTTCCAGAATACATCAGATAGGTAAGCGGTGATAACTAATGACGATCCACAGCGCACGTGTCCTGGTGGAACAAATCACCTAGTGGATGAGCTTGGGACTGCGTCCAAGGTAAAACACCACATTTGGCTCTCCAAAGATGCATTAATGTGTAATCTATGTGATATTCCTACATCATTAGCCAGATGAGTAGCTCGTTTCATATGTAGGGAAAGAACAGTGAAGATGTTTGTCTGAAATGAGCAACATATATCGGTACAGTGGATCGAAAAGGTCTAAAGTCTACACACCCCTGTTAAAATGTCATGTTTCTGTGCTGTCAAAAAATGAGACCAAGATAAATCCTTTCAGAACCTTTTTCCACCTTTAATGTGACCTATAAACTGGACAATTTAATTTAAAAACAAACTGAAATCTGTTAGGTAGAGTGAAGAAAAAACCAAAAAAGAAAATCACATGGTTGCATAAGTATGCACACCCCTAAACTAATACTTTGTGGAAGCACCTTGTGATTTTATTACAGCACTCAGTCTTTTTGGGGATGAGTCTATCCGCATGGCACATTTTTACTTGGCAAGATTTGCCCACTCTTTTTTGCAAAAACACTCCAAATCTGTCAGATTGCGAAGGCATCTTCTGTGCACAGCCCTCTTCAGATCATCCCACAGGGATTCAGGTCTGGGCTCTGGCTGGGCCATTCCCAAACTTTAATCTACTTCTGGTGAAGCCATTCCTTTGTTAATTTGGATGTATGCTTTGGGACATTGTCATGCTGAAAGGTGAAGTTCCTCTTCATGTTCAGCTTTCTAGCAGAAGCCTGAAGGTTTTGTGCCATTATTGACTGGTATTTGGAACTGTTCATATTTCCCTCTATCTTACCTAAGGCCCCAGTTCCAGCTGAAGAAAAACAGCCCCAAAGCATGATGCTGCCACCACCATGCTTCACTGTGGGTACTGTCATGTTTTGGTGATGTGCAGTGTTGTTTTTGCGCCAAACATATCTGTTGGATTATGGCCAAAAGGTTCAACCTTGGTTTCATCAGACCATAACACCTTTTCCCACATGCTTTTGGGAGACTTCAGATGTGTTTTTTGCAAAATGCAGCCTGGCTTGGATGTTTTTCTTTGTAAGAAAAGGCTTTCATCTTGCCACTCTACCCCATAGTCCGGACATATGAAGAATACGGGAGATTGTTGTCACATGTACCAGACAGCCAGTACTTGCCAGATAATTCTGCAGTTCCTTTAATGTTGCTGTAGGCCTCTTGGTAGCCTCCCAGACCAGTTTTCGTCTGGTCTTTTCATCAATTTTGGAGGGAGCTCCAGTTCTTGCTAATGTCACTGTTGTGCCATATTGTCTCCACTTAACGATGACTGTCTTCACTGTGTTCCATGGTATATCTAATGCCTTGGAAATTCTTTAGTACCCTTCTCCTGACTGATACCTTTTAACAATGAGATCCCTCTGATGCTTTGGAAGCTCGCTGTGGACCATGGCTTTTGCTGTGGGATGCGACTAAGAACATTTCAGGAAAGACCAACTAGAGCAGCTTAACTTAATTTGAGATTAATCAGAGTTACTTTAACTGATGGCAGGTGTATGCTGACTCCTATTTAACATGATTTGTAATGTGATTGCTTCATTCTGAACACAGCTACATCCCCAGTTATAAGAGAGTGTGCAGACTTATGCAACCACATTAGTTTTCTTTGTTTTTTTCTTCCCTCCACCTAAAAGATTTCCGTTTGTTTTACAATTGAGTTGTACAGTTTATATGTCACATTAAAGGTGGATATAGTTCTGAAATGATTTTTCATAGGCTAATTTGTTTACAGGAGTGTGTAGACTTTTTATAACCACTGTAAGTGACGAAGTAAGCGCTCCGGGAGCATGTGCAATGTAAATATTGACATGTTCCTTTTATGTTTCACAGCGCAAAGATGAGTCCCTTTCCACGGTCAGAACAAGGAATGATGAGCATTCCCACGTTCCAGGACTTTGCTATTGTCACATTGCATCGTGTATGTTAATATGTCAGTCATCATGTGTTGCATCGGGTGTGATATCACATCCTCTACATCGATTTATATGTACCTATTGCTTTAGATATGCCATTCTCTCCTCTACTTGGACTATTGGGAAGCCTGTATCATACTTCCTTCCAGATCTCTTCCTCAGTGCTGATGTGATCCTCCATATACATATGGGGAAGAGTAACTCTAGCCTTGGAACATAACTGTTAATGAGGTTCTGTTTACCTTCAGTTATGAATATGCAACAGCAGATAATAGAGATGCTCATTCACAGAACAGAATACACCTCGAACTGGCCAGTTTGTTGGTAGTTCTGCTAACACATGAAATTAGTTTGAACACACTGATATGGTCCTGGTCAGGTTCCCATCTGAGTGTCCAAACTTAGGTATGTAGAGTCTTCTCTCATAGTGCCATTTCCAGTGACATGACCTACGGGGGATCTAACATTGACTGATTGAGCACTTCTACCTCTGCAGTTGCATAGGAGTGTGTGTTGCGCGCACACACAAGACTACAGATTACTTCTCCCCATGAGCATATCTCCTTCTGTATTGTTGGGTTTGAATATTGAATGTTATCCTGATATATTTAATAATATAACTGATATTGCCTCACGTTTGTTGATGCACTGTATATCCCCCCCTCAACTGATCATCTATACCAATGTCACCACCCCCTGCGTGCATTCTGGCCCCATGTCCCTATTTCCGTGTGTTACTGGAACTCTGTATCCTACCCACCTCCACCATGATACTGAGCAGGCCTGTGGTCATTTGTCACTGTGTGGCTTTGTGAACAATTAAACCGTTTTTTTTTCACTCAATGTTTGTGTAATCCTGGATATATATATCATGTAACAAGTCAATTACCCTGAAAGTCAGATGTGGTCAGCACCATCAGTTAGTGGTGTAACTATTCTGTTCAATCTGCGTTTACATTACTACATAATCATGAATGTCGATTCATAGCATTCAAGTTGAGCCCTTCAAGTCATTATATACAACCCTGCATGTCAATAGACATGATTTCAGAATTCACACCCCTCCGACTTGCACCTACATGTATATTGGCAAGGTACAGATTAATGTAGCATATGTATCTATGTAAACACACACAGATATATGTATTGAACAATGACACTTTATTCTATCTGTATTCTCGCAACTAGAAGGCATGATATGGTACAAACACACAGAAACAGTGATAACAGTATAACATAATCATACTTTATTTCATACACAGAGTACAAACAGAAATGGACAAGACTGTGCATTAATATCATGTGTGTGTTGTGAAGAGATCCTAGTATGGCAAGGGGCTGTGGCAAATCTGAGGACATCTGAAGAGGAAACAGACAACATCATGAGGGTAATGCATAGCATCTCCTAGGGTCACATGTGGTCAGGACCCCACAGTAACCAACAGCATATAACACGACATTTAATCAACATAACCATTAATGCGCATACAACAACCATATGGTTGCCAGAATAAACAGACACTATAAAACAGGGATCATGTGATACTAAGCGATTTCACACACAGTGTGAATTGGTCAATAGATGATGTGAATCTGGAAAACAGAGGTAGGAGGTGTTAGAACAATCATAAGCTGTTATTAGAGTACATTGTTTTTGCTTTTGACACTACTATAAACCAACTAACATGAACATCATCTCCGAGCAGTAAGAACCATATTTATTCTATCCTGTTCAGTCAGCCTTCCAGGAATATGCTTAGGATGTGGAATACGACAAGGCATGCTTCACTGTGAACACAATCCTTCAGCAAAATGTACTCTCACTATCTATATGGAATAGTTGTGCCATGCTGATATCACATCTCACTTCTAAATGGGTGGTACCAAGGCCAGACAGATTACACTGTTCACATTACCCCTAAACACATGCACATTGATCATGATGTCAAACCAAGGAAATTGCCACTTTGGTTTGGATGACATGAAAAAACTGAATCCAATGTCATAATGTTAATGGGATGGAATGCTACAAAAACTTATGTGGAATTGCTGGTTTGGATTAGCAGATAGTAATGGAACTGTGCAACTCTATAGCCTGGACACTGATCATTATAATGGAAGATCACACAGTCATGTTTCTTAGTGAAAAGATATATAGTCATATATTGCATTTCAGAGCCATCTGCAGTGGGGAATAATCCTGATAGAATGCCTGTTGTGAACTGGGTTGAGTGTTTACTCACATGATGGTGTTGTACTGCTCGAAGATGAAGAAACTTGGGGCCGGGGCACTTCCTGCCGGGGCACTTGGGGCCGGGGCACTTCCTGCCGGGGCACTTGGGGCCGGGGCACTTCCTGCCGGGGCACTTGGGGCCGGGGCACTTCCTGCCGGGGCACTTCCTCCCGGGGCACTTGGGGCCGGGGCACTTCCTGCCGGGGCACTTCCTCCCGGGGCACTTGGGGCCGGGGAACTTCCTCCCGGGGCACTTCCTCCCAGGGCACTTCCTCCCGGGGCACTTCCTCCCGGGGCACTTGGCCGGCGACTCCGCGGCTGGTGACTCCGCGGCCGGCGACTCCGCGGATCTTCCTCCCGGGGCACTTGTGGCCGGGGCACTTCCTGCCGGGGCACTTGGGGACGGGGCACTTGGGGCCGGGGCACTTCCTCCCAGGGCACTTGGGGCCGGGGAACTTCCTCCCGGGGCACTTCCTCCCGGGGCACTTCCTCCCAGGGCACTTCCTCCCGGGGCACTTGGGGCCAGGGCACTTCCTGCCGGGGCCCATGATGGAGCCCAGGCTGAGGGCGGTGCCCAGGATGAGGGCGGTGCACCAGATGAGGGCGGTGCCCAGGATGAGGGCGGTGCCCCGTATGACGGTGGAGCCCAGTATGAGAGCGGAGCCCAGGGTGAGGGCTGTGCCCAGGGTGAGGGCGGAGCCCATGATGAGGGCTGTGCCCAGGATGAGGGCGGTGCCCCAGATGAGGGCGGAGCCCATGATGAGGGCTGTGCCCAGGATGAGGGCGGTGCCCCAGATGAGGGCGGAGCCCATGATGAGGGCTGTGCCCATGATGAGGGCGGAGCCCCAGACGAGGGTGGATCCCATGATGAGGGCTGTGCCCAGGATGAGGGCGGAGCCCCAGATGAGGGTGGAGCCCATGATGAGGGCTGTGCCCATGATGAGGGCGGAGCCCCAGATGAGGGCGGCGCCCATGATGAGGGCTGTGCCCATGATGAGGGAGGAGCCCCATATGAGGGTGGAGCCCCAGATGAGGGCGCAGCCCATGATGAGGGCGGATCCCATGATGAGGGTGGATCCGCTGAGGGTGGAGCCGCTGAGGGTGGAGCCGCTGAGGGTGGCACAGGATGGTGTGGCTGATGCAGGCCCTGAGGTGGCCACGCCGAAGAGGGCCCGAGCATCACTTCCCGCTCCGTATGAGCCATTGATGTGGATGGTCCTGGGCCCTCCTGAATGTCCTGGCCCACTTCAGCCCTTCCTGCCTCCTCCTCTTCTGAATCTGTGGATACTGCAATGGAATAAACATATATTTCAGTTGGTTGCCATACACAATTGACAGCTATGCATTTACATATCATTGACATCATGGTCACCTGTGAGTGACTGTGGTGCTTGCGTTACACAGATGAGCCACGGGCTGCATAATGAGCATTGTGGATCATGGCTCATATGAATGTGTACTGCATGTGCCTCAGACACGTGCTCTGCTGCATCTGCTGTGCAGTGTGTGAGACTGACCAATCTGACAAGTTTCCAGCAATGGTTGTTAATATGCAGATGAGACATGGGCCAGGATTGGACAGTATATGACACACATGCAGTGCTACAGAGTCTGTATCCACATATGCCGCACAGCCAAATTTTTATTCTCGATCACAGTGGAGGCCAAAGTCAGGCCTGCATTTGGGGATAGCCATGCTGCACCCAGCTGAGAATATCATTCTCCAAGTCATTAAGTCTAATTGACTCATCTGTTCACATAAAGGAAATCCACATATCCAGGCCTGTGCGCAGCCCAGCAAGTTTGACTTTGGACACCCTGCTCTATTGCAATCAATCTGGATATAATTAGAAATTGAAATATCAGGGAGACAAATTATGAACATGATAGGTTTGCTACCAGGACTGAAATGGTTATTGTCGCCCCATAAATTTTTAGTCAACCATAGGGCTTACAGTGCTATTGGATGTGAATTATCCCTGTGTGTGGTCAGGGGTGTAGGAGGCCATATAATTCTTGAGCAAGGGTGGGCAGGTTCGGGCCTGGAGGGCCACACAGGTGAGCCAATCGCCTTTTCAGTCATCCGGATTGACTCACCTGTACCCAAAAAGGATATCTTGAAAGTCCGGCATGTATGTGGCCCTCCTTACCCACCCCTGTTCTAGAGGGATACAGCTCATTATATACAACAGCCAGAACACAAGCCTATTTATACATACATACATACATACATACATAAATACAAACATACAGCATGATATCTTGAAAGTCCGGCATGTATGTGGCCCTCCTTATCCACCCCTGTTCTAGAGTGATACAGCTCATTATATACAACAGCCAGAACACAAGCCTATTTATACATACATACATACATACAGCATGATATCTTGAAAGTCCGGCATGTATGTGGCCCTCCTTACCCACCCCTGTTCTAGAGGGATACAGCTCATTATATACAACAGCCAGAACACAAGCCTATTTATACATACAAACATACATACAGCATGTTATTTGCAGGCTTTTGGCCAGCCCATTCCCCCACAATCTCAGCCAACCATGTGTGTGATATGATACTCACGTTGCAGGGTGTTAGGACGATCTGTGTCCATCTGTCCTGGTATTCCCACCACAGATTCAGAAGGGATGAAGCGCATCACTGTCCTCTCCCATTCCTTGTAAACAAAAGGGACCGCGGGCCCACCACCAGTCTGACGTGCTGCTGCTGCCTCATCTGACATCTTTCTTTTCACAGCAATCTTTAGATCATCGAACTTGTGCCGCACTGCCCTCCAGTCCCTATTAGTGACCCCTACTGCCGACACAGCTCTGCCAATTTGGGACCAGGCCTACTGCCTCTGGCTGGCATTAATGTCTCTGTCACCACATATGATCCCCTGGCGGGCACAGATTTCCCTGAGGAGAACCTGGATCTCCTCTGGCCTATAATTGGGGGCCCTGGGCCGTGCCACAACCCGTTGCCTTACAGACGGTGCTTGCTCTTCCTCTTCTATCCCTGGGGCCGCTCCCTCATCCCCACTACCTCCCACCAAGGGATCAGGCGCCTGACCCTCTGTCCCTTCCACTTGGATTCCTAGCTCTGGGGGCACTTCCCTCCCCCCCCTGCTCTCCTCCTTGCTCTTCTCCTCCTCCTCCTCCTCTCCCTCCTCCTCCTCTCCCTCCTCTCCCTCCTCCTCCTCCTCCTCTCCCTCCTCCTCCTCCTCCTCCTCTCCCTCCTCCTCTCCCTCCTCCTCCTCTTCCTCTTCTCCTCCTCCTCTCCTTAGATGTTCTCCTCACTCTCCTCCGTGCCTCTCTTGCCTTACCACCTCCCCTCCTCTAAACTCCTCTCAAAATAAATTAACGATAAATCAAGATAATATGTGTGTTGGTTTAGGAGGTAAAAAAAGTATTATGTGTAGTATTATGTGTGGGGGGAGGGGGGGTAAGGTCTTGGGGGGGGGGGGGTGTAGGTGTGCAGTGGCCTACCACTAGGTGTAGCTATGTGTACGTATTAATCTATGTGTGTGAATGATGTGATATCAGTAATTATGTGTATTGTAAACAAAGGGTTACATTATCTGCTAGTTCAAAAGATCAAAAATTGAAATTCTCTCCTCTCTCTTCTCTCTCTCCTTGCTCACCAAAAACCCACCAACGCCTAGACCTGTGTGTCTACTTGCAAAAGCTCCAGCACAGTCAATTATTTTCTGTTTTGGCTCCCTTTTAGAGGCATACTGCCGTCAGGTTAAGTGGTACGTATCACGTATTTCGCGCTCTTTTAATACGCAAAGTGATCCGAGATATCGTACCTCATGTGCAAATACGAACGTGTACGCATTCACATTCATCGCTCGTATCTCGCAGAACTTTGAATTTAATAGCGTCGGAAATGGTTTCATTTTTAAACTACGTAGGACTTGTGTTTTCACCTATTATTTACGCAGCTCGAATTTAATAGGGCCCTTGGTGTCTATGAAACAAATTCTTCACATGTGAAATCTTAGGGAGGATACCATCATTTCTAAGGAATATAACCTCTTTAGACCTATATCCATTAGTTTAGGAATTTACTCAGATATTTATCTCTATAGAACAAAGAACCATTCAACCATGGATAACTCACTGGTGAGAAACCGTGAAAACATATCTTTTACATAGATATATTCAAATAATGGAATCGCATGTATATATATATATATATATATATATATATATATATATATATATATATATATATATAAAGCATATAAAATATTAATACATTGGATATAAAATAGTGGTTAATAATTGGAATATCATATTATACTATAATATCCATATAAGATAGAACTTTATTCATACAAAAGTTCTCACAGGACCTTGTTTGGGGGGCATTAGGTAGATTGTCATCATAATAAGTTGGGACAATGTGTAACGGCATTATGGCTTTAGCCAAGGTACATTCCCCACGCCATACTCCTGACAGTCTTACCCTGAGTTTCATATCCCTACATAACCAATATATGTATCCTAAAGCTTGCGTCTGATTGATTAGCAGTGTGGATGAACCATCTCCATATGTGTGACAAAATCCACTTGGGAACTTCTGCAAATTAAACCCATGAGAAACATTTATCCTGTAACACGTATAATTTCCAGGGTATATAGTTATACCTTTCCCTGGATGGGGATTGTTAGTTATCACAGGGTACGTTTTTCTCCATTGTTCGCATTTATCTATATAATTATGTCTATATTTGAACAACGTCAGAAAACATTTCTCTTCCTGCAAAGGTATAGTAAGTGGAACAGTACCTAAATGAGGCCTAGCATTGCCGCATACATAACAATTGGTCTTATTATTTTCCTGTACATTGTATTTCATCCATTCCAACCATACATTAAGATCTGAAAATCCAGTCTCAGTAGCTAACGTGTCTTCATATGTTGGGTCACCAGTAGCAGTCATTGTTCCAATGATCTGGGGCCCTGGCTTCAATGTCTGTAATGCCAGAGGTAAGTCTGGGTGCTTATATAGATCTGCTATCTTAAATTTGCCTGTGAATTTAGCAGTTTGTCCTCTAATCCAAGCCACCAATAGATATGTGTCAGCATCTATGGGACAAGGGTTTTGTATGGGCAGAGTCAATTGCATATTAGAACCAGAAACCCCACTATTCAGACAACTACCAGTCTTTATTAGAGTCATCCGGTCAAGGAGGGATCTACCCTGGTCATCTTTCTTATCTGCAGCACTCTGAGGCCTATAATCCCAATGTGTCCCAGTGTTCCATCCCACCACCTTCCATGTGTTACAGTGTCTTCCAACAATTTCATCAGTAACACATATGTATAGATCTTTCTTGTATAAATCACATTGTTCGGGGATTGGAGGGCTGCGAACAATGTCACAGAAGTCAAAGGTGTATGTAGCAACATATGTAGTATGTGAATTGTACCAAAATGTAATGCCATCCTCATATTTTGTGATAGTTACATGTTGAGCCTTGCTCATGTACACTGCAAGAAACAGAATAGACCACTGGGCTGTACTCATTGTATTGTTTTCTGGTCATCAGGGGAAGGAACCTTTTTGCAATGTGATGCGTGGACCCAAGTAGCTTTAACTTCCAACTTAACTGATGTAGCTGTGATCAGTAGTACTTGGAATGGGCCTTCGTATCTGGGTTCCAAAGGAGTTTTCCTCAAAAATTTCTTGACCAGGACCCAATCTCCAGGAAGTAGTTGATGAGTACCAGTGATCACTTCCGAATCTGGAATAGAAGAGAACACTTGTGCATGGATTTTAGTCAGTGCGGTGGACAGTGCAATCACATAGTCAAGTACATCAGATTTTAGTTGCAGCTGCTGAGGAAAGTAGCACCCTAATCTAGGAGCAGACCCAAACAGCATTTCATGATGGGATAGTGCATGTTTTCCCCTAGGGGTATACCTGACACTGAACAAGGCTATGGGGAGACTTGATAAAAGGGATGCATCAGGAGAGAGGCTTCTGGGATCCATGCTCTGCAATAGGATATGAGACCTAGGAAAGCATGCAGGGGTCTGTGTCCTTCTGGTAAAGACATTTCTTCTATTGCCCTAACACGGCTGCGTGTGAGATGACGCACTCCTTTGGAAAGACAATGTCCCAGGAATATAACAGTCTCCTGACACCACTGTAATTTTTCTATGGATGCCTTGCACCCTTGTTCTGCCAGATGTCTCAGTAAACTCTCTGATGTCCGTGTACTTTAGGAAGGTCTGCAGCACAGAGTAAGAGATCATACAACATATTGCAGAAGTACAACATCAGGGTTTTCCTGTTGCCAAGAACCAAGGATTAGACCCAAGGCCTTAGCAAACTGACTAGGAGAATTCTGTGCTCCTTGGGGCATGACAGTCCATGTAAATTGGTTATGATCATGTGTAAATGCGAAGAGCTACTGACATGAAGGATCAAGAGGAATGCTAAAGAAGGCATTTGCCAGATCCACTACAGTAAAGTATGCTGCTGTTGAAGGTATTCCAGAGAGGAGAGTGTGTGGGTTAGGTACTATGGGAGTGTCTAATATGGTTGCTTCATTGACAGCTCGCAAATCTTGTACCATACGGTATTTTACTGGCTCTCCTTTCTTGGATTTCATTTTTACTGGGAAGAGGGGCATGTTACATGGTGACGTAAACCGCACTAACGCCCCCTGTTTCAACAGGCTCTCTATCCGCCGTGTAATTGCATCAATCTGTGTTGGCTTCAGAGGATACTGGGGTTTTTGTGGTAATTCAACTCCAGGCTTCAACTTTACTATGACTGGAGGCACCTTTAAATGCCCAATATCTTCCGGACCATGTGACCAGAGGGTTGCCGGAATCTTATCCAAGATGTCGGCCGGGCCTTGTCTATTGTCACTTTTCGCATTTAAGTGGAGTAATATTGGTAGGGAGCACAGTGCTGACGTGTCAGTAATTGTTAAAGGCGAGGACACTTGTATAGTCCCATCTGGGGTAAACAAGATGGATGCGTGCAAGCGAGAAAGTACATCCACACCTAACAAGTTTATTGGGCATGTAGAGGACACTACAAATCTAGCAAGCAGGTCTGGGAATGGGCCTATTTGCAGTGGCTGAGTCAACTTGTTGGAAGAGGGGATACCGTCAACTCCTACACAAGCAACATCAATGTCAGACAGGTAAGATGAGTCTGGCAGATCTTGTTGTCTTAGCTCACTTCTGGCTGCACCTGTGTCTATCCCTTCTACTGGTAATGTTACATTAGCTTGGGGTCCTAATACGCTATTCCCTGAAGATACTGCCATAGCAGGAGATAGTGACACAGGCTCACCACTGTCCTATGCTGTATTTTGCCCCCCCCTGCACCTCATTAGTGCCATCCACCTGCTGCTTTGTCCTTGGTTTTCTAGGCATCTTACAATTCTTGCTGATATGCCCAAACTTGTTACAATTGAAACACTGCCATGTTTCCTTCTTCTCCCCTTTATATGCTGGCTCCTCAGAGGTTACCATGAGAGCTGCAGTCTTTTTGGACGTTGATGATGTAGGGTGTGTATTTTCTACAGACTCCAGCCCTTTTGCAATGAGTAACAGCATATCTAATGGTAACACTCTATATTCTGGACTGGAAGTCAATAGACCTTTCTTAATTGTCTCCTTCAATCCTAGTACAAAAGCTGTACTTAACATCTGCGTGTGTGTTTTGTTATGTGGACTGAAGCCAAGATCTGTAAATACCTGTGTGAGTCGTGCATGGAACTTTTCTACTGATTCGTCCTTCTCCTGTTTGATATCTTGTAAGTTAATTGCTTGATCTGCCAATTTATCCTTTGCCCAGTATCTTAACAGGTCATAGAACAGTACACCCGATGAAAAGTCATTATTCGGGCGATCTATATCACACGGATCTATTGCATTCCGTATAATAGGCCAGTATGAATTTCCTGCTCTAATCTCACACAGGCTAACAAGGTCTCTCCAGGCTGCAGAGTAAGTCTGTTGGATCTGTGCCATCTTCCTATAGAAAGGCATAGGTTGTTTTCCGGGGTCGGCAACGTGTTTATAAGGGAGGTGACTTGTGTCTGGGTAAATGCAACATACATCAGGCTTCCCCTGCCCTTGTCCCTCCTCCTAGATTTATCTCTCGGGTTTGTCTTTCTATATTTCCACTCCTCTGCCCCCTCTCCTCCCCTTATGTCGTCATCCTCCTCTTCTGAATTATCCTGTTGATGACGAGATAGGGGCGTATCTTGCACATCCAACGGTGCCCTAGGGTCGGGGAGGGGAATTAACGGTGGATTTACAGCAGAACTGTGCACACTGTGTACCCAGCACCTCCTGTCGAACCTTCTACAACACTTGGTGCTGTCAGGGATGGAAACATTGGGTATGGGGAATACATGGTTCCATTTGTAGTCAGTATGGGATACAGAGGAGTGGGATGTGCCATCGGGGCGATAGGTGTGATGGGCGGACCCCCTTGGATGGGTGATGCAATGGGTGACACTGTTTTATAAGGGGTAGTGTTCGGGGGTGAGCGTGGCTCCTCCTCCGTGTGTGTGTGGGTGCCATCTTGGGGCTGTGGCTTGATGGAATGTCTTTGTTCGGCGAAGGGCAGTGGTTGTGGTGTGCTAAGGTTACAGTGTGTTTGTAGTGCGGAGGGGACATTAGTCAAAGGTAAGGAGCTGGCTGCTTCACATGGAGCATAATACACATACATTTTCTGTCCATTCATTTCAACCTCTTTCTCTGTCCAACCCTCCTGTGCAATCGCTTTAGCCACCCTGTACCATGCTTCTGCACAGAATCTTGTAACTGTCCTCTATTATTTCTCAATACTTTCCGACACTCTAAATATCTTCTAAACTCAGACAATAGTTACCGCCCTCCGGGGGACCACTAGGTTGTAGTGTGTAACCACGCACTACTGATAAGGGATAGCAAGGAGTACAGTGTATAGCGACAAGTGATTTATATAGACACAAGATTATGGAAGAGAATAACATCACATTTCATTATTAAACATACATCTTAGCCGGCAATATCACAAAATAACAGCATATGAGACAGAAATTGTAACTTTCTAAAAAACATCCTAAAAATAACGTTGCGTTTACTTTTTCTTTTGTATACTTCTTTGTGTATAATAAAGCTTAATGAAACATTGAATGTCTCCTATATCTTCCTTTTAATAAGGATTAATATTGCCAAGAAGTAGTGGATACAGGGCAATGACTCCAGCAGTGGTGGTATAGTAGATGCTGTTTGCCTTTAACATGGGTGTAAAATTATAGTTGTTTGTTAAACAACCAATTCTCAATCTGCGTCCATATATATATACACTGTACTCTTAGGGGTACGTCTACAGTCCTAAGGTACCGTTTCCTTTGAGATACCTACTTTTACATTCGAGGTGTGGTCTCAAAGTCTAATTACGTGTATATCTTGAACTATTTACTTCTTAAATCAATCTCCTCCCGGGACACACCTACTTTTACACAAACATTACTTCACGTACTGTAATCACCCTTGAGCAAAATTTAACAACCGCATGAAAACATGACAGTTATTTCACTTACTGTACAAACTCTTCAGTACTGTACAAACTCATACGACCTTAAGCATTGGCATAGAAAGAATTCTCTTAACTAGGATACGTCTTTAAAAGAGTTAACGAGATGGGAAGGAGGAGTAATTTATTTTCGCTGTGTGCTCTGACCTTGACTGTCACACACAGCTGCAGAAAAATTCAGCTTCATAAGTACAAGGGGAGAAATTCTAAGCTACATTTCTCATTAAAATATGCATCACAACCAGCAATAACAGACCACCGTAACATTTAAACAATTTCTGCAGAAAATTTCTGACTCTTAAGATATTTTAGTTCAGGGTCTCACACCGTCGTGTGCTAAAATTGACGCCTTCAGGGCTATTGAATCCGTCCCTGAAGTCTGCATCCCACATACATGATTTTACACCTTAGTGTGTGATAGACGTCTCTCGGGGTTATCACGCTACCAAGGCACGAACATCATGACCCCCGAGAGATACTTGGCTACCCAACATGCATAGACCCTCCTTAGGAAAGGTATGTCAAATGACACCGATCCCCAAAGTACGTATATGCATGTCTGTACGTACAGCTCTATCCGGTTTAATGTGCTACTAAGGCACTACCAATCCGTCCCCGGAGTCTGCTGCACGCACAAATGTATGTCCTGGACCACAATATCCAAGAAATCACAATCACTCGACCCACACTCTCAACAGTCATACACAGGTGACAGATATCACTGGTACAGGATTCATAATGGACTTGAGGCAAGTTATTACCTGTACTTTTGTCAACCTCCCCCTCAGCGGGTCTGGATGACAGGCTGAGTCCCAGGAACAGGTTTACGCGGTCAAGGTGCTGTGTCCATACCGTGTACCGGAGGTGATCAGGCTCCGCCCGTTCCTGCAGGCTCCGTCCGGATCCCTTGTGTCCGCTGCCGGTTCAGTTAAACCTCAAGTCCCTGTCATCGGGCGCCAATTGTTCTGGTCAGAACTAAAGTAGTTCTCGGAGATATCTGCCCCTGGCCAAATTACCAATATGCATATAGTGTGCACACCTTAGAGAAATAATACACCAACACAGAGTTCTAGTATAAAGCTTTCTCTCGCCTACTGTTTATTGAATCAACTGCTATATATAACATTTAACAATCAGATAAATGTTGCAACTAAGCAAAACATCAGGTTTATTCGGTAATTCATTGGTTCTGAGGTGTCTGCTTTTACAGAATCTCAGCAAGGCATTGGGTTAAATGCATTAAGGAGTCTCTAGGTGTCATCCCACAGTGGGATGAGTCTTTCTCTCATTGGTCAGAAAGTTAGAGCAAAGGAAAGATGGCGTTCTCCTTCTTGTGTCCAAGGTGTGGTCGTCATCGTCATCCATAACAGACCGGAAATAGTGCTGCCTACATCTTGTATGCAGGGAAGTGGCAAATCCTCCATCTTAGAGTCTCCAATAATCAACATTGTTATTAAGATTACGTAATACTGAAAAGAGAAAATGTATGAGTAGGGCAAACATAAAATGCATTTTCTTATAGATCCTGATCCATAAGCAGTGTTCTTTACCATATCCAAAGTAAAGCTTTTCAGCTTTCATCAAGCACTTGCCCATGTCCAAGTTCACTCTTTTTTATTACCATGTGGCTTTCAAAAGCCCAACATTACAGAGTTTAGCCCATATCTACTAAGCAGTGTCCTTGCCCAAGTCCAAGGACATGTTTTTTTTCATCGCCATGTGGCTTTCAACAAGCCCTTGTTGCAGATTTTGGTCTATATCTAATATGTAGCATCCTTGCCCATATCCAAGATAACCCCTTTTTTTTTTTCTACCATGATTATCTGACCCGCTAAGCAAGCTAGATTTACATAGCTTGTCCATTTTCATGCTTTTTTCATCCATATGTGGCTTTCAACAAGCTCTCCATTGAAGATTTTGGCCCATAGCTACTAAGCAATGTACTTGCCCACGCCCAAGGTAATTTTAGTTATGACTATCTGGACCTCTAAGCAAACTAGATTTCCATAGATATGGCTAATACTATAGTTACCTTTCATATGAAAGGTATCTGGCAAAAAGGGTAACCTAATTTTTCATGAATGTTTTAATGTTTAATACTGCATTAAGGATTTTCTACCCAGACTACAGAATATTAACTTTCAAGACAAACATTTTTTTCATTTCGTAAATTTATAAAAGTTCATCTTAAAATCCTTATTTTGCATGTGTATAAATTGTTGAGAATAATTTTTAAAAATAAAATGTTTTTGCTCTAATTTCATGAAGCTTACATCTTAGTGCCATGTAATAGTTTACTTACCACATTGTATCCCCTTGATATAAAATCCTGACCATCAAATAACACTTTTTTCTGAATGAGATTGATGAAAGATATTTTGATGATTAGCCTAAATATTCAACAGCCATTAGACATATATATATATATACTAGCGACTTGTCCGTCAAAAAATGACGGTCAATAAAATAAAGTGTTGAAATGCTGTTTGTCACACAATGGGAGTGTACTGTGTGCCTCAAGTAACTAAATTCCTCAAAAAGCAGAAATCTACATTACATAAAATAAGAAAAACTAAAATCATCAAAAATAAAAAATGTACATTACAGAACAAAAAAAAAAACCTAAGTCACAAAAAATAAAAAAAGGAACATTACAGAAAATAAAAAAATACATTACAACCCACCCTCACTACAAAATGTTTAAAACAATTACACACCTGAAAATGAAATACATATAATACATACATATAATACATACTATACAATTAAATAAAATACAATACAATACAATTAAATAAAATACAATTAAATACAATACAATACAATTAAATACAATACACCCCTATCTAATATACATGCCACTATCTAATATACATGCCACTATCTAATATACATGCCATGCCACTATCTAATATACATGCCACTATATAATGTAATATACATCCCACTATCTAATATACAATACTATCTAATAATACATCCCCCTATCTATCTATATAATGTACAATACATGCTAGCTATACCTAATTTTAAGCTACAATAAAATAATTAAGACCACTTACCTTTGAGATGTTTCTTCAGATCAGCAACCTACGGTAAAAAAAGATTAAAAAAATCAATACAACACGTTTACATGAAAGAACTAAACATTCTAAACATTCTAAATATTCTAAATATTA
This sequence comes from Discoglossus pictus, assembly GCA_027410445.1. NCBI lineage: Eukaryota > Metazoa > Chordata > Amphibia > Anura > Alytidae > Discoglossus > Discoglossus pictus. The sequence goes on from CM050164.1 coordinate 357,114,153, forward strand.
TACTCACCTATCCAGCATGCCCCGTTCCATCATGTCCCGTCACAGCATGTTGCGTCCTCCATGTTCCGTCCTCCATGTTTGTGTCGTGTCCGGCGCTGGTCCTGTAAAAAAAAATATTACATAAGTAAACATAAACCAAAGTTAAATAAACACAATCTACATTATACTTACCTTTCCGCAACGTCTCTGGCCTCCTGGTGTTCTTCTCCGGAAGCATCCACGCATAAAAAAAAAAAAAGGCTGTCTATCAAATTCAGCCAATGAGAAGACCCCATTTGTGAACCAATGAAAAAAGTACACACCCCAAAATACAACGCTGATTGCATAACACACCTGTCAATCTTTATTTGAACCAATCCTAAGGCTTTATTGCCATCAGCCAATCACAATGGAATGTACCCCCATGTACTGATTGGTGAAGACATCTGTGCCTTCCCATTGGCTGTAATATTGATTGATATTAACAGTAGCCAATGAGAATACGCAAATCCTTCACCAATCAGTACGTGAGGGTGTATTCCATTGTGATTGGCTATTGTCAGTGCAACCAATCAAAATGCGCAGAGGCTCCAACCAATCACCCTGTGGGGGTGTATTCCATTGTGATTGGTGAAGGCATCTGCGCCTTGTGATTGGTTTAAATAAAGATTGACAGGTGCATTATCCAATCAGAGTGGGATTTTAGGGTGTATCCCTTTGGGATTGTTTCACACATTGGCGCCTCCTGATTGGGTGAATTTGAAAGACAGCGTTTTCAACCAATCAGAAGGCGCCATTGTTTATTTTCTTCCGGAAAAGTCTCCTGGAGCCTCATTAGCGTCGGGGATGTCCGGGAGTGCGGATGCAAGTATGTATATATATATATATATTTTTTTTTTTATACAGGGCGTGGCAGAAGATGATCCGAAGGAGGCCGGAGACATCGCGGGGAGGTAAGTAGAATGTAGATTATGTTTATTTTATTTTGACGTATGTGTATTAATGTTGTGTTTTTTTTAACAGGTGCCGCGCCGGAGAATGATTAAAAGAATAAGGACGAGACATTCCGGAAAGGTGAGTAGAATATTTAGAATGTTTAGAATGTTTATTTTAGAACTGTAAACGTGTTGCACTAATTTATTTTTTATTTTTTTCATTGGTGGCTCATCTCAATGGACATCTGCAAAGGTAAGTGGTCTTAATTATTTTATTTTAGCTTAGAGATAGCATTTATTGTATGTTAGCAAGGGGTATGTGTTTAATATAGATAGCATAGGATGTATTGTAGAAAGATTGTGGTATTTATTTAGATAGATTGGGGATGTATTATTATATAGAAAGCATGTATATTAGATTATGGTATTTATTTATTTAGATAGATTGTGTGATGTACAGTGGATTTAAAAAGTCTACTCACCCCTGTTAAAATGTCAGGTTTCTGTGCTGTAAAAATATGAGACAAAGATAAATAATTTCAGAACTTTTTCCACCTTTAATGTGACCTATAAACTGTTCAACTCAATTGAAAAACAAACTGAAATCTTTTAGGTAGAGGAAAAAAAAAAAAAAGTGGTTGCATAAGTCTGCACACCCTATTATAACTGGGGATGTAGCTATGTTCAGAATTAAGCAATCACATTCCAAATCGTGTTAAATAGGAGTCAGCATACACCTGCCATCATTTAAAGTGCCTCTGATTAACCCCAAATAAAGTTCAGCTGCTCTAGTTGGTCTTTCCTGAAATGTTCTTAGTCGCATCCCACAGCAAAAGCCATAATCCACAGAGAGTATCAGAGGGATCTCATTGTTAAAAGGTATCAGTGAGGAGAATGGTACAAAATAATTTCCAAGGCATTAGATATACCTTGGAACACAGTGAAGACAGTCATCATCAAGTGGAGAAAATATGGCACAACAGTGACATTACCAAGAACTGGATCTCCCTCCAAAACTGATGAAAAGACGAGAAGAAAAATGGTCTGGGAGGCTACCAAGAGGCCTACAGCAACATTAAAGGAGCTGCAGGAATATCTGGCAAGTACTGGCTGTGTGGTACATGTGACAACAATCTCCTGTATTCTTCATATGTCTGGGCTATGGGGTAGAGTGGCAAGACAAAAGCCTTTTCTTACGAAGAAAAACATCCAAGCCAGGCTACATTTTGCAAAAACACATCTGAAGTCTCCCAAAAGCATGTGGGAAAAAGTGGTATGGTCTGATGAAACCAAGGTTGAACTTTTTGGCCATAATTCCAAAAGATATGTTTGGCGCAAAAACAACACTGCACATCACCAAAAGAACACCATACCCCCAGTAAAGCATGGTGGTGGCAGCATCATGCTTTGGGTCTGTTTTTCTTTAGCTGGAACTGGGGCCTTAGTTAAGATAGAGGGAATTATGAACAGTTCCAAATACCAGTCAATATTGGCACAAAACCTTCAGGCTTCTGCTAGAAAGCTGAGCATGAAGAGGAACTTCATCTTTCAGCATGACAACGAAACAAAGTATACATCCAAATCAACAAATGAATGGCTTCACCAGAAAAAAGATTGAAGTTTTGGAATGGCCCAGCCAGAGCTCAGACCTGAATCCGATTGAAAATCTGTGGGGTGTTCTGAAGAGGGCTGTGCACAGGAGATGCCCTTGCAATCTGACAGATTTGGAATGTTTTTGCAAAGAAGAGTGGGCAAATCTTGCCAAGTCAAAATGTGCCATGCTGATAGACTCATACCCAAAAAGACTGAATGCTGTAATAAAATCAAAAGGTGCATCAACAAAGTATTAGTTTAAGGGTGTGCATACTTATGCAACCATATTATTTTATTTTTATATTTTTTCTTCCCTCTACCTAAAATATTTCAGTTTGTTTTTCAATTGAGTTGAACAGTTTATAGGTCACATTAAAGGTAAAAAAAAGGTTCTGAAATGATTTATCTTTGTCTCATTTTTTTACAGCACAGAAACCTAACATTTTAACAGGGGTGTGTAGACTTCTTATATCCACTGTATATTAGATAGGGCTGTATTGTGTATGTAATTGTATTGTATTGTAATTGTATGTATTTGTATTGTATTTGTATTGTATGTATTATATGTATTTCCTTTTCAGGTGTGTATTTTTTTTTCTGTAGTGAGGGGGGGTTGTAATGTTTTTTTTAATTTTCTGTAATGTTCCTTTTTATATTTTTTGTGACTTAGGTTTTTTTATGTTTTTTTATTTTATGTAATGTAGATTTTTTTGTGTGACTATAGGCTTTTTTATTTTCTGTAATTAGAGTGGTGGGGCATAATAGGGGGTAGGTATTGTAGATGTTAATAGGTTAGTGTAGAGGGTGTTTAGTTGATATTTAATGTTTTGTTCGGGGGTATAGTGCAGTATAGTGTTTATACTTAGTGTCATGATGGTCCTTGAGGACCATCATGGCACTTATGTGGTTAATGTAGTGTTGTAACAGGCCCATAATGATGTTAATATACCCATATGGGACTGATGGGGTTAAATAGAGGCTTATGGGGGTCTGTATTGACCCCCATGAGTGACAGGATTAATGAAGGGCTTATGGGGGTCTGTATTGACCCCCATGAGTGACAGGCTTAATGAAGGGCTTATGGGGGTCTCTATTGACACCCATGAGTGACAGGGTTAATGATGGGTTTATGGGGGTCTGTATTGACCCCCATGAGTGACAGGGTTAATGAAGGGCTTATGGGGGTCTATATTGACTCCAATGAGTTACAGGGTTAAGGAGGGTTGTATGGGGGTCTGTATTGACCCCCATGAATGACAGGGTGACAGTGTATATTTTTTTTCTTTTACAACGGGTCCTTTAAGGACCTTTATGGTCCTTTAAGGATCTGTAACATGGGAATTTTGAATTTTGATTGCAGCGGGGGTCCCCGATCGTGTGCAATCGGGACCCCCACTGCGATGGTTAATGTGGGGTTAATGCAGGGCTCCGAGCTTATCTCGGATCCCCTGGGGTTAATGCGGGTTTCTGAGCTTATCTCGGATCCCTTCTTGGGTAATTTGTACGTGGCTGTGCTGGGCTTGTTCGGCTGCCATTTTTTCTCTTGCTTAGGGGATTTTCGTGTGTCTGAACTCGGGAATTTGGACTTAAATGGAGGTGTAACTTCACTTCCCCCTTGCTATGGGTAAGCTTTTTATGTAGTTTGTGTGAGTATTTGGTGTGTTTTCACTGTTTTTAGTTGCGCGCGGGTCGGCCGTTATAGTCGTATTCTTAGTGTGTGTGGGTGTTTGTTACGTTAAGGTTGGTTCCGAGGTGTTTTTTTTTTCTAAGTCGTGCGTGTGACGTGTTTAACAGCTCGCCTCGCTATGCGAGGCTCGCCAGCATTGAGCACCTGCGGCGCTCATTGCCTCATTGCCTAAGTGCTACGAATTAATGGCTCGCCTCGCTCGGAGCACTTAGTCAATGAGCGGCTAAACTCGGAGCACTTAGGCAATGAGCACCGAAGGCTCATTGCTGGCAAGCCTCATTGAAGGCTCATGGCTGGTGAGCCTCGCATAGCGAGGTGAGCCGTTAAACTAGGAGCACTAAGCAGGACTTAGAAAAAAAAATTACGAGACGCAGGACTTAAAAAAAAAAAGATACGAGACGCAAACATTTACGAGATTAGAGACCGAACAAAAAAACCCCAAAACACACTAAATACACCCAAAAAAAATCCAAAAACATCACAGCATGGGGCAACAGCCAGGACGTCTGTGAGTAAGGTGGAACGCGAATTTAACTCGATTTAGGAAAAAAATGGGCGCCGAAAAAAATGAGAACGATGCTACACGACCCCGGATTGCGCAAAACACTGCATACCGCATAGCACTTTACACATCACACTTCGACCTACAACATACACTATTAGAAAACCCGGAAAATGCTCACGAGATGCGCAACACATTAATAACATTACGACTATACAATGCCGCTTTACACAATAAACCAACGGCTTTACCTCGCGCACGCAGCCTATTTAGAATGCACACTTCAAACATTCATTACAGTCTATAAGCAGGGCACTAACACAATGTATATTGTATGTAGACGCAAAATACAAACAGATTGTTAGCTCTTCAGCCTATTGCTCGCTGCATATATCAATTATAAATAATTAAAGTATATTAATTTATTGTAGAAATTAATAATTATTACTTAATTAATTAATTGAATAAATCATTAATTATTACTTAACTACATATACTTAGAAATATATATTTCTCTCAGAGGACCAAAAGTACACGACATGAGAGGCCGATGGCGCTCAGCGCAAGTCTTGCAATGAGCGTCGAAGGTCCTGAGGCTCGCAATGAGTGCCGAAGGTCCTCACAGTATAAAACGGTTTTAATTATGTCTCAAACAGCATTCCCATGGTTTCAAATTTTATTGACCGTAATTTTTTGACGGGCAAGTCGCTAGTTCTACAGGGAGTGCAGAATTATTAGGCAAGTTGTATTTTTGAGGATTAATTTTATTATTGAACAACAACCATGTTCTCAATGAACCCAAAAAACTCATTAATATCAAAGCTGAATATTTTTGGAAGTAGTTTTTAGTTTGTTTTTAGTTTTAGCTATTTTAAGGGGATATCTGTGTGTGCAGGTGACTATTACTGTGCATAATTATTAGGCAACTTAACAAAAAACAAATATATACCCATTTCAATTATTTATTTTTACCAGTGAAACCAATATAACATCTCAACATTCACAAATATACATTTCTGACATTCAAAAACAAAACAAAAACAAATCAGTGACCAATATAGATACCTTTCTTTGCAAGGACACTCAAAAGCCTGCCATCCATGGATTCTGTCAGTGTTTTGATCTGTTCACCATCAACATTGCGTGCAGTAGCAACCACAGCCTCCCAGACACTGTTCAGAGAGGTGTACTGTTTTCCCTCCTTGTAAATCTCACATTTGATGATGGACCACAGGTTCTCAATGGGGTTCAGATCAGGTGAACAAGGAGGCCATGTCATTAGATTTTCTTATTTTATACCCTTTCTTGCCAGCCACGCTGTGGAGTACTTGGACGCGTGTGATGGAGCATTGTCCTGCATGAAAATCATGTTTTTCTTGAAGGATGCAGACTTCTTCCTGTACCACTGCTTGAAGAAGGTGTCTTCCAGGAACTGGCAGTAGGACTGGGAGTTGAGCTTGACTCCATCCTAAACCCGAAAAGGCCCCACAAGCTCATCTTTGATGATACCAGCCCAAACCAGTACTCCACCTCCACCTTGCTGGCGTCTGAGTTGGACTGGAGCTCTCTGCCCTTTACCAATCCAGCCACGGGCCCATACATCTGGCCCATCAAGACTCACTCTCATTTCATCAGTCCATAAAACCTTAGAAAAATCAGTCTTGAGATATTTCTTGGCCCAGTCTTGACGTTTCAGCTTGTGTGTCTTGTTCAGTGGTGGTCGTCTTTCAGCCTTTCTTACCTTGGCCATGTCTCTGAGTATTGCACACCTTGTGCTTTTGGGCACTCCAGTGATGTTGCAGCTCTGAAATATGGCCAAACTGGTGGCAAGTGGCATCGTGGCAGCTGCACGCTTGACTTTTCTCAGTTCCTGGGCAGTAATTTTGCGCCTTGGTTTTTCCACACGCTTCTTGCGACCCTGTTGACTATTTTGAATGAAACGCTTGATTGTTCGATGATCACGCTTCAGAAGCTTTGCAATTTTAAGAGTGCTGCATCCCTCTGCAAGATATCTCACTATTTTTGACTTTTCTGAGCCTGTCAAGTCCTTCTTTTGACCCATTTTGCCAAAGGAAAGGAAGTTGCCTAATAATTATGCACACCTGATATAGGGTGTTGATGTCATTAGACCACACCCCTTCTCATTACAGAGATGCACACCACCTAATATGCTTAATTGGTAGTAGGCTTTCGAGCCTATACAGCTTGGAGTAAGACAACATGCATAAAGAGGATGATGTGGTCAAAATACTCATTTGCCTAATAATTCTGCACTCCCTGTATATAGTGTAAATACACAGCAATTGGTTAAATTCAAATGTCACACTACAATTAACTAGACATTTAATTATTTAAGGATTCAAGCAAGAATACTTTATTATACACTCTTAAATGTTTTATGATAATGCATGGCTTGTGGATTTGCATATTACAAAAGTTTTCATGTAAATTGGTTCATATTGACACAGAAAGTTATCATGGTGTAGGCACCAAATTATTTTTCATTTAGAGTAGTCCTAGCTTCAAAGCAAGGGTTCATTAAGTAAAAACTGTGATCAATATACTGCTATATTTTTACACTATTACTTAGATTGTGCAAAAGTTTTTTTCTTACAGAGACAATGAAGAGTTAAAATACATTTCATTATGATAAAAAAAAACTGAAGTCATATTGTCTTGTGCTAGTATGACAGACCTATTTCCTAATTTTCTTTCTCAATTTGAAAGGCAAAACACAAAGCACTTCCATATGAATCTTGTCAGATTCAGAGAATTTACTGTGTTTGCTGGTTATTATACTAACAGGAAAATAGCTAGTTTTATGCTTTCCAGACAGCGGCATATTTTTGTATCCATACTACATTGTAAATTGCCTTTTTAAGCATATACTCTATCTATCATTCAGTTTGTTAGCATTTTCAAAGCTTTTGAATTTCTTTTCAAATATGTATACACTTTCTGTGATATATATTTATATATGTAGAGTTAGCATCTTCCTATCCTTTAGACAAGCTCATATGCTAACACTTCTAACCTGTACATTCTCTTATTTTTCTGGTATTGATGTTGCCAGTAAGAGAATAACATCAAAACTTAATAGTAACTACTTCCATGGCACAAAACAAATCAATTTATTCCATTAAGCATGTCACATGAGACAAACACTCAAGTTTAATTGATTTCAAATTCATCTGCCAGAAAAAAGCTATGTTTTTCCACAGAAGGTTCCATCAATAACAATATCAAGATATTGTATTAACTACACAAAATGTTTTTCCAGCTTTAAAATAGTATATGATTTGTAGACCTAGCTTTGAAAGGACAGCAATATACCATCAGTCATTTTATTAAATATTTACTTAGGATAGGATGCTCCTATATATTATTTTACAGTTTACTCTTCAGTTGTGGTAATGGGTATGTTTTAATGAGGTTTAGATAGGTTTACAGATTTAAAAATGCAAATATTATCTTTATATATTTATACATTATATACCAAAATATGTTGTTATATAAAGTTTTGAGTGGGATCTATATTGTTTGCACCTAAATACTAAACAAACAAGTTTACACATGATAAACACTCATTACAATATATCTCAATGACCCTGTAGCTATACAGTATGTCACAAAAGTGAGTATACCCCTCACATTTTTGTACATACTTTATTATATTTTTTCATGTGACAACACTGAAGAAATGACACTCTGCTACAATGTAAAGTAGTCAGTGCACAGCTGGCATAATAGTGTAAACTAACTCAACAAACAACCATTAATGTCTAAACATTGGAAATAAAAGTGAGTACACCCCTAAGTGGAAATGTCCAAATTGGGCCTAATTAGCCATTTACCCTCCCCAGTGTCACGTGACTCATTAGTGTTACAAAGTCTCAGGTGTGAATGGGAAGCAGGTGTGTTAAATTTGGTATTATCGCTCTCACACTTTCTCATACTGGTCACTGGAAGTTCAACATGGCACTTCATGGCAAAGAGGTCTCTAAGGATCTGAAAAAAAAAGAATTGTTGTTCTACATAAAGATGGCATAGGCTATTAGAAGATTGCAAAGATCCTGAAACTGAGCTGCAGCACGGTGGGCAAGATCATACAGCGGTTTCACAGGACAGGTTCCACTCAGAACAGGCCTCAAGACCAAAGAAGCTGAGTGCATGTGCCGGGCGTCATATCAAGAGGTTGTCTTTGGGAAACAGATGTACGAGTGCTGCCAGCATTGCTGTAGAGGTTGAAGGGGTGGGGGTCAGCCTGTCAGTGCTCAGACCATACGCCGCACACTGCCTCAAATTGGTCTGCATGGCTGAAGACATGTAGACTAAGGACATGAATTACTGGAACCATGATCTGTGGTCCAATGAGACCAAGATAAACTTATTTGGTTCAGATGGTGTCAAGTGTTTGTGGTGGCAACCAGGTGAGAAATACAAAGACAAGTGTATCAAGCCTACAGTCAAGCATGGTGGTGGGAGTGTCACGGTCTAGGCCTACATGAGTGCTGACAGCACTGGGGAGCTACAGTTCATTGAGGGAACCATGAATGCCAACATGTACTGGGAAATACTGATCAAAGCATGACCCCCTCCCATTGGAGACAGGGCCACAGGTCAGTATTCCAACATGATAACGACCCCAAACACACCTCCAAGATGACCACCGCCTTGCTAAAGAAACTGAAGTTAAAGGTGATGGGCAAGCCAAGCATGTCTCCAAACCTAAACCATATTGAGCATCTGTGAGGCATCCTCAAATGGAAGGTGGGGGAGAGCAAGGTCTTTAACATCCAACAGCACCATCATGTCATCACTCCAGTGGCAAACTGTGAAGCTCTGGTGAACTCCATGCCCATGAGGATTAAGGCAGTGCTGGAAAATAATGGTGGCCACACAAAATATTGACAATTTGGAGATTTCCACTTAGGGGTGTACTCACCTTTGTTGCCAACGGTTTAGACATTAATGGCTGTGTGTTGAGTTATTTTGATGGGACAGCAAATTTACACTGTTATGCAGGCGGTACACTTACTAGTTTACATTGTAGCAGAGTGTAATTTCTTCAGTGTTGTCACATGAAAGGTTATAATAAAATATGTACAAAAATGTGAGGGGTGTACTAACTTTTGTGAGATACTGTATAACAAACACAAAATGATTTATTGTTTACATAATGTAATTTATCCTTCGGTCTCTTCCTGAGTTTCAGAGTTTGCCATCAATGTAATACCTTGGTCTTCTAAAATAATGAATGTACTACCCTTTTGTTCAGAGTTTTAGCAATTAATGACTGTTCTTACAGACAGTGAAAAGGTTTAAATGCATCAATTTCTGATGGTTTAAAGTAGTTTAGTGTAACTTCCCTACCTCTTCTTTGCCTACAGAGAGGTCCTTGAAGTATCCACATGGTTCTCTCTCTTTGAACTCTTGTACAGGAGGCAAGTGAGGTGGTCATTGGACCTGTTACAGGAATATTTCGATGGGGACCACTAGGAGGAGGAACTCCCCGTATTGCCATATGCACAGGATTGCCATATGGTCCAGATGGCTGCTACCTATGACATTGGGGCTGTTTTGAGTCAGATGGTTGCCCAAGGCAAGGAGCACCTCCTGGCATACCTTAGCCACAAGCAGTTACATAGAGAGGTCTGCTCTGCCGCTTTTGACTAGGAGTGTATGTCAGTTGTCTGGGCCATAAAGAAACTACAGCCCTACCTTTTTGAGATATAGTTTATGATTGTCACATACCACAACCCAATGTGCTAGCCCAATAGGGTGGCTGGAACAATGGTCACCTGTTAAGATGGAGCCTAGCCATTCAGACTCATAACTTTACTATCCGATACAGGCAGGGCTGGGTAGAGCTCATCAGATTGATGATGGCCTCACAAGCCATTTGAACACATCACATCTCCAGTCTTTAATTGCCTAGTGATTGGAGAGCGGGATTGAAGGCTGTGGTGTTGCAGGTTGTCATGACAACATTGATAGTTGTTAAATGAACTTTAGTTGTCCATTTGAGACTAAATGCTTTTTGAGCTAATTGAAATGGGAATACTTAGTAGCAATACACAAATACCTGCAGAGGACTGTGTGGGTGGAGGGTGATATTAATCTAGTAGGAGGATTGCCAGAGGAGAGAGAGAAAGAGAGCAAGAGAGGTATCAGAGAACACTTTATCCCTGTTTGTTCACAGTTTGTGACCATTGTATGTCAGACATTTATATTGGATGTAAAGTGCATGCGACTTGAATAAACAATTATAGCTGTTTTACATTTAATGAGATCTAACTTTGTTTTTGGGTTGATATATGGCTACAATATTAATTGTCATATGCTTCAATGGGAAGACAGACAAAGCAACTGATTGGCTGCCTGGATGTTCCCCTAGCTCATTAGTAGTATGTAAGCTGATGGAATAGCTTAGTATGTTAGAAATAGATTTCCTAAAAGCTAAATATCTGAGCTCTACACTACATCCTCTAAGCACCTGTGCTTCTGCTAATTAGCTGAATTTGTATTGTATGGTATTTCAACTATGTAGTCATTAGAAATATTATACTATGTTTAATGAGAATGCATATTACAGGCTTTCATAACATACATATATCAACATATATTCTAATTTTACCAACATATCCAGCTGTAATTGATCGAATATAGATGCTGGTTATGGCACCTAAACTGGTATACTATGATCTCCATCTTCATGATATTTAACCAAAATCATTGTAAGTTTCAAATTAGCTGAACAAAAAGGCAGATCCTGCAACAACGTGTCACTGCCTCTTGTTATGTTCATTAATCTTCTAATATTCTATATCCCAAGTATATCTTCATACATCTATTTGAGATTTTGTATTATCCCATTGAATCATGCATTAACTCTTCTTGTCACTAGTGATGTCGCGAATATAACATTTTCGGTTTGCGAACCGCGAACGCAAACCGCCACAAATGTTCGCGAACCGGCGAACCGCCATAGACTTCAATGGGCAGGCGGATTTTAAAACCCACAGGGACTCTTTCTGGCCACAATAGTGATGGAAAAGTTGTTTTAAGGGGACTAACACCTGGACTGTGGCATGCCGGAGGGGGATCCATGTCAAAACTCCCACAGAAAATTACATAGTTGATGCAGAGTCTGGTTTTAATCCATAAAGGGCATAAATAACCTAACATCCCCCTCCATCATCATCCTCCCCTGTATCTCTTTACCCCCTCTCTCATCATTCTCCCCTGTGTCTCTTTCTTCCCTTCCTCATCACCCTCCCCTGTGTCTCATCCCCCCTCCCTCATCATCCTCCAACCTCCCTCATCATCCTCCCCTGTATTTCTTTACCCCCTCCCTCATCATCCTTCCCTGTGTCTCTTCCCCCTCCATCGTCATCCTCCCCTGTGTCTCTTTTCCACCTCCCTCATAATCCTCCCCTGTGTCTCTTTTCCCCCTCCCTCATCATCTTCCCCTGTGTCTCTTCCCCCCCCCCCTCCCTCATCATCCTCCCCTGTGTCTCTTTCCGCCTTCCTCATTACCCTCCCCTGTGTCTCATCCCCCTCCCTCATCATCCTCCTACCTCCCTCATCATCCTCCCCTGTATCTCTTTACCCCCTCCCTCATCATCCTCCCCTGTGTCTCTTCCCCCCTCCATCATCATCCTCCCCTGTGTCTCTTTCCCCCCTCCCTCATCATCCTCCCTTGTGTCTTTTTCCCCCCTCCCTCATCATCTTCCCCTGTGTCTCTTCCCCCCCTCCCTCATCATCCTCCCCTTTGTCTCTTTCCCCCTTCCTCATCACCCTCCCCTGTATCTCTTTACTCCCTCCCTCATCATCCTCCCCTGTGCCTCTCCCCCCTCCCTCATCATCCTCCCCCCTCCCTTGATGATAAGGGGGGAAGAGACACAGGGATAAGTGTGAGGGGTGTTAGGGTAAGGGGTGTTAGGGCTAAGTGTGAGGGGTGTTAGGGTGAGGGGTGTTAGGGATAAGTGTAAGGGATGTTAGGGTGAGGCATGTTAGGAATACATGTGAGGGGTGTTAGGTCTTAGGGATAAGTGTGAGAATGTTAGGGTTAGGTGTTAGATTGATGGGTGTTATGGATAAGTGTGAGGGGTGTTAGGGTTAGGGGTGTTAGAGATAAGTGTAAGGGATGTGTTAGGGTTAGGTGTTAGGGTGAGGGATGTTAGGGTTAGGTGTTAGGGATAAGTGTGAGGGGTGTTACGGTAAGGGGTGTTAGGGATAAGTGTGAGAGGTGTTAGGGTTAGGGTAAGGGGTGTTAGGGATAAGTGTGATGGGTGTTAGTGTAAGGGGTGTTAGAGATAAGTGTGAGGGGTGTTAGGGTTAGGTGTTAGGGGGAGGGGTGTTAGGGTGAGGGGTGTTAGGGTTAGGTATTAGGGTGAGGGGTGTTAGGGATAAGTGTAAGGGGTGTTAGGGTTAGGTGTTAGGGTGAGGGATGTTAGGGTTAGGTGTTAGGGATAAGTGTGAGGGGTGTTACGGTAAGGGGTGTTAGGGATAAGTGTGAGAGGTGTTAGGGTTAGGGTGAGGGGTGTTAGGGATAAGTGTGAGGGGTGTTAGGGTTAGGTGTTAGGGTGAGGGGTGTTAGGGTTTGGTGTTAGGGATAAGTGTGAGGGGTGTTAGGGATAGGGTGAGGGGTGTTAGGGATAAGTGTGAGGGGTGTTAGGTTTAGGGTGAGGGGTGTTAGGGATAAGTGTGAGGGGTGTTAGGGTTAGGTGTTAGGGTGAGGGGTGTTAGGGATAAGTGTGAGGGGTGTTAGTGTTAGGTGTTAGGGTGAGGGGTGTTAGGGATAACTGTAAGGGGTGTTAGGGTTAGGTGTTAGGGTGAAAGATGTTAGGGTTAGGTGTTAGGGATAAGTGTGAGGGGTGTTAGGGTTAGGGTAAGGGGTGTTAGGGATAAGTGTGAGGGGTGTTAGGGTTAGGTGTTAGGGTGAGGGGTGTTATGGATAAGTGTGAGGGGTGTTAGGGTTGGGTGCTAAGGGGAGGGGAGGATGATGATAAGGGGGGGAAGAGACACAGGGGTGTCCTTGCAGCAGAGATCAAAAGAGTCCTTCAGGACTGTATTGCACACTGTGTACAGTAGCCTAGCTATGGTTTTCCCTATTGATGCAGTATCACCTACACTCAGCCTCCTCTCAGTAAGACTGCAAGTTAGTTATGATTCCAAAATGGCTGCTGTCCATGAGTTAGAAGGGTCTGGAAGGCAGGGTATGATGCTGATTGGCTGGAATGTGTCTGCCGACTGTGAGTTGCAGGGTCAAAGTTTGATCAATGATAAAGTATAGGGGGTGGGTCGAATATTGCATAGGTTCGCAGTTCGCTGCGAATGCAAACATGCTATGTTCGCCGGGAACAGTCCGCCGGCGAACTATTCACGACATCTCTACTTGTCACCTTTCATTCTATATATGCAATTTACTTTTGCTTATTGATCTGCCTTTTGTATCACTGCTGTGCCAAATCAACATGCCTGTGTAGATGACAGATTGCTAATACCTTTTGCCTTTCATCTATAGTACCTTGATATGTATGTATATGTGTGTGTATTATTATTATTAATATTATTATTATTATTATTATTATTATTATTATTATGCTACTAGCGACTTATATAGTGTCATTGTGTTTGTTGTCTATTTATGTACTATGTCTCTATGTACCCTGCATAACTATTTATTTCCCCCTCGCTCTCCCCTTATGTCTCTTTCCTCCCTCTGCCTCCAATTTCTCTTCCCACTTCTCACTCCCCTGTGTCTGTTCCCCCTTTTCCCACCCCTGTGTCCATTCCCCCTTTACCTCCCTTGTGTCTCTTGCCCCTGTCTCTCTCCCCTGTATCTTTTCCCCCACTCCCTCCTCTTTGTCTCCTTTCCTCTCTCCCTCTTTTGTACCTCCTTTCCTCTTCTCCCTCTATTTGCCCCCTCTCCCTCCCCTGTGTCTATTTCCCACTCTTTTCCCTGTGTCTCTTTTCCCCCTCCCTCTCCAGTGTATCCTTCCCCCTCTCCCTCCTCTGTGTCTCCTTTTCCCCTCACCCTCTCCTGTGCCTCATTTCCCTCTCTTTTTCTCCACTCTCCCTCAGCTGTGTCACTTTCCAGCTCTTTGTCCCCTGTGACTCTCCCCCTCTCCCTTCTCTGTGTCTGTACCCCCTCTCCCTCCCATGTGTCTGTTTAACAACCTCTCACACCCTTGTGTCTGTTCCCCTTCCCTCTCCTGTGTCTGTTTCCCCCTTCCCTCCCCTGTGTCTGTTCTTCTCTCTCTCCCCTCTGGGTCTCTGCCCCCTCTTACTCCCCTGTGTCTCCTTCCCCCCTCTCCCTCTCTTGTGCCTCCTTTCCTCCTCTCCCTCCCCCTCTCCTGCCCCTGTGTCTCTTCCCCCTCTCACTTTTCTGTGTCTCTTTTTCCCTCTCCCTCCACTGTGTCTCCTACTCCCTCTACCTCCCCTGTGTCTCCTTTCCCCCTCTCCCTTTCCTGTGCCACCTTTCCCTCTATCCCTCTCCTTTTCCCCTCTTTCCCTCCCCTGTTTCTCTTTCCCCCCTCTCCCTCCCCTGTGTCTGTCCCTCCATCTCCCTCCACTGTGTCTCTTCCACATCTTCCTCCCCTGTGTCTCTTCCCCATCTCCCTCCCCTTTGTCTTTCCCCCCTCTTTCCCCTGTGCCTCCTTTCCCCCTCTGCCTCTCTTCCCCGCTCCCTCTCCCTTGTCTGTGTCTCATTTCTCCCTCTCCCTCTGCAAAATGCGCCTGCGCCCCCCCCCCTCCATGCAATGGGAATGTCAAGCTCATACTGCGCACTGTGCATGCACGCCTCCGCAGGGCATTGGGAATGCGAGCACTTGCTGCAAATAATGCATGCTCGGCTCATGCCGCATATTGCACATACACCCCCCCCGCCCTGCAATGCGCATGTGCAAACTGGGAACTTCTATAATAGCATGACGACAACTCGAAAGTTTAACAACTATTATAGCTGACATTTGTAATGTGCCAACATATTCCATACCACTACACATTGGTAAAGAATGAGGCAAAAAAAAATATTAACACATTGCAAAAGAATGGAGGATCCCAAGCTTACAATCTAAAGGGAATGGAAGGGAGAGAAACCTGGGAAATAATTACAGATAAGGATTAAGATGGGTCAGGAAAGAACTGAAAGTTCAGAAGGTGTGCAAAGTTAGAAAGTTGTTTATTTAGTAAGTGAGAGAAGAGATCTGATAGAAAGTCATTATGAGGTGATTGTCTGTAGAATGTAGTAACTTATCTTTGCCTAGTGATCAGATAATATAAACTGAAAATGGGAATGTCAGGTGACTGTAATTTGACTATTACAAAGCTACAACAATTGCGACTGGGAAAGAAGTAGTTGCTCAAAACACAACGTTAATTTAGCTGGGTAGCAAAGGTCTCTGAAGAAAAGAAGAGGAAAGAGAGTATAAGCCTATATAGTATTCACTTATATCACAGATTACACTGTGTCTTATGCAATCCAGAGTCGAAAATGAAAGGAAAATGTTTCCATTGATTTTTGCAAAGCCAAAAGTTTACAGTTTCTCCGTTAGACTTTTACACCAAAACCCTATGCTAATAAGACTTTAAGGGTCACTTACAAAATAGGGAGGTGCCATAACTATAAAGAAGGATGAAGAAAGTATTATGGGTACCAAAGACCACCTGCAAATAGTTCTAAAACCATTGCAGACCGCCCCAGCAGCAGTTTGAGACAGAATAGCAGCAAAAAGCAATAGAAAAGGATCAATGTTCATCATTATTTGGCACCTAACAGTCTAATATAAACATATGTGTCATTTAAACATATCATATTTTATTATTATGTACTTTTCGTTATACAACACCCAGGGTAACACACAACCCAGTTCTCTAGAGGTTAATCAGGTAACCATATGTACTAGGAACACACGCCCTAATTCGTTGTATATATATATATATATATATATATATATATATCACATACAATAGTAGTCAAACTGCGATTTGTTGTCACACTCATTGCAGCCAGCGGCGCGGTCACACATGCAAGATGAGCGCCGAAGATGAGGCTAGCCGTTGAAGCACGTAGCGCGTAGCTCCAAAAACACCAAAAACAAGAAAAATAATTAAAGATAAATAAAAACACACTTACATACAGCACAGGGGGAGAGACAGGAAGCCTAGGAGTGAGGTTGCAAGTGATTTTAAGCCTTATTTACATCACTCAAAAATTGGCTAAGTGAGAAAAAAAAATGTCGAAAAAGGTACAATATCGAACTCTGCAACACAATGCACGCAGAACTTAGAAAATACAGGATGGCGCAAACAGTAACTTTTACCGAATGTGCTCATTTGCGAGGAGAACAGTTGAAACATGTAGCAAGTGTCTCGAAAAACATGCCAAACAAGAAAAAAAAGCCAGGAAGCCTGGGAGTGAGGTTGCAAGCGATTTTGAGCTTTATTTGCAGTTTTTCCTCACTTGAAAATCCGCTAAGCGAGAACAAAAATAGCAGACGAAAAATTAAACAAATCTGAAACAAGATGAAAACGAGGCTCTGCAACGCCAGGCATGTAGAACATAGAAAATAGACAACAGCGCAAACAGTAAAACTTACACTAACCACGCTAGGCACGTAGGACTTTGAAAATACAACTAACGAGGACCAAATGCCTCACATTGTATGACAACCAGCATTGCCAGCCTTAAAATTTCATTGCAGGCACTAACACGTAACCCAAGGCCGCAGGGCCCTAAACTACGCATGCCTATAAAGTACACGCAGCTCAGGGCTCGCGTTGAGTGCCGAAGGTGCTCAAAGGGCTCATAGCCTCACATAGTGTGGCAAACAGCATTGCCTTGCTTACAATTTTATTGCCGTCATTTTTTATATATATACATTTGTGGGCACATTTGCATGTCCCTGCTCAGCTTCCCAGAATGCAGTGTAATAACTGTTTTTCTCAGAATTCTGAGCAGTTTTTTTTACTTGTTTTACACATTCAAATGTGAACACGGATGTACTATTTATTTACTGTACTACAGTATGGTGGAGGGCTTCTATCGTTCTTTTGCCCACCATATAATAAATGATTATTGTGATGAACTACCTACTCATAAGGTCCACAACAATCAGATATTATAATTGTCAAACTATGAGACGTCGTCGAGCGAGCCTTGCAAAGTGAGCCGTTAACTTGGAGCACTTAGGCAAGCCTTGAGCCTTGCGCAGGATCGCCTTAGGCTGCAAGCAGTTGACGAATTTGTGACTTTGGGAAAAAAAATATGAGACGACATAGGAAAAATACGAAGTTAATGGCAGTACCGCGCAACCCAAAAAACAAGAAAAACACAAAAAATACAAAAACAAATATTACAAAAACATCACAC
Organism: Discoglossus pictus; assembly: GCA_027410445.1. Taxonomy (NCBI): domain Eukaryota; kingdom Metazoa; phylum Chordata; class Amphibia; order Anura; family Alytidae; genus Discoglossus; species Discoglossus pictus. Next base: position 357,132,227 of record CM050164.1, read on the forward strand.
ACAGCACGGGAGAACAGACGTCTGGAAGTGAGGTGAAACGCAAATTTATGTTGAATTTAAGCAGTTTCGGCACTTGAAAATTGACTAAGCGAGAAACAAAATAACAGTCGAAAAAGTGATAATGAGGCTACACGACCGCGAACCGCGCAAAACACAGTCAGCGACATACGTGGTAGAAAAATACTAATAGGAAAAACGCAAAATGCTTGTGAAATGTGTAAAACATAGACTAACGCCGCAATTTAATAACACTAACTTACACATTTACACTTTAAGATTCGGAAACCAACGGTTTTGTCTTGCCACAGAACTGACACTTTCTTCTCAGGTGACATTTTCCAAAGAGATTGTTAGCTCTTCAGGATACTGATTGCTGAATATTAAATACAAATAGGTAAAGTATGTTAATTTATATTAATAATCATTAATACATAATTAATAAATTAATTATACTTAAAAAAAGGTATATATTATTAATTAAATAATTGAGCAACAAGCTTATAATTTACCCTTGCTTTAGTTTATCAATATTTTCATGCTTAGCTGTTTGTAATATATTCATTTATTGAATAATTAATTAATAATGAGCATTCATTTATTATTAATAATTAGTAATCATTATCAAATAAAAATGTATACAATTTTAAACTGCCTAAAGTTTATTAATACATTAATGCTTACCTCTTTCTAATATATTTAGACATTGATTAATTAATTATTAATGTTTATTATTTTTTAATTAATTATTAGTAATACAATACATACATACAATAAAAAAATGCATACAATACAAATGCATACAATACAAATAAAATGAAATACAATACAATACACCCCTATCTAATATACAATACATCCTATCTATCTAATATACATCCCCCAATCTATCTCAATAGATACAATAATCTAATATACATCCTATCTATATAATATACATCACACAATCTATGTAATATACAATAAATACTATCTATCTAATATACACCCTATCTAATATACATCCACCAATCTATCTAAATAAATACCACATTCTAATATACAATACATGCTATGCTATCTATATAAAACACATACCCCTTGCTAACATACAATAAATGCTATCTATATATAAAATAATCAAATTCTAGGTTAAAATAAAATAATTAAGACCACTTACCTTTGCCGATGTCCCTTTATATCAGCCACCTAGGGAAAAAATAATAATAATTAATGCAACACATTTACAGTAAATACATTAACATTCTAAATATTCTAAACATTCTAAATATTCTACTCACCTTTCCAGCATGTCCCGTCCTTATTCTTTTACTCTTCTCCGGCGCGGCCCCTGTTAAAAAAAACATAACATTAATACACATACATAGGCATAAAAACAAAATAAAATAAACATAATCTACATTGTACTTACCTCCCTGTGATGTCTCCGGCCTCCTCCTCTTCTTCCCCGCCCTGGGACAATGCTATAAAAAAGAAAAAAAAAGCACACACATCAGCACTCACGGTCATCCTCGACGTTAATGAGACTACCGGAGACTTTTTCGGAAGAAAATAGGCAATGGCGCCTTCTGATTGGTTAAAAACGCTGTCTATCAAATTCACCCAATCAGGAGGCGCCAATGTGTGAGCCAATCAGAAAGGGATACACCCTAAAATCCCACTCTGATTGGATAATGCACCTGTCAATCTTTATTTAAACCAATCACAAGGCTCAGATGCCTTCAGCCAATCACAATGGGATACACCCCCACAGGGTGATTAGCTGGAGGCATCTGCACATTCTGATTGGTTGCACTGACAATAGCCAATCCCAATGGAATACACCCCCACTTACTGATTGGTGAAGGCATTTGCGCCTTCTCATTGGCTGTTGTCAATGTCAATCAGCCAATGGGAAGGCGCAGATGTCTTCAGCTAATCACTGCTAGGGGGTGTATCCCATTGTGATTCGCTGATGGCAATAAAGCCATCGGATTGGTTCAAATAAAGATTGACAGGTGCGTTATCCAATCAGCGTGGGATTTTGGGGTGTATCCCTTTCTCATTGGTTCACAATTGGCGTCTCCTCATTGGCTGAATTTAATAGACAGCGTTTTCACCAAATCAGAAGCCTCAATTGCAAATTTTATTCTGGAACACTCTGTAGGAAGCTTATTAGCGTCGGGGACATCCACCAGGGCGGATGTGTGTTGTTTTAAAAAAAAATAATTAAAGAGCGCGGATGCTTCCAGCTCCCATCTGGGGCAGAACACGAGGAGGCCAGAGACTTCTCGGCGAGTTAAGTACAATGTAGATTGTGTTGATTTTACTTGGCTTTATGCTTATGTATGTGTGCTAATGTAATGTTTTTGTTTTACAGGGGCCGCGCCGGAGAAGCAAAGATGGACTGGATATGCTGGAAAGGTGAGTAGAATATTTAGAATGTTATGAATGTTTATTTATTTTGAAGAAGAAGATTAAATGTAGTAATTTTTTTAATCTTTTTTACCCTAGGTTGGTGATCTGAAGAAACATCTCAAAGGTAAGTGATCTTAATTATTTTATTTTAGCTTAGAATTAGGATTGCTATATAGAGACAGCATGTATTGTATATTAGATAGCTTGGGGGATGTATAGTACATATATAGTATTTATTGTATATTAGATAGATAGGGGATGTATATTACATAGATAGTATTGTATATTAGATAGGGGGGTGTATATTAGATAGGGGGATATATATTAGAAAGGGGTGTATTGTATTTTATTTAATTGTATTGTATTGTATGTATTATATGTATTTCCTTTTCAGGTGTGTAATTATATTTTTGTAGTGGGGGGGTTGTAATGTATTTTTTTATTTTCTGTAATGTTCCTTTTTTTATTTTTTGTGACTTAGGTTTTTTTTTTCTGTAATGTAGATTTTTTATTTTTTGTGATTTAGGATTTTTATTTTATGTAATGTAGATTTTTTATTTTTTGTGACTTTAGGCTTTTTTTATTTTCTGTAATTAAAGTGGTGGGGGTTTTAGGGGGTAGGTAGTGTAGGTTTTAATAGGTTAGTGTAGAGGGTGTTTAGTTGATATGTAATGTTTTATTGGGGGGGTATAGTGCAGTGTAGTGTTTATACTTAGTGTCATGATGGTCCTTGAGGACCGTCATGGCACTTATGTGGTTAATGTTGGGTTGTAACAGGCCCATAATGGTCATAATATACCCTTATGGGACTGATGGGGTTAAATAGAGGCTTATCAGGGTCTGGATAGACCCCAATAAGTGACCGGGTTAAAATGGTGTAGTGCTTACACTTTGGGTCATGAGTGTCCTGGATGACCCTAATGGCACTTATAGTGTTATTACATGCCTTCATTACTGTGTTAGAGGGGTCTATATAGTTGAGGCACACAGTACACTCACATTGTGTGACAAACAGCATTTCAACACTTTCTTTTATTGACCGTCATTTTTTGACGGGGAAGTTGCTAGTAATAATAATAATAATAGTTGCTTGAGTTTGCACTAACAACTATTTCATATTTATCCAGAATTTTTAACAACAAATTTGTAGCTCAGCTATGGGCACAGAATGTGCCCCCACATATGCAATTATTTAATTATAGTGGTGGGAGGAATATGAGAAAATTGATAAATAAACACAGAAAGTAGATACAGTATATGAATTTACTTCATACATTGTATACTAAATATATAGGCCCTCATTCAATTGCGATTTGGCCAATTGAATAGGGGTCTAAATAAGCACATAACATATTTTTTTTAAATAAGTTTTTAGTTAGTGAAAACCTTGCTTTTGGATAGATTCTTACTAACTAAAAACTTATTTTAAAAAAATATGTTATGTGCTTATTTAGACCCCTATTCAATTGGCCAAATTGCAATTGAATGAGGGCCATAGAACGGAATGGAACAGGGACTATGAGAATATATATTATTATTATTGTTATAGTTAATTTAAAATGCTCCGACATATTCCATAGTGCTGTACATAGTTTAAGTTCAGACAAAGATAAATAGAAATTAACATATAGCAAAGCAAGGAGGGCCCTGTCTTTGAGCTAGGGATCCAAAGTCCATGGGGCATGCCCAAAGTACTTAGGATAGAAACTTGCAGACTTACAATCTAAGGTATAGTGAGTGGTAAAGGAGGGAGAGAGAGGTGATAAGCGTTTTAGGTTTTAAGAGGTGCATTTTAAGTGAGGTTTTAAATGTTTTGAGGAAAGAGGATAATCTGGTGGAGTGAGGCAAGACTTTCCAGAGACTAGGGGCAGCACGAGAAAAATCCTGGAGGCGGGAGTGAGAGGAGGTGACAAGAGTTGTAGAAAGAAGAAGGTCCTCGGCAGAACGAAGAGGGCGGTGGGGAAGTATTGGAGATGAGAGCAGACATGTAAGGGAGAGCATTATTGTTGAGGGCTTTGTAAGTTAGGGTCATTATTTTAAATGTTATTCTTGAGGCTAAGGGAAGCCAGTGGAGGGATTGACAGAGAGGTGATGCCGACACTGAACGATGTGTACGGAAGATGAGCATAGCAGAAGAATTCATAATGGATTGAAGTGGAGATAGTCTGGTGGTGGGTAGGCCAACAAGAAGCGAGTTGCAGTAGTCTAGTCGAGAGATAATGAGAGAGTGTAAATGGATTTTAGTTGTGTCTTGTGGAAAATAGTGACAAATTCTGGAGATGTTTTTTAGATGGAGAAGAAAAGATTTAGTTAGTGAATGTATGTGAGGAATGAAAGACCGAGCGGATCCAGTAGAACTCCAAGACAATGGGCTTGGGAGGTGGGGGTGATGATATCGTTGTTGACAGTGAAAGAGATGTGAGGAATTGACGCTGTAGGAGAGGGAGGGATGATTAGAAATTCAGTTTTAGACATGTGGCGTTTGAGATGGTGGGTGGACATCTAAGAGGATATACTAGAGAGGCAGTTGGAGACGTGTGTTAGTAGAGAGGGGGATAGATCTTGTGCTGAGAGGTAGATTTAGTGTCATCTGCATAGAGATGATAATGAAGCCCAAAAGAGTTTATTAGGGTACCAAGTGAGGATGTGTAGATAGAGAAGAGGAGGGGGCCTAGGACTGATCCTTGGGGTACACCAACAGACAGGGGGTGAGGAGAAGAAGAGGTGTCGGAGAAGGAGATACTGAATGATCAATTTTGTAGGTATGATGAGAACCACGAAAGAGCAGTGTCTCGAATATGAGGGAGGAGATGATATGGAGTAGTAGTATCAAAGGCAGCAGGGAGAACTAGAAGAAGAAGAATTGAAAAGTAACCTTTTGACTTGGCGGTTAGCAGGTCATAAGTGACTTTAGTGAGAGCTGTCTCAGTGGCTTGTTAGGGCTGAAAGCTGGATTGGAAGGTGTCAAGAAGGGAGTTCGAAGAAATAAAGCTGGTAAGGCAGTTATAAAAAAAGCCGCTCCAGCAGTTTGGAAGCCAGGGGAAGCAGAGAGATAGGGCGGTAGTTAGATGCGACGTCAGAGTCAGAGTAGGCTTTTTTGAGGGTGGGTATAACTATGGCATTTTTAGAGAAGATGGAAACATGCCAGTATTTAGGGAGAGAATGAAAATATGTGTGATAGAGAGGGGAGAGATAAGCCAAGATGTAATAGTATCCCGAGGACAGGTAGTGAGGCTAGTGGATGATAGCAGTTTGGAGACTTTGTCCTCTGTAACCAGATCAAAGCAATTAAAAGTGGCTGTGGTATTGGAGAAGGGAGAAGACTGGGTGTTGTTGGTTGGTTTAGAGGGTGGAGTGTGGGCACCACTATGAGATGACAGTTTATTGCGGATGTTTTGAATTTTATGAATAAAATGGTTGGCAAAGTCTTCAGCTGTGAGAGAGGAAGGGATGGGAGGAGGTGGCAAACAGATGCTTGGGATTAGAATACAGAGTTGAAATTAGTGATGTAAAGTACTGCTGTTTGAAAAGATTGAGGGTAGAGGAATATGTGAAGATGTGGTGAGGTTGAAAGTAAGGAAGTGATGGTCAGATAGAGGGAGTGGACAGATGACTAGGTAGGAGGTTGTGCTGAACTTGGGTAAGATAAGGTCAAGAGACTGTCCAGCATGATGAGTAGAAGAAGCTGTTAGTTGTGAGAGGGGGGGGGGGGTGATAGATCACAGCTACATGTAGAGAGCTAGGTGAGAAGAGGCGGGTTGTATGAACTTCAAAGGATGAGAATTGGAGTGATGGGACAGGGGGTATGAGGTGAAATGTACAGCGAGTGGAAAGTAAAACACCCACAACACCACCTTGTTTGTTCCCAGGTCTTTGTGTTTTGCTGAAGTGAAAACCACTGTGAGAGAGTGCTGCAGGGGAGGCAATGTCTGATGATGAGAGGCAGGTTTCAGGAAGAGTGAGTAGATTGAGGGAGTTGGTAGTGAATAGGTCCTGAGTGAATGTGAGTTTATTTCAGATAGATAGTGTGTTCTATGTCGAGTTTAAGGTTTATGACAATATATAGATACCATCCGTCTTATGATGTACAAATATAATCTAATGGATACTGACAATATAATTTTTTTATATCTATTTCTACAATATAAGCAATATATCTGAGATTAAATCCAAATATAATGAAGGAAAGTGATAGGTATATTTTACTTAACCACCTGTTCCATTACATAATACAGAGATTTTAAATTCAGAGTGTTCATCTAAGGAAATGTCCATATAGTCTCTCTAAAAAGTCTATGCTTTTTGTGGGTTTCACATGATGCGGAAATAACATATTACATATTTAATATTCTTACTAAAATAATATGTTCTCATTAGATATTCATAATATTTGGATCTAATTTACTGGTTTCATTTTATGTACAACATTTAATGGTAAAGTTGAACAATAGTAATCATTACATTTGAATGTTACAGGAGAATTTTCCTACCTTTATAAAATGGAGATGATAAAGTTCATTAATAAACTATCTTTTACAGTTCATGTGGATAATCATGATATCATACATAGTAAATTACATGAGAAAGATATAATTATCCATAATAAATAGTAAATATCCTAAATAAGGATATATACACCCAAATAATTAATTAATTCTAAATTAATGATTAATATATGAGAATTTAACAAGTGCCAAACATTTAAGACAAGTGCCAAACTTTTATTAATACATGTTAATATTATTACTATTAATATTAATGAAGCTTATAAACATTGATGTGACCGCAAATAAGAACCAAAAAGACTCATCTGCTATGCCCAGGTCATCTACCTAAACATTTGGTTTAATTAAAATTCATGATGTGTTTATTTCAGGCATGCTTAAATTCCTTAACTGTGCTATCATCGCTTTTAGAGGGGGATTATGATATAGAGGCATTCAGTCATAATGCCACAGATGGTAGCTTTGTCCATTGGCTCCTCAGCCAAGCACACACACCATTATTATTATTATTATTATTATTATTATTATTATTATTATTAACAATATTAGACAATTTTCTATAATAATTGTGTTTATAACAAGTGCCTCCATTATCCTTACATATTTTGAAGACTTTGCAAACTTAATTATGAAATATTGAAGCTGATAACCAAAATCCAAGATTGTACCTTGAGGAGAAGAATTACTAAATGATCATCTGCCACTGTCAGTATATCAATGTTCTTAAAGGTTTATGCTATAGTTGTCTCTAACATTATCTGTTATTTCTGTCTTTAATGTAATTAAGTATTTATTTTACTTGCTGTATTTAAGAACATTGTTTATTTATACCCCAGGAAATAAATGTGTACCAACAGAGATGTTGATTTTATATGATTCTTAAATATACAAATGTTGGTTCTCTCTGCATCAGAATTATTGTTAAACTAGTGTATCAATATTATATTTATCTCCAATAATAACTCCAATAGTAACTGGAAAAATAGTCTTTTTTTATAACAAGGTGTTATGTAAAACAATGAATCAATTACATTTGTTTCCAAAATAAGAGAATACATAACAGACCATGTGTCATAGCAAGATTGTTTATCTTTGGTGTAATCAATGTGAAATTAACAAATATTTGCTGGGGAATTCATTGCTTGTCTGTTCAACTCTCATATTGAGACTAATGCATAACCAATCTCTTTTATGATGTTTCTATATTTCCATGTATTTATATTAATGCTAGTCACTTGTTAATGTTTCTCCAGTAGCTAATTTTTCTACACTTTAAAAAGGCAGTGGATTACATTGCCTGTCAAATAATGTCATAAGTCATAAAATTGTAAGGCAGATAATGCTGTTTGCCACACAATGTAAGGCTTTTAGTCATCTTAGTATGCTCTGCAATCATTGCTACACTTCCATTATTGCGGGCATCTCCCCGGTGTTCTTTTGTTCGTCTGAGCACCTTCGGCGCTCATTGCAAGCCTCTCACCTCGTTAACTTTTGCTCCTCGCGTGGCTCGCAATGAGCGCCGAAGACACTTATTGCGAGCCTCTCCTCTGTTATTTTTATTTTTTATATATATATATATATATTTTTTTTTAGAATAATTAAGTAATGAATTAAATAATACATTTATATAATTTACCTATTTATAATTAATTACCTATTTATAATAATCAATATCCTGAAGAGCTAACAATCTCTTTTCCTGCAGCATACAATGTACATTTGGACTGTTGCTGAGAAAGTGTCAGCAATGTGGCAAGTGTGCAGTATAAATCGGCTGCTTGCTCTAGGCCAAACCGTTTGTTTAGTTGGGTAAAGCGGCTTTTTAGAATGGTAATGTTATTAGTTGCAAGTTAGTATTGTAAAATGGCGGCGATTGTCTATGTGTTACGAGGCTCTCAAGCATTTTCCGTCGTTCCTAATAGTGTATTTTGAACCTCATATGTTCCTGGGTAAAAGTCTTATGTGGCTGGTGGTGTTTTCAGTGGTTATGTGTCGTGTAGCCTCGTTTTTGGTTTTCGGACTACATATTTTTTGTTGCTTAGGCGATTTTCAAGTGCCGAAACTCATCAAAATCAAAAAAAAATATCCTGGCTGTTCCCCCGTGCTGTGTGTGATTTTTTCTTTTAGCTTTTTATTTTTTGTTTATGTTTTTGTTGTTTTTTGATGTGCGCGGTTTGGCAGTTAACTTCGTATTTTTTCGTCCTCAAATTTTTTTTTTCTAAGTCCTGTGGGTTGTAATTTTTCTTCTAAGTCCTGCTTTCCTTTGCAAAGTGTTACGAGCCAAACTTTTTGAATAGGCTGCGTGCGCGAGGCCAAACCATTTGTTTAGTTGGGTAAAGTGGCATTTTAGAATGGTAATGTTATTAGTTGCAAGTTAGTGCAAGCAATGTTATTAGTTGCAAGTAACTGCTACTGGTCTCGCATTGTGAATTGTATAATTTAAATTTCTTTTGATCTGTAGTCCCGCGGGTCATAGAGATGAGCGCCTATGGCGCTCATCACCACCAGTGCAATGAGCACCTTTTGCCTCTCACTGCCTAAGTCATACGGGGTCGTAGGGATGAGCGCATATGGTGCTCATATCCACCAGCTCAAGAAGTGCCTTTGGCGATCCTTGCATGTAATTGCGTCAGGCTGGCTGAGCGAGCCCGCAAGCATTAGCAACAACCCGCAATGCTCACAACTATATATGTGATTAGGTATCTCTGGTGAGGTGAAACCTCATATCTTCTAAGGAATCTATTCACTGAAGTGTAGCAACTTCAACTTCCCAGACATCTCCACAGGGCTCCCCAGACAGGTCAGGATTTCAATGTAACACTGTGTATATACAGGTGAGGAAATCAAAAGCCCCATTGCCTGTTGAATACTAATTTCCTCACTTGTGTACACACATAGTTACATTGAAATCCCAATCTGTCTGGGGAGCCCTGAGGAGAGGTTTGGAAACCATTGCTCTATAGAATATCATAGCACATAAAAGTCATCAACCTCTTTAGTGGACAATATCTTAATACATACATTTTTTCTGAAGATAACATAATGTATAGTTTCAAAGCAATGGGTTTGTTTTTCTCTGTGAATAATGAAAAAAAACACTACTTCTTTTTGTACAGTTGACCATCCACTCAATCAGTAGTGGGCAAATTGGTTCTATGATTGCCTCCAGAACCCCTAGATTTTAATACCTCTCTCCATGAGGCATACATAGATACATCAGAATGATTTATATTGATTCACACATGCTAAAATCAAAAGAACTTGAGGCAAAGGATGAAATCCTTTTTACAGGTGAGGGTCCTCATAGGACGTACGCTTGCTGTCCACCACTGCTCTAAAGTTTCCATTCCATTAAATGCAACACAGTTAACCTTTGGTTTACCTGTACATTTAACTAACATGTCCATTCATCATATCCATAAATCCTTACTGTGTGCAATTTAAAATAAAAAGAGCCTTTATATGATTATTATTGTGTTACTGATGTTTTGACTTTGTGCATCATGGTATGTGCATTGAGAATTCATTCACTTTATAATTAAAGACTCACTTTTATATTAGTAACATTTGCAGATATGCAAATCATATAAACATTTTTGCTTGCGTCTGGCATTTTTTAATTCTGGAAATGCACTTCCGTTTAATCCTATTGTTTATTTCCACAACACTGCGACAGCTATTAAAATGGAGATTTTATCTGCATCTATGTTCCCTCTCCGGAGACCAAACCTTTAGAAAAACTGAAAATACCAGTCATCATTAAAGCAAAAGCCAATATAATAGTTAAAAATAAAAGCTGTATTTATTCTCATATTATCTTTTTTTGGAGACAGCTAAGTTGTCATTTTACAGACTTATTCATGTAGGGCTACAATGTGTAAGGTAAATATTTTAGTGTCCAGTCCAGACAATATAGGTGATTATGAAAAAAAACAAAGAGGTAAGCCTTCATAACAAAAGTATAATGACGCTAAGGAAAAAGAAGATAAATAGATGAGAAATAAACTCATAGGCCCTCATTCAATTGCAATTTGGCCAATTGAATAGGGCTCTAAATATGCACATAACATATATTTTTTAAAGAAGTTTTTAGTTAGTAAACATCTACCCAAAAGCAAGTTTTTCACTAACTCAAAACTTCTTTAAAAAAATGCTATGTGCTTATTTAGAGCCCTATTCAATAGGCCAAATCGCAATTGAATGAGGCCCATAGTCAGGTTTTCAGTGGTTGTCTTGAATGTGACTATGAGCTTGTTTCTCAAATATTTTTTCATGCACCTGCTAAATATTTATTTTTATGAGTATTAGGACTATCAAATAATCTGCTAGTGATACCACAGATTATCACAGTGTTACAGCTAGAAACTGATGAATCTTGATGAAGGATTTTTCAAAAATGGGACCCAGGATCTCTTACTGCAATACCTCTCTGGTCCCACATTTAAAATATTCTGTTATAGCAAACTGCACTTGAAAATAAGCACCATATTTTTACAATGTAGAAAAATTATACACCCTCTAAGTTATTACTTTTACATGCAATTATGCTGTATCTGTACAATGGGTATACTAATTACATTACAAGGATACACCATATTGAAACACAGTAAAGAAAATGGAAGCCTGTGGTACAGAATCATTTCATACAAAAGTAATACACTTTAAAAATTATTTCTAAAACAATTTGCCTATTCTAAGTTTTAGTATTCAAAAGCCTATATATATAAATACTTGCGACTTTTAAATTATGGTCCATAAAATTTTAAAGCTGGAAATGCTGTTTGTGACACAATGTGATTCTCTAACACTGAATCTTTTTCTTATCTACAAAGAAGTACAAAAATGTATATTACATTATTTTTATTTACAATTTACTGTTAAACCATATCAAACTTTTTAATTGTCATGTATCGAATAATAATATAACAATCCATAACATTTCTCAGAATACGTATTGTGTACCATTACATGAAGGTTTCTAATATGCAACTTATATTGTAAACAGTGGGTAATTTTTTTTTTTTAACAATGCTAACATGAAATTGTTGAACTTTTTCTAAATGAGTGTCTTCAACCATGATAGAATGCTTATTAACATACAACTTGTATTTAAACTCCTGGTAAAGCACACAGGTATTGAATCCAGAGGAAGGCAAACAGTAAAAACCTGCATTGCAACTTAGCCAATTGTTTCAAAAGGGGAAAAAATGTATTCCTTTCTGACCCCCTTAAATGGCGATCTGATTATTCCCTGGATGAATCCTTTCTATTTAATTATACATTGAATTTTGTTAACAAATGTTTCTGCTGCAAATGACATAAATCTTTAGTAACATTCAATACATTAACTTTTCAAACTTTTTAACATATAATGATAACAATGCAAACATTAACAGAAGATAATAACATTTAACCAGAATTTATTTTAAACTATAGTAATCTTGAATATTGAATCCAGAGGAAGGCAAATGTCAAAAAATGTAATTTCAACTTTGTAAATTTGTTGAAAGTGTTGTCAAAAAATAATTCCTTCCTGACTCCATTAACTAGCAATCAGATTTGTCCCTGGATCAATAATCTATATATAATAAAACATAAACAAAAATTCCACAAATGATGATGCTGCTACTAACATTAAACATTAATTACATAGAATGCATCAACTTATCAGTCCCTTTCAAACAGAATTTTAAGATTACAAACCTGAAAGAAACATATTAAATTGTAAACAGTAAAGGTAATAAAATGCAAGCTAACTGTTTTGTTGGCCAATCATAGCTAAAGTGACTTCCAAGACATTCCATTTTTTTTTTTTTTAGTTGAAAGTGGTTTTCTTTCAAAGAGCACAGCAGCCTTTTTTTGTGTCTGTGGGATGTAACCTCCCCTTTTTTTCCTTTCTTCCTTTTTTGTTGGTTATTACTATATTTTTCTCAAATTGTATCTATAGTTTTGTAAGTGAAATAGTGAAAATAGAAGAGGCCAAGTGACCTTCAATTTCTTACTTAAAATGAAACCACTATTCTCTCTGATTACAAAACCTCATAGTACACAATGTTTTTTTGGAAAAATACATCCATCATGTAGTAGATCACCATGACTTGGGTTGTCTTCAATTAAAACTTTATTCTCATCTGGATTTGTTCACCTTGAAAAAGCAACATAGAGTTGTCCATGTGCAAAAACAGGTTCTTGTAAAAAATACCCACAGACTTAAAAGTTTGTCCTTGGGATTTATTGATGGTCATGGCAAATGCCATGATAACTGGAAATTGTCTCCTTTGAAGGACAAAAGGCAAACCACTCTCACTTGGAGCTAAATCAATTCTTGGTATAAAAACTTGTTCACCTTTATGGGTCCCAGTCATAATTTCTGCATGTATAAAATGATCTTTTAAATCATGCACAATTAATCTGGTCCCATTACAAAGTCCTTTTTTTGGATTTGTATTTCTCAATAGCATGACAATTGCCTATTTTTTCAATTGCAAAACATGTGGTGGCATTCCAGATGTTGTTGAAGAATTAATAAATTCTATACTAAAATTCAATTCACTGTCTTTATCGTCAGCCAGAACTGAATCTGCACTGTAATAATTCTTTTGTGGTGCATTGATGAATTTTAACATTTCATTATTTAGATTCAAGGCATCTATATTTTTTTGTGTTAATATCACTTTGTTTGCAATTTCTGAGTAATCGTTGTTATTCAGAGTGTTTAAAAAGAATGCTGATATGAGTGATTCCTTGCAAACCATTGTTGATGGTATCATTGGGTAAATCATTTCCTTCTCCAATTTGAATGAGCCAATCATTGAATTTGATTTGGCCTTCAGATCTCAAATTTAGTTCTAATTTGATGTGTGTAAATATTTTCCATAGTTTACTTGTCTTGATACATGTTTCAATGTTATCAGTTCTATTTCCATGTGGCACAACAGGTAATGTTTGCCTAAAATCTCCTCCTAACAACATCCCCTTTCCACCAAATGGCAAATTATTATCCATCAACTTTTTTAAGAATCTATCAATACATTGCAAAGCATGACACAACATCATTGTTGCCTCGTCTATGATTTAATTTAATTAATTTACCTTTTTTTTTAAATTTTGGCTATTAAATAATTCAGTCGAATATCTGCCACTAATGTTTTTAAAATGGGAACTGGCAGTTTAAATCCACTATGCACAGTTCTACCACCTTCTAACTCAAGTGCTGCAATTCCAGTTTTTGCAAATGGCATTGCTGATTGACCCTCTGCTCGAATGTAACTCATGAAATAATTGATTGTACAGATACGTTTTTCCTGATCCACCAGGGCCATCTAGACAGAAATAATGGACTTTGATCATTTCATCATCTGTAGCATTTGTGATGGCATTAAATGCTTGTAATTGTAAAGCATTTAAAGTTGCCAGTTTTTCTTCTGTTTTTTGTTTTTGTAGCTCAGTGTCATAATTATCAAAGTTGATGTCATCTATAAGTCCTGGATCAGGCAAATTAAAACTTGTACAAGTTAATCCATGAGCAAGAAATATTTATTGAATTTCCATTAAAGTTTTTAACAGTGCTATTGGCTCATTGTAACATTTCAGTCTTCTGACATATTTAATGGAAATGTTTCCCACAAAGTAAATACATCAGGTACATTGCAAAAGATGCAAATGATTGCAAATTTTTCTCTCATTTGCTTTGGCATTTGACATAGTGCTGCTTCTTCCAGATACCTCTCCAATTCTGTATCATCTGCTATGAAGCTTTGATGTCTTGCAGCTAAAAGGGAAATCTCATAAACTATGTCATTCACTGTGCGTAAATGTTAAAAACTTTGTGCACCTGGAACATGTAAAAGAAGTAATCTTAAACTAAAATGTTCAATGTCTCTTGGACTGACAGTATAAATTTGAGGTTTAATTTTATGCATATCTCTTTTTCGTTGTCGCCATAGGCCATTTACAAATACATAGTGATATGGAATCTCAATATATAAAAATTGTCTGGCCTGCGTGTCCTCACAGTTTAATTTAAACCATGCAGTAAGTGTTGTATATCTATGTTCACTTTGAGCTATGGCAGTTCTTTCATTGCCTGCAGTAAAGCAAACACACTGACAGCTAATCGATACACAGCATGAGACCGATCATGTCTCTCAAATTTCAGAAGCTGCCACATTGCTTCCGGAGCACTGACATAGAGAGCATCTACATAATTAGAAAGTTCGTCTTGTAAAATTGGATTTTCCTTTTCGTTTGCTGCACTTTGCACAACAACAGTTGATGCATCATATCCTTTGTATATATATGTATACACATATTTGATGGATTTAATAGAAGTGCAAGCTTCAACATTTATGTGTGCATTGTACTTCAATATCAAATGTGGATTGTATGGAACGACATATGTATTATCAACCTTTTGTCCTTGGATAATTGCTGTTTGTCCTTGTCTTCTTTTATACAAAGGGTATCCATCACAATTAGCATAAGTTTGCATTTAAAATTGTTCTGGAAATTCTTTTGTTCATTTTTTATTTTCCATACATGGTGAATTTGGATTAATATCTCCACATGGCCCATGAATCATTCTGTGTGTCACAATCTCAAATAGTTTGGAATATTCTTCTGGATCTGGCAAGTCAGCAGTAATGACTGAATCCATTCTCTCTGCAGTATACAACTTATCTTTTTCCTGCAGGATTAAAAGTATGTGAGCACGTGGCAGACCTCTTTTTTTAAATTCAGTGGTATAAACAAAAGCCACACATTTTCCAAATAACTGTGCTTTAGTAATATCATCTATTAATGAATTGAGTTTGATTTTGAATACTCTTGCCACTAAATCTGGTCGGTCAGAAGTAGTTTGTCCCAGGTTCAAATTTTTCTTGATCTCTGGCAATTGTGAATTACATGTGAATGTAATGAATAAATCTGCTTTTCCAAATTTTGTGACAATAGCCATGGCATCATTATATCTTTCTCGCATATCGCAAGGAGATCCTTGGAAAGTGGATGGCAAAATGATTGCTCTTCCAGCTGGAATGTCTCTGTTGGTAGCCAATTCAGCGACATAATCCAGCAATCCACAATACTGTTTTACTGAAACTTATTTTGTTGAAATGAATAAATAAAATTTTGATTATTTACTTCGACTTGTAGATAGGAATCAATAATCCATTGTTGTGTGAGTTTGCCCCCACATAAAATTGGATGAAAAGAATCCTGAATAGCAGTTTGTGCCACTTTATATTCCAGCATAGAAATATCGCATCTAACACAAACTTTACTACTGGGATAACTTTGCAATTGTAATTTTGGTTCCCATCCAGTTTCACCATTTGGAAAGAAAATGGGATATGTCACTGGATCTAAATTACAACTTTATATATTTATATTTATAAAAGGTTGTTCTTCATTGCGTGAATATATTCTAATATCCCACTGAAAATGTAGTTCACCATCCTCATTTTTAAAGACAATGGCAACCTCATTTACTGTTGATAAATTATACTGTCTTTGATCAGTGTTGCAATCTCTTTTTAACACCATATTTACTCTTGGCATTGTCAATTGATGTCTTTGAGCATGTTGCTGTTGTTCTTTTTCAACCCATGCTTATTGTTTGTATGCTTGACTGTATGGGTTGTTGGCCATCATTTTATCCAGCTGTTCAAAGACTATGCGCAAACACTGTTTATTTTCTGGAAGCGTCATTCTTTGTTCAACAGCTTC
This sequence comes from Discoglossus pictus, assembly GCA_027410445.1. Classification (NCBI taxonomy): domain Eukaryota; kingdom Metazoa; phylum Chordata; class Amphibia; order Anura; family Alytidae; genus Discoglossus; species Discoglossus pictus. The sequence goes on from CM050164.1 coordinate 357,148,852, forward strand.
CATTGTATCCAAGACAATATAACTCTGCAAATTTCCTTTGCTCTCCTTCTTTTGGGTGTAAATGTGAAGTTTGGGGGTAAATTTGTCCTTGAACTCTAAAACAGTAAGTACCATGTCCTGGGACATTTTCTGCTAATGTAGCACCCATTGAAGCAAATTAAATTGCACTTAAGACCTTATGTTTTTTTTTTTAATTGGTATAATTTGGAAATGTTGAATCGCTCATGATACTTTGTCTGGAAATGTGTGTCTTTGTGGAAGTCTTACCTTTCCTTTCTGACAACAACTAATGAAGTCTCTGTCAGTTGGTCTTTCCTTGAGAAAATGAAAGGCCGCACAAAACTGATAAACAACATTGAGTAATCCGCAATAATGAGTGTCTACTGCTAGTGCTCTAATAAACACATTATCCATAGCTTCCTCAACGTAGATATCACTACAACTTTCTATATCTACATTTTTATTTCTTTGAAGCTCCAGCACACTCACTTTGTTCTTTCTTACTCATTTTTCTTTTATTTAAAAGTCTCTGTCAGTCTTCTTCTCTTTCAGAATGTTGTCTTATCCTTTATCCGCTGTTGTAATCTGTATTTGTAAATACAGGTGTAAGATGCAATGTTTTTTTGTTCTGTACATATTGTTTGTAGCTGCTCTCAATCCAAAGGTAAATAGCATTAATGACAGAATGCAAAGATGTGCAAATCTTTTTTATTTTTTCTCTGCAAACCATGTTTTTGTTGTTGTTTTATTGGCATACATTAAAAAGCATACATTAAAAAGCAAAGCACTGCACATATATATATTTATATTATTTTGTCATTACTAAGTGAATATACATTACTGAAATAGTCTAAAACTGAGATCAATGGTAAATCTAAAAAGTTAATTATATTGTCATAAAGAAGATCATGCAGAAACAGCTATTATCAGAGTATAGATGTGGCCTAAAATAATGTTCAACTTTCCTAACGATGCAATTTAGTTATGATGTCTAATTTAGTTTTTTTAAAAGGTAATTAGTTAAGTATATATATATATATATATATATATATATATATATATATATATATATAAGCATATTTGATAAGTACTTGAAAAAACACATCATCCCTAAAGGAATAAGAGCACGGGTCTTTCCATCTTATGCTTTCCATGTTAATACATATAAGGAAAGGTGGGAACAAGCAATGATATCCTGCTCAGAGACTCTGATTGCCTTATTATCATAATATGAAAATGATATCATCAAAGATCTAGACAATTAGATTAATTAGTTGACTAAAGATCTAAAAAATGTGAGACCTTAGTGGAATTCCAGAATGCATACTTTGCTATAAAACAAGATTTGGAAAAGAAAGAGAAAGGAATAGTAAATCATAAACGACATAAGATGAATCGTGCTACAAAAGGCAGAATATTTAACTGGGACCATAAATAATACAGACGTAGAAAACCATCCAAAAGATCAAGACCTTCACATATGACTGTACAGTCATCATCTGAATATGATTCATCCACTATGGAAGATAATGAAGGCCTTCTGGAGGAAAATACACAACAAGGAGGTATTCCTAAGCTTTTTTTAGAATTTGCCAAAAGGGGATATGCCCCACGCCGATCACAAGACAGATTGAACAGATCATATCTGGAGCTCGAAAGACACAATACTCAGCTCCAGAATACAGAGATGAATCTGTGGGACTGTGAGATTTGGGGCTACAGACAAACGGGCTCCTCACAGAGGGACAGACCATGGATGGTGAAAAAAAAAACAGATGATGAATGACACATTGCAAATTGTTAATTTAACAGACAGAATTTTGAATCCATTACAGATTCAAATTCTACAAAAAGGCCTGTCCTTTTCCCCGACGAGTACATTTGATATTTTTGAAGTCCCTAAAGATTAAAATTTATTCACTAGAAAACTCCTTCTAAAAAAGTTCTTTGAGAAGGAAGAAACCAATCCTGCTATGATAGAGCAACAGGTCTTGGAAGACTTCTGTGATCTTAATTTAGAAAATATGGAGGATCAGCCAATGGATAATGTTTTCAACAAACTTCATGTACAATCAAAATTTGTTCCACTCCTGTTTGTCCGCAAGTTGACATATACACTAAATTGGTGGTCCAGGATTTAAAGAAGTTGCCTCACATTTATGGATCCAATTTAACATCAGAGGAACAGAAAAGTTTAAAGGAAATTAAGTGGCAAGATGTTGTGCTGAAACCTCCAGATAAAGGAGGTAATATTGTTCTTTGGCGTACAGAGGATTATATCATTGAAGCTATGAAACAATTGTCAGATAAAAAGTGTTATAGAAATCTTCTGGGCGATCCCACTATTGAATTTACAGAAACATATATGAACATTATTATGGGAGCACAGAGGAATGGCATAATTTCTAAGAAGGAATTCTTGGAAGTTTTTAAACTTCGGATTGCACCATTATATGTATTACCTAAAATAAACAAGGATGAGGTAAAACCTCCCGGAAGACCCATAATATCAGGGAACGGCAATCTGTGTGAGCAAGCAAGCAAATTTATTGATATTAATCTACGTTCCTACAGTATGTGATTTATCTACCTTCATATCTTCGTGATACCATGGATTTACTTAAAAAATTTGATGGAATTATCTTGTCAGATACTACCTATATGATCACGTTTGACGTGGAGTCACTATACACCTCCATTAAACATCAGATGGAAGAGAATGCAGTTTGATATTTTTTAAAGATGTATCAGACTCAACAACAAGAGAGAAATGAATTTATAGTAGACTTCCTGCACTTTATTCTAACTCACAATTATTTTGTTTTTAATTGCAGATTTTTTCTACAAGTAAGAGGCATGGCCATGGGCACTTATTGTGCTCCCACATATGCTAACCTTCTTTTTGGGGTGGTGGGAGCGTGAGATTGCCCTGGCTGATAATCTGTCTAGATATACGCAACATGTCCTTATTTGGTTGCGCAGTATAGATGATTTGTTTCTATTATGGTATGGACCAGAATATCTTTTCATTGAATATATGAACATCTTAAATTCTAATTACTTTAATTTGAGACTCACCTATTCTATTCATCAAGATAAGGTGGAGTATTTAGATGTACTTATATATAGAGGTGAAGGTGTTGTTATATGTAAAGGTCTTTTTAGAAAAAAAAATTGCACCGAACAGCATTCTGCATTTTGAGAGTGCTCATCTTCCAAGTACAAAACAAGCCATTCCTTTGGATGAATTTATGAGGTTGAGAAGAAATTGCTCAGATATTGAGATTTTTAAAATAAGAGCCAAAGAGCTAAGAGAGAGGCTTAGAGTAAGGGGTTACAGCAATAGAGCAACCAAACAAGCCTTTCATAAGGCTACAGTATATACCTCAAACGAGAGAACCTTCTCAACCCAAAAAAGAAACAAGTACCCAGTGATGAACAGATGAGGTTCATCAGTACATTTAATGGCCAGTGGAAAGAAATTTTAGATATTTTAAATAAACATATGAATGTACTTATGATGGACAATGAGTTGAGAAAATGGCTACTAAAAGGAATACACGCCAGTTGGCAACAAGCTCCATCCTTAAAAGATACGTTGGTAACCAGTCACTCCATTAAGAATACAGTTAAATTATCTAAAACCCAGAAGTGGGAAGTTTGGCCATTGTAAATATTGTTCTCACATCAATCAATCAATTCAATTCACTGACCACATGGGTAATTGTCATACGGTGAGGAACTTTTTCAGCTGCAGCTCTAAATCCGTCATTTATGTTCTTGAATGTACGTGTACAGATAAAAAATATGTTGGTATGACAAGCCGTGAAGTTTGAAAATGCATAGGTGAACATGTAAGGAGTATTAAGAATAGCAGAAAAGATTTGGACAATGGTCGCAAGCTTCCATCAGTATCTCGTCACTTTTTTAAATTCCATAATTCAAATCCTGATGAACTTAAATGTTGGATGGTACAACAAGAAACATTGGGAATTCGTGGAGGAAACTTAGAAAATGCTCTTATACGAGCAGAGAGTAGTTTATAAAACATACAATGTGTGACTAAGGACAACATTCATTACTTCAATATCATTGTTTCCATCTTTCATGCTCTCTGCCCTTAAATTATTTGAGGATGTTAATCTATCATCTACCTGGTTCCAATTTATTTTAGGAATACTATCAGTTTTGCTTCACCATTACAGCTTCATAGGTACAACTTATGTATGCTACTTATCCTCTTTTGTGATGTTTGGCCAATTAGTTGTTATTTGAAGATACACAATTATAATTGCAATTTATTTACAGTTGCTGAGTTATGATGAGATACTAAAATTTTGAATAAATATAATTTTGCTCAGATGACAATAATACATTATATTTAGTTTATAGTCTGTGATTTCATTAGTGATGTATATACTAAGGGTTAATCAGGTACTTGTAATGATCTAGTACTTAAGGGGGGCAGGCGATTGAGACCTGCAGCCCCTTGAAAAAGCGATTAATTCGCAAAACGGACGTTGGCGGTACTGCGCATGCGCGAGGTGCGAACTGAATGTACATGAATGAGCAGTAAGGCAGATATATAGGTGCATGTTAAAACATTTTATTACTTTTATTCCAGTCTCAATTTGTTTTTAATGATCAAATTGTTAATTAATTAAAATATTATTATACATTAATTAATCAATAACTGTTATCCATATTACCAACAAATGAAGCCTTTTTTGTTCCAGAACTAAAGAATTAAATGATATGCCTGTCAAGGTGATCTTTATGGTGGTCAAAGGCTGCAAACGTCACTCTCTGTGTTGAGTCAGCTGCAGAGATGATGAAACTGTGAAATAAGATTGAAATAATTTGTAATATTTAGCTTCATCCCTATCAGGCAATCAGCAGCAACACAGATATATTGGCATACATGCAAAACATAAAAGCATATTCATCAATGTATTGTTAATTAATCAGTAAGTGTCATCAATTCCAAATAAAAAAAAGTTGAATCCTTTTTTTTTACATATAAGAACATAATTTAATGATATACCTGTAAAGATGATTCTTATGCTGTTGAAAGGCTGCAAACGTCACTCTCTGTGTTGATTCAGCTGCAGCAACACTGAAACTGTCAAATAAGAGGGAAAGCATTTGTAATATTTGAAGTAATCCCTATGAGGCAATCAGCATCATCACAGTGCATCTTAAAATCTACATGTCTTTTTTTTTTTAATATTACTAATTACAAATTAATACATTAATGTACATTAATAATCAATTAATCCCTGACTAAATGTATTCTAAATATCTAAGCATTAATATATTCCTAAACTAAAAGCATTGTAAAATCTCAAATATTTTTTTTCCTAAGGATTACTAATAATGAATTAATGAAATAATGTACATTAATAATTAATGAATCAATGTGTAAATGTCTTCAAAATTGTTTTTGCATTAATGTATTAATAAACTTTAAGGATTTTTTTTTCTTAATGATTACTAATTAATAATTAATAAATGAAAGTACATTATTAATTAATTATTCAATGAATACATATATTACAAACAGCTAAGCATGAAAGTATTGCTAAACTAAATCAATCGTAAATTCTTGTTTGCTCAATTTGTTTAACTAATCCTTTTTTTATTAATAATTAATTAATTATTGATTAATGATTATTCATATATTGTACCTTTTTGTATTTAATATTCATCAATCAGTATCCTGAAGAGCTAACAATCTCATTTGATTTTCGAGCAGCAGAAAATCTCCAGTCAGACTGTCATCACCTGAGGAGAAAGTGTCAGGTCTGTGGCAAGTATGCCCTATATATAGGCTGCGTGCGCAAGACAAAACCATTGGTGTATGCAGGAAATCCGCCATTTCACAATGTTAATGTGTAAATGTGTAAGTTAGTATTGTAAAATGGCGACATTAGTGTTTTCTACCGCGTACGTCGCTGGCTGTGTTTTTCCACGGTTCAGGGTCATTTTTTTCAGCTGCCATTTTTTTTTCTTGCTTAGGCGATTTTTAAGTGCCGAACTTAAATTCGACCTAAATTCACTTTTCACCTCGCTTTGAGATGTCTTGGCTGTTCTCCCATGCTATCGGTGACCTTTTTTGTTGTATTTTGTGTTTTATTTTTGTGTTTTTGTTGTATTTTGGTTTGCGCGGTTCGGCCGTTAACTTCGTATTTTTCGTAGGACGTATTTATTTATTTTTTCTAAGTCCTGCGTCTCATATTTTTTTTTCTAAGTCCCGCATTCGCCATCTACTTTCAGCCGAAGGCTGTTTGTATGTAAGCTAAGTCCGCGTGTTTTATTCCCTCCACTGCTCGTCTTGTTTCGAGAGGCTCGCCGGCGATGAGCTCCTTTGGTGCTCTTTGCCTAAGTGCTACAAGTTTAACGGCTCACCTCGCCATGCGAGGCTCGCCAGCAATGAGTGCCTGCGGCGCTCATCACTAAGTCAGTCGTACGCACCACACAAAGCATGACGACGGCTCGTAGTTAGACAATTATAATATGTGATATATATATATAAATATATATATATATATAAATACACACATATATGAAACTAGTGGCGTAGCTAGAACTTTTGCCTCCCAGGGCTATACCCCTGAGTTTGCCACCCTCTCCACCATCACCCCTGCCCAACTCCACCCCTATGTGACCAACACCACCACACATGCCGCAACGCCGCTGCCCCTGAACTCCCTCTCCTTCTCTCTCTCCTTCACACACACTCTTTCTCTCTTTCACACACACACACACTTTCTTTCACACACACTCTCTCTATTTCACACACACTCTCTCTATTTCACACACACACTCTCTCTCTCTTACACACAGACACTCTATCTCTCTATCTTTCACACACACTCTCTCTATCGCACACACGCTCTCTCACACATAGACACTTTCTCTTTCACACACTCTCTCTCTCTTACACACACATTCTCTCTCTTTCACACACACACACACACACTCTCTCACACACACTTTCACAAAGTCTCTCTCTTTTACTCTCTCTCTGTCTCTCTTACACACACTCTCTCTCTCTCTTATACACACAAACCCTCTCTCCTTTACACAAACACACTCTCTCTCTTTCACACACAAACCCTCTCTCCTTCACACAAACACACTCTCTCTTGCTCTCTTTCACACACACTCTCTCTCTTTCACACCCACTGTCTCTCTATTTCACATACACACAGACGCACTCTTTCACACACACACACACACACACACACTATCTTTCACACACACACTCTTTCTTTCACACACTCTCTCTCTCTCTCTCTCTTACACACACTATCTCTTTCACACACACTATCTCTTTCACACACACTCTCTCTCTCTTTCACACACACCCACACACTCTCTCTCTCTTTCACACACACACTCTCTCTCCTTCACCCAAACACTATCTCTTTCACACACACTCTCTCACACACACACTCTCTTTCACACACAGTCTTATTTTTTCTCTCTTACACACACACACTCTCTCTTTCTCTTTCACACACTCTACCTCTCTTACACACACACTCTCTCTTTCACACACACACACACTATCTCCCTCTAACACACACACTCTCTCTCTCTCTATCACACACACACACACTCTCTCTCTATTACACACACACTCTCTCTCTCTATTAAACACATACTCTCTCTCTATTACACACATTCTCTCTCTCTTTCACACACACTCTCTCACACACACACTTTCTCTTTCTTTCATAAACTCTCTCTCTTTCACACACACACACACACTCTCTCTCTCTCGCATACACACATTCTAGTTCACACACATACTCTCTCTCTTTCACACACACACACATACTCTCTTTTACACACACACACACACTCTCCTTCACACAAACACTCTCTCTATTTCACTCACACTCTGTCTCTCTTCCATACACACACACTCTCTCTTTTACACACACACACACATACTCTCTTTTACACACACACACACTCTCCATCACACAAACACTCTCTCTTTCACACACACTATCTTTCAAACACTCTGTCATTCCTTCTCTTACACACACACACACACTCTCTCTCTTTCACACACTCTATCTCTCTTACACACACACTCTCTCTTTCACACACACACTATCTATCTCTTTCACACACACACACACTCTCTCTCTATTACACACACTCTCTCTCTCACACACATTCTCTCTCTCTCTTTCACACACACACTCTGTAGGCAGAAGGATTCGTGCAGGCAGAGAAGATAGCAGGGAGGTGGAGAGGCACAGGGGAGAGCAGGGACCGGCAATGTGGCATGGGGGGAAGGGGCTGGAGGGCCATCACAACTTCCTGTGTGATCTGGATCCTCCTATTGTTACAGTAAGCAGCAGCACAGCCCTGACTGAACACATTACACATTCTATGTTGCCACCCCTAGCAACCTGATGCCCAGGTGCCCCATCAGCTACACTACTGTATGAAACCATGGCTACCTAGCCCATTTTAGCACCTACTAGTCCTCCTAGGCAAGATCATATAACTAATGAAATATATTTTACTAGTCATTTTCCCATCATAAATGATGGCATAATCAATATAGTTCATCACCCCCTTCCCCTGTATCACTTTCCCCCTCTCCCTCCCCAATGTCTCTTCCCTCCCCCTTTCCCCTTCCATCTCTATCCTCCCCCTTTCCCCCTCTATCTCTTTCCAACCTTAGTTTTTCTCTCCCCTCTGTCCCCAGTATCGCCTTCCCCCATGTCTCTCCCCCTCCTGTGTGTCTCCCCCTGTGTCTCTTCCTGACACTATTCCTTCCCCTTTGTCTTTCCCCCTCCCTTCTCTGTGTCTTTCCTCCCCTTCCTCGCATGCCTGTGTCTCTTCCACTCTCCCCCACCTCTTTGTCTCTTCCCCCCTCTCCCTCTCCTGTGTCTCTCCCCACTCTCCCTCCCCTATGGCTCTTCCCCCTCTCCCTTCCCTGTGTCTCTTTCCCCCTCCTCCCTCCCCTGTGTCTCTCCCCCCCCCCTCTCTCCCCTGTGTCTCTTCCACCCTCTCCCTCCCCTTTGTCTCATCCCCCCTCCTCCCTCCCCATGTCTCTTTCCCCCCTTTCCTCTTTTCTCTTTCCCCTCTTCTACCTCCTCTGTGTCTCTTTCCCCTTTTACCCGCTATCTCCGCCCCCCCAGAGCTTTGCACATGTGTGGCTTGCAGAGGGAGTGCATGCGCATTTTAGAAACTATATGTACTATATAATTCCGTACATTGAGCAGTGCGCCACGTGCTGCTCAATGTACGGAATTATATAGTACATATAGTTTCTAAAATGCACATGCACTCCCTCTGGAGCGTTACACACAGTTTAGAAACTATATTAGTGACTAGCGACTTGCCTTGAAGCCTGGCACTGCAGTTTCCACAGAAAGCAAGGCTCTCCCCCTCTAACTTGCGGGCCTCTCGATGAGTGCATTTGGAGCTCATTGTGGATCTGCCAATAAGCACCTTCAGTGCTCATTGTGAGCCTCTCGACCCCTTTACTTTTCCACTATTGCAGGCCTCGGCCAACCTCCAACTTTCATGCCCCAGAATGAGTGCCTTTGGTGCTCATCTCGACCCTCTCCCCCTTCTACTTTATGGGTCTCGCGATGAGCGTCTTTGGTAATCATCGCGAGCCCCACAATGAGTTGCTTTGCCGCTCATTGAAGACGTCAGCCAAGCAACGACTTTTCATGCCACACGATGATCGCCTTTTGCGCTCATGGTGAGCTCTGCAATGAGTGTCTTCGGCGCTCATGGTGAGCTCTGCAATGAGTGTCTTCGGTGCTCATTGTGAGCCTCTCCCTATTCTCTCACCCCTGTGTCTCTTTACCCCGTCCCCTGTGTCTGTTTCCTCCTCTCTCCCTCCTGTGTCTCTTTGCCCCTTCTCCCTCCCCTGAGTTTTTTCCCTTTTCTCTTCACCTGTGTCTCTTTCCCCCCTTCTCTCTCCCTGTGTCTCTTTCTACCCTCTCCCCCATTTATTTCTCCCCCTCTCCCTCCTCTGTGCTCCTGTTTCCATTTCCATGTGTGAAACCATTTGCGGGCTTGGGAAATTGATCATTTTCCCCAAGCCTGAAATTAGGGATTTACACTCCAAAAGTGCCAATTAAATAGCAAATTAGCCTGCAAGCTCAGTTACAGGTACCTCTCCTCTTGTGCTGTGTGTGAGGTTGTAAGTTAATTTTCCAATCAATTGGCGTCTTTTGGCGGTTTCCTATAGGCTTCCACGTTACTGTAAATGCTAGCGTTTTTTTTTTCTTTTTTCAATCTTGTAACTCAGAAGCCAGTCAGAGCCTGTGTTGCAAGCCTCACAATGAGCACCTTTGACATTCATTGCAAGCCCTGTGGGCCTCGTGATGAGTACCAAAGGCCTACGCCCTCATTGCGAGCCTCTTCCCCATCTAATTTGCGAGCCTTGCAATGATCGCCTTTGGCGCTCTTTTCGGGCTGCACAATGAGTGCCTTCGGTGCTCATTACGATCCTCTTTCCCCTCTTCTACTTTACGGGCCTTGCGATGAGTGCCTTTGGTGCTCATTGTGGATTGCGCCAAAGCCGTAACTTTCGGGCATCGCAATGAGTGCCTTCGACGCTTATCACGAGGCCCTCAATAAGCACCTTTTGCGCTCATTGTGCACGCGCAAACCAGTAACCTTTAACATTTTTTTTTTACTTTTATTTTCATAAGATTTTTGTATTGAGCCACCATCATCACAATGTCAGGTACATGTATATTTAGATTATGGTATTTGAAATGTTTGATATAGTATTGAACTTTTTTTTTTAACTATATTTGAGGACTGGGAAAGACTGACATTGGGAAAAAAAGATTCAGTGTTATTCCAAATGTTCCTGTTACCTGAATTCAGGATTAATTTACTGCTTTGAACATTATCTGTAACAACATTTAGCACACATTCTAAACCTGAACTGCTTACATATTGGAAATATTTATTTTAATATAAGAAGGCATCAAAAACGCTGACAAGAGTATGTACTTTTATAATAAATATAAGTAAATTGCAATACCCCCAACAGAGAGTGTTAAAGGGAAAAACTATAAGACATGATAACATTCGGTCTATGTTATTGCAAATCCAATGTACCATATATTATAGGTATATTTCCAAATGCATTATTTCACTGTGTGTTACTGAATACTAACCATTGTTTTATACTTTTGTTCAGAGTACAATATTACAAAGCCTGTATTGCACATTTGATTAACATATCTCTCATATAAATGGGACTTTTTAAAACAGATGTAACATGCAAACATTTAATTTACTTAGCTCGACAGATTGGCTATTAATAAAAGTCAAGGAGATTGATATTACATGAGACATAATTATTTGTGGCTTTCAGCTTTATTGACATTGAAAGAAGGAACTATTGATCACCATTTATTTTCTTACATCTGCTTTTAATTTAGTTTGGGATTATAGATCAGATGTACATGTTTATCCTCTGTCAAATATGCATTATTTATGCATAGTTGTCATTGTTCTGATTGATGAATGTGTTTAAAAATAGAATGTTGATGCAAAAAAAACACCTATTGAGTGTATATTGAGAGAACAGTTAACCATTATGTAAAACAACAGAAAATAATTTAACACATTATATACTAAAACATTATAAATTATACATAAAGGGCACATTAGTGTATGATACATTTTCTTGAATACTGTTTTTATTGACCGAGGTTATACAGTTACATCGCCGTCATATGTGTATTCAGAGAGATAATTCTCCAAACTTTTTGATTGAGCAGTTCTTACTAAGGGTTTCCAAGCAAACACAAAATTGCAATAGAACCATAAGTATAATTCAGTTTACATATGACTATTTGAATGCAGATGTGAAAACATAATCTGTCATCGTAGTCAATATGGTAACTTAATTTGCTCAATTTAAATTAGCAACAAGAAACATTTTAAAGAAATGAAAGCTGATATCAACTCAAAATAAATATTTTTGCAATTCATAGAGGCAAAGAGCACTACCACATCCTAATGGAAAACCTAGATTTGTAATCGCCAACTTTCATTATTTATCATCTATTTTTTTATGAAGGCAACTAGAAATTGTATCCCTGAGACAGAAGGATATCAGCCGTTGATGTTTTCAGATTTATCACCTACTACCGTCTACAAAAGAAGAATCATGAAGCCTTTTCCAGAGATTACAATACGCGGTAATAAATGTAAATGGAATTTCTCTTTCAAACTAAATATATAGAAAGAAGGTAGATATAATTCTATTTGTACACTTGAAGAAGGAACAGTTCTACTCCATTTATGGAATATACCAATTCCGGAAAACTTAAAACAAGAACAAACACCAATATCACAATGCAAAACAAAAAAAAAAATATCTGTCTTCAAATGAATAGTAGGGACACCAAACCAGCTCTCAACATTGAAGAAAATATCATATAATAACATAGCCAGAAATAGGCAAAACTTTATAGACATTACAAATTTGTAAACTGTAATTTTTGATATTCTGATCTTTTATTATCTTATTGATTTATACATACATATTACTAAACAAATTTATTAGAATTGTAGTCTTTAACATTATTACACATATATATAAGAGAATATAGAAAGAAACATTTGAAACAATTATTAGGACAACTGTAAGACTCATATTGAAACATAATTTAGGATTTTTTTTATGTTACTGCTTAGAAAAATATTACTTTATATAATTGCCACTATCATTTATACTATATTTACTGAATTAGATGAACCGTAGTTGAAAGAGGACAACAATCGCTCCAAACTGATATTATTACTGTTAGGGTATTTAGGGGGCTTTGATGCATTAACGGTCTTAATCTCACAGCTTCATTGTATTTTTCCACTGTTCTTAAGTACGTGACCACTGAAGAATGTTTACAATAAGTTTCAGGAACACATATGCAATATATTCCTGTAAATGCTATAAATGCTGTTACTTCCTCTTTTTATGTCTCTACAGGAACTTTGTATGTTCTGTTTTGCTTAAACTGTGTAACCAAATGTAACATAATGTATGTAGTGAAAAACATTCTATCATAGACTGGACATTTTGCAATTATATCTACATTTAGCATTATGTTAAACTGCTCTTATATCTATATAAACTCCTCTGACATGTCTATAAAGTTGTGACATACCTTGTGTATTATTAATTGTGTCTCCCAGGTCCGGTGCCAAGAGAAGGGAGAGACAGAGAGAGGAAGGTGAATAACAGGGTTGATCCCAGGGTCTGTGCTGTTCCTAGCAGTGGAGTAAATCCTGATTTCTAACAATTACTTTATTATATTGTATTATATATGATATTTATTTATTATATTTATTATATTACTCAAGGAGTGAAATTAATATGACATATTTAGAATATTTTAACACACACTCAAGGTATTAATAAACCAGTAAAATGGAGGTTCCTCTTAATTAGTACCATGCACTAAAGGCTCATAGTGTATACTTACAATAAACATATTTTAAAAAAAATCACTTCTAAAATATTGGTGGAAACATTTCATCGAAGTATATCATGCTACCACTACAGAAGTTTCAATGTTTATACATAAAATAATTCATTTTCAGCACAAAACAGATAATGAAGGCAGATATATTTTAAAACAAGGCACTATTAATGAACAGCAAATTTCCCTAAAAGCTCATATATTATCCTTACAAGAAACACATTTAAAAAAACAATAATTTCCCAAATATTGGGGGAAACATTACACCCAAGTCAAGTATATCATGCTACCACTACAAAAGTTTCAATATTAATACATAAAATAATTCATTTTCAACTCAAACAAAAACACATAAAAACAATTAAGGCAGACATACTGTATTGTAATACAAGGCACTATTAATGAACAGAACATTTCACTACTTAACTTATACGCTCCAAACACAGGACAAACTACTGATCTAATGAACTCATGGCAACAATCTACATTGATAATAGGAGGTGATATGAATTCAGTAATATACTCTAATATACAGTGGATATAAAAAGTCTACACACCCCTGTTAAAATGTCAGGTTTCTGTGCTGTAAAAAAATGAGACAAAGATAAATCATTTCAGAACTTTTTCCACCTTTTAGTGTGACCTATAAACTGTACAACTCAATTGAAAAACAAACTGAAATCTTTTAGGTGGAGGGACAAAAAATAAAAAATAAAAATAGGGTGTGCAGGCTTATGCAACCACATTCTTATAACTGGGGATGTAGCTGTGTTCAGAATTAAGCAATCACATTCCAAACCGTGTTAAAAAGCAGTCAGCATACACCTGCCATCATTTAAAGTGCCTCTGATTAACCCCAAATACAGTTCAGCTGCTCTAGTTGGTCTTTCCTGACATTTTCTTAGGTTGCATCCCACAGCAAAAGCCATGGTCCACAGAGAGCTTCCAAAGCATCAGAAGGATTTAATTGTTATAAGGTATCAGTCAGGAGAAGGGTACAAAAGAATTTCCAAGGCAATAGATATACCATGGAACACAGTGAAGACAGTCATCATCAAGTAGAGAAAATATGGCACAACAGTGACATTACCAAGAACTGGAGCTCCCTCCAAAATTAATGAAAAGACGAGAAGAAAACTGGTCTGGGAGGCTACCAAGAGGCCTACAGCAACATTAAAGGAGCTGCAGGAATATCTGGCAAGTACTGGCTGTGTGGTACATGTGACAACAATCTCCCATATTCTTCATATGTCTGGGCTATGGGGTAGAGTGGCAAGACGAAAGCCTTTTCTTACAAAGAAAAACATCCAAGCCAGGCTACATTTTGCAAAAACACATCTGTAGTCTCCCAAAAGCATGTGGGAAAAGGTGTTATGGTCTGATGAAATCAAAGTTGAACTTTTTGGCCATAATTCCAAAAGATATGTTTGGCGCAAAAACAACACTGCACATCACCAAAAGAACACCCTACCCACAGTGAATCATGGTGGTGGCAGCATCATGCTTTGGGGCTGTTTTTCTTCACCTGGAACTGGGGCCTTAGTTAAGATAGAGGGAATTATGAACAGTTCCAAATACCAGTCAATATTGTCACAAAACCTTCAGGCTTCTTCTAGAAAGCTGAATATGAGGAGGAACTTCATCTTTAAGCATGAGAACGGCCCAAAGCATACATACAAATCAACAAAGGAATGGTTTCACCAGAAGAAGATTAAAGTTTTGGAATGGTCCAGTCAGAACTCAGACCTGAATCCCATTGAAAATCTGTGGGGTGATCTGAAGAGGGCTGTGCACAGGAGATGCCCTCGCAATCTGACAGATTTGGAGTGTTTTTGAAAAGAAGAGTGGGCAAATCTTGCCAAGTCAAAATGTGCCATGCTGATAGACTCATACCCAAAAAGACTGAGTGCTGTAATAAAATCAAAAGGTGCTTCAACAAAGTATTACTTTAAGGGTGTGCATACTCATGCAACCATATTATTTTATTTTTATATTTTTTCTTCCCTCTACCTAAAAGATTTCAGTTTGTTTTTCAATTGAGTTGTACAGTTTATAGGTCACATTAAAGGTGGAAAAATTTCTGAAATGATTTAGCTTTGTCTCAGTTTTTTACAGCACAGAAACCTAACATTTTAACAGGGGTGTGTAGACTTTTTATATCCACTGTAGATACAACAAATTACACGATATCCTCTTCGGTTCCAACAGCAACTAAAGCTTTTAAATTATTGCTTAAAAATAACAATTTAATTGATGCATGGATAGCAATAAATCAATCTGAGATAAATTATTATTTTTATTCCTCTAGACACAAACCACACTAGTATAGATTAAATCCTACTGTAACAAACAAAAAATCAGAAATTAAATAAATTAAAATTACTTAATGACATTATGTTCAAAACACAAATAAAAACTAAAGAAGCTAAAATCATAGTTATAAATAAATAAGGAAAATATCCAACCAACTGGGAAAGCTATAAAGACCAAAACTATTTCACTAATAAATAGTGACCTTAGAATTTACTCAGATATTAGTTAAAAGACTAGCATTGCTTTTTCGGATTATGATTCACCTTGATTAAGTAGGATTTATGCAAGGTAAAGAAGCCCCAGATAATACCTGAAATACTTTTGACTTTATGGATATAGCATCTAGGGATCCATTTCCTTTAATGTTATTATCCTTAGATGCTGAAAAAGCTTTTGATAGGATAGATTGGATCTATATGTATGAAACTTTACATATTTTTAGCCTCTGGGATCAATTCTTAAAAAGCATTATGACCCTTTATTCTTTGCCTAAAGCATACATATCTTATTGCGACTATCATTCTAAATTATTTTAACATTACAAGAAGGACTAGCCGAGTAGGTCCACTTTCCCCTTTATTTTTTACATTAAGTATTAAACCACTTGCTAAAGCAATAAGAAAATGTCGAAATATTACAGTTTTAAAAACTATTGACAAAGAATATAAATTGAGTCTCTTTGTGAATGATATATTATTATTTTTATTTTTTATTATTTTGAAAAATGACGTACATACAAAAAGGAAGAAAAAAATTGAATTATCACTCATAATTTAAACAAAAGTAAACAAAAACATAACAACATAATATATATATATATATAAACATCAATAACATAAACCATAAATATAATCACATATATAGTTGTGAGCGTACGGGTCGTTGCTCACGCTTGTGGGCTCGCGTAGCGAGCCCGCAAGAACTGCGTCCCTCGCGAAGCGAGGGACGCAGTTCCCCGCAAATGCGGGTCCTCGCGAAGCGAGGGCCCGCATTTGCGGTGATGGAGCATCCCAACGTCCCCGCAAATGCGGATCCTCGCGAAGCGAGGGTCCGCATTTGCAGAGGTGGAGGCTCAACGTCGGCTGTGTTAACACACACATACACACACACGACTTTTTAACAGAATAAACCCAACCGCCCAGCCAACAAAAACCCAACAACGTCCCCGCAAATGCGGATCCTCGCGAAGCGAGGGTCCGCATTTGCGGTGGTGGGAGCATCCCAACATCGGCTGTGTTAACACACACATACACACACACACAACTTCATAACAAAAAAAAACTCAAAGTCGCCTCACACCCGCTTACACCCAGACACACAGACGCAAGACTTAACAAAAAAACTGTAAAAAAGGCCCTTCACACGCTCTTAACACACATACGCACGACTTAGAAACAAATACACTGCGTCGTACACGTAAAAGCTAACTGCGTATATCGCAAAAAAATACGGCAACATCGCAACAAAATACGGCCGCATCGGAAAAAAATACGGCCGCGAAAGACCCATTCCAACCGCCGCGCATCAAAACATCACAAACACAAGAAATAAACACAACAAACACATAAAAAGCTTACTTACAGCACGGGGGGGCATCCGGCACCTCCAAAAGTTCATTTACACGTCCATTTAAGTCCAAAACAAAGAGTTTAAACGGCCGAAAATCGGCTAAGCGAGAGAAAAAATGGCCGCCGAACAAAACGAAAACGAGGCTCCAGACGTAACTACACTACACTTACTCGCAATAATGAAACACATACTATGCGGAACGGATCACACACATATTAAACACCATTTTGACCACTACTACGCACAAAATGGCGGATGGAACGCAAATTGTAAGCTGGAACGCAAATAGCGCATGCGTATTGCGTTCTAACGGTCTAACTTTCCAGAATGTTCTACAAGTTTATAAATACTGCCTATTTGACAGAGAAAAATACATTTCTCCTCAAGTGATGAACAGAGTGACTTCAGACATAACTGCTGCTAAAACTTGAGAAGATAATTCTTTCCTAATTTACTACTTTACATTGTGCAAATTACAACTGAGAGGTAAGCTATAATATATTACATTTTATTATTACGACAGGACATCAAAAAAAAAAAAAAATAAGAAAAAGAGGTTTATGTATACTGACATGTGACACGCACATATATGTGTATAATGTATACTGACATGTGACACGCACATATATGTGTATAATGTATACTGACAAGTGACACGCACATTTATGTGTATAATGTATACTGACATGTGACACGCACATATATGTGTATAATGTATACAGACAAGTGACACGCACATTTATGTGTATAATGTATACTGACATGTGACTACAACAACTACATTTAAATTACATTAGAAAAAAATAAGTTGGGACTATTAAAATATGAGTCATGTATACTGATATGTGACACGCACATATATGTGTATCATCTATAGTCACATGTCACACACACATTTTAAATAAAAATAAGGTTAATTTAACAATTAAAATATGATTCATGTATAGCGATATGTCACACGCACACAAAATAATTACTTTCAACTATGGAAATGTGCTTCATGTATGTGACATATGTGTGTAGCCCCCACCAAAAAATAATGTTAATTGAAAATAATTACAGAAGTATATTTCAATGAAATTAATTTACTGCAATTCAATAGATCACCTAAAGCTGAATCTTTCTACTTTTTTTAATATTCAAACAGACTCTGCATCAACAGCGTCTCTCAACAATTTGCACCGTGCATTGTGAAGCACAATCCCTTTTAAAGAACACCAACAAAGAAGAAGAGGTAAGATACAAACATACTTTAAATGCTGAAAAGGCCATGCTTTGTTAAATACAAATAAAAAATTCTATAATTCACTATTTCACTTTATTTTTCAAACAGACACTACAAGAAGACCGGCGGATTAAGATTGGCAGGAGGGGACCCTCTGTCATTCCACACTTCAATCAAGGTAAAGTATTAAGTATAAAAAAGAACCGAACCATGAGCCTTATTCAATTGTGAGTTGGCCAATTGAATAGGGCTCTATATAAGCACATAACAGATTTTTTAGACAGACATTTTTAGTTACTGAACTTCGATACTAAATCAAGGTCTTCACTAACTCAAAACTTCTGTCAAAAAATATTTTATGTGCTTATATAGAGCCCTATTCAATTGGTCAAAACGCAATTGATTCAGGACCTAAATATGTTTAATGGCCGAGGGCCTCATTCAAATGTGATTTGCCCATTTCAATAGGGCTCTATATAAGCACAGAGCATATTTTTGAACAGAAGTTTTTAGTTAAAATCTTCTGTAAAAAAAGATGCTCTGTGCTCATATTGAGCCAAATTCCATTGCGAAAAACCAAATTCAATGAGGCCCTCACAATATAACAAATCCAGCAACCAAAGGCCCTCATTCAATTGATATTTTGTACAATTCAATAGGGCTCGAAATAAGCACATTTAGAACCCTATTGAATTGTCCAAACTGCAATTGAATGAGGGCCAAAGTATGCAACATATGGTACACACAAACTGGTACACACAAAACAGGATTGTAACAAACACATAGCAAACTAAATTCATATTCTTTTTGTTTAACAACCTATAACCATTAGAAAAAACACTACATAAGTATAACAAAAGTGTTGCCCATCAAACAGGATTGTACGAAAACTCACACAAACACATAGCAAACTACATTTGAATTCTTATTTACTGTTTAACAACCTATTTGCATTACAAAACAACATTAATAAGCATACCAACAGTGGTGCGCACCAAACAGGATTGTATGAAAACTCACACAAACACATAGCAAACTACATTTAGATTCTTATTTAATGTTTAACAACCTATAAGCCTTAGAAAAAAGCCTAAATAAGCATACCAACAGTGGTGCGCACCAAACAGGATTGTATGAAAACTCACACAAACACATAGCAAACTACATTTAGATTCTTATTTTATGTTTAACAACCTATTAGCATTACAAAACAACATTAATAAGCATACCAAATGTTTGGTGTGCACCAAACAGGATTGTATGAAAACTCACACAAACACATAGCAAACTACATTTACATTCTTATTTTATGTTTAACAACCTATAAGCATTACAAAACAACATTAATAAGCATACCAACAGTGGTGCGCACCAAACAGGATTGTATGAAAACTCACACAAACACATAGCAAACTACATTTAGATTCTTATTTTATGTTTAACAACCTATAAGCCTTAGAAAGAAGCATAAATAAGCATACCAACAGTGGTGGGTACCAAACAGGATTGTACGAAAACTCACACAAACACATAGCAAACTACATTTATATTCTTAATTTTATGTTTAACAACCTATAAGCCTTAGAAAGAAGCCTAAATAAGCATACCAACAGTGGTGCGCACCAAACAGGATTATACGAAAACTCACACAAACACATACCAAAATACATTTATATTCTTATTTTATGTTTAACAATCTATAAGCCTTAGAAAAAGGCCTAAATAAGCATACCAAAAGTGGTGGGCACCAAACGGGATTGTAGAAAAACACAGAAATAATGTCATTTTTTAGTTCATACAAATACATTAAAATAAAATGACATTTTCATTTTTATTTTATAACAGATACTGCGTCAAGAACATCGGACCAGGAGTTTGAACTGAGGACCTGACCAGCGGACGAGGACTTTCAACAGAGGACCAGACCATTGGACGAGGACTTTCAACAGAGGACTACACCATCGGACGAGGACTTTCAACAGAGGACTACACCATCGGACGAGGACTTTCAACAGAGGACCAGACGATTGGACGAGGACTTTCAACACAGGACCAGACCATCAGACGAAGGCTTTCAACACAGGACCAACAAAGATTCTGCTTCAAATCAAACTTCAACCAAGGTACAGTATAACAAGTAAAAAAAGAGAAAAATTAATTAATATTCTTCTTTAATGTTTAACCACCTATAAGCCTTAGAAAAAAGCCTACAGAAGCATACCAAAATTGCGGCGCACCAAAAAGGATTGTAGAAAAACACAGAAATAATGGCATTTTTTCATTAATACAAAGACATTCAAATAACATAACATTTTCATTTTTATTTTATAACAGATACTGCGTCAAGAACATCGGAACAGGAGTTGGAACTGAGGACCACACCAGAGGACGAGGACTTTCAACAGAGGACTACACCATCGGACGAGGACTTTCAACACAGGACCAGACCATCGGACGAAGGCTTTCAACACAGGACCAACAAAGAATTTTGCTTGAAATCAAACTTCAACCAAGGTACAGTATAAAAAGTAATATCTATCATCTATCTCTTATTTGTCTTTTAGGGCCAATAATCTTTAACAGTAAATACAAACTTCAATGTAAACTTAAAAAATAAATTGGCATAGTCCAAAAAAGTCTAAAAACACAGAATCTATACAATTTGTCATTGTAACATTCCAGTCCTAAACCCTAATTTAATTGCCATTTGACAAATTGAATAGTGCTGTAAATAAGGACATAACATCTTTTTGAAAATACCTTTTTAGTTACTGAAACACTTGCTTTTGGATACATGTTTAATAAATAAAAACTTCTTTAAATAATTATCTGATGGCCTTATTTAGACTTCTATTCAATTGACCGCATTGAAATTGATTAAGTATAAAATGTTAACACACTATTGATAACTATTTGTCATGAAAAACAACTTAACATCTCAAAATAAACTAATGGTACATTATTTTATTTTTACAGATTAACATGGCTGATAACGAGAGTAAACAAGAAAAGAAAAGACGCCAAGCTAGAGAACGACGACAGAGAGCAGACAGCTAGCAGACACCGGAGAAGAAGGAAATTCGACGAGAAAAAGAACGCAAAAGAATTGCAAGCAAAAGACTGTCACTTGCAGAAATTAAAGATATGTCAAAAAAAGCAACAAAGAAAAGAAAGCATTTACAACCTGTTGCTCAAACATCAGATGACATTTTACCAGAAAAAATACAAGAGATACCAAAAAAAGCAACAAAGAAAACAAAGCATTTAGAACAGTTTCATAAAACATTATATGACATTTTACCTCAAACAATACAACATATACCAAGAAAAGCAACGAAAAAAACAAAACATTTAGAACCTGTTGTTGAAACATTATATGACATTTCACCTGATGAATATGAAAGTCAAAATCCTATATGCTTTGCAAATTGTCCTCTACTCAAGTCTTTAGCAGTAGAGGTTCATAGTTGTGGGGACATGACTACTCAATGTCAGTTTTGTGAGGCTTATTATTTTAAACAGGAGAGACCCAGAGATGGGCAATTTATTAGTTGTTGTCAAAAAGGCAAGTTCAAACTTCCAGAAAGGAAAGAATTTCCAATTTATTTACAAAATATTATGACTGAACCTACTTTTCCAAACTACAAAAATTTTAAGACAAACATAAGATCCTACAATAGTGCCATATCCTTTGCATCCATGGGGGCAACATTAGCTGCTAATGTACCAGGACATGGTCCTTACTGTTTTAAAGTCCAAGGACAAATTTATCATCGCACTTCCCATTTACATCCAGAGGAAGGAAATAAAAGAAAATTCGCTAAACTATATGTCCTAGATACAATGGAAGGTGTTGACCAACGTATGCAGATGGAAGAAAATAAAAAATGTTTACCCAGTGTTTTCATGGAGCTAAATAACATTATGGACAACAATCCCTACAGTAAAGCTTATAAAAAATTGGCAGAAGTAGAAAATGAACAACTACTTCATGCACAAACATCAATTACCAATGCCGAAGGTTAATATGGTGCTTAAAAGAGACAGACATACTGATAAACGTCGTTATAACTTGCCAACATCAAATGAGGTTGCAATGGTGTTTCAGAATGATGAAGGAGAACCACCATTTCAAAGAGACATTCGAATATATCCTAGAAATGAGGACCAGCCGTTTATTAATATGAGTATCTTAAGTCCAAATTTAGATCCAATGACATATCCCATCTTTTTCCCACACGGAGAAGCAGGTTGGCAACCAAAATTAACTCTTCCCAGTTACCCAAATGCTAAAGCCAGAATCCGAAATAATGTGTGTATGCTTGAATTTAAAGTAGCTCAAATTGCCATTCGCAATGTATTTAATCCAATTTTATGTGGTGGGAAACTAACACAACAATGGATTATTGATTCATATTTGCAAGTTGAGGCAAATAATTTAAACTTTATCAAATATCAACAAGATAAACTCCGTGTAGAACAATATTCTGGATTAATGGACTATGTTGCTGACGTGGCTACAAGCAGAGACATGACAGCTGGCAAAGCCATCATTTTACCATCTTCCTTTCAAGGATCTCCTCGGAATATGAGAGAAAGATACAATGATGCTATGGCTATTGTCACTAAATTTGGCAAACCCGATTTATTTGTGACATTTACATGTAATCCACAATGGCCAGAAATCACACAAAATCTACTTCTTGGACAAAGTGCTTCTGATCGACCAGATTTAGTAGCCAGAGTTTTTAAGATTAAATTAAATGAATTAATACGTGACTTCACTATAAATCAGTTATTTGGCAAATGTCTTGCTTATGTATATACCATTGAATTTCAAAAAAGAGGCTTTCCACATGCACATCTTCTAATAATACTTCAAGAAAAAGATAAATTAGATACTTCAGACAAAGTGGATGCAGTCATTGTTGCTGAACTACCAGATCCAGAACTATATGGTAGACTATATGAGATTGTTACTCATCGCATGATTCATGGACCCTGTGGTGACCTTAATCCACAATCACCATGTATGGAAAATAATAAATGTTCCAAAGAATTTCCAAAAGATTATAGAGACAAAACCTATGCCAATTGTGATGGATATCCACTTTATAAAAGAGAAGGAGATAGTGCCATTATTCGTGGAAAAAAAGTGGACAATAGATATGTTGTACCCTACAATCCACATTTACTCATGAAGTACAACACCCACATCAACGTAGAAGCCTGCACTTCCATCAAATCCATTAAATATGTCTACAAATATATTTACAAAGGTTACGATGCAGCTACTGTAGTCGTCAAAAGTGCAGACAACCCTGAAAGTAGTGAGTTAGTACATGATGAACTTGCATCTCATGTAGATGCTCGCTATGTCAGTGCGCCAGAAGCTATGTGGCGGCTTTTAAAATTTGAAATGCATGATAGATCACATGCAGTATATAGGTTAGCAGTACATTTGCCACAACGACATTTAGTCTATTTCCATGCTGGAAATGAAATGAATGCATTGGCCCAAAGTGAAGATCGTCACACTACACTAACTGCATGGTTTGCATTAAATTCCACTGATGCTGAAGCAACACAATACTTATATATTGAAATTCCATATCACTATGTTTTTGTGAATGGATTATGGAGACCAAGAAAAACCAGAGGCAATAAAATTATTCCAAGAATTTACACAGTCAGTCCAAGAGATGTTGAACGTTTTTGCTTATGGATATTACTTTTAAATGTTCCTGGAGCACAAAGTTTTGAACACTTAAGAACTGTTAATGACATTGTATATGAATCCTTCCATTTAGCTGCAAGACATAAAAACTTACTCGCTGATGATACAGAGTGGGAAAGATGTTTAGAAGAAGCAGCACAATGTCAAATGCCACGACAGATGAGAGAACAATTTGCTTTTATTTGTATCTTCTCAAATGCTCCAAATGCATTAGCTTTGTGGGAGACTTTTAAAAGTAATATGGCTGAAGACTTTATGCGACGATACAATGAACCCATTGCACACTTAAAAGCGTTAATGGAAATCCAAGAAGTCTTTTTAACTCATGGATTAAGTTGTGCAAGTTTTAATTTGCCTGATCCAGGTCTTATAGATGACATTAACTTTGAAGACTATGACATTCAACTACAAGCAGAAAGAACAGAAGAAAGACTTGCAACTTTAAATACACTGCAATTGCAAGCATTTCATGCCATTAAAAATGCTATAGATGATGACATGGTGACAGAGCGTTATTTCTATCTTGATGGACCTGGCGGATCAGGAAAAACATATTTGTACAATTTATTAATGAGTTCAGAACGAGCACAAGGAAAAATAGCAATGGCGTTTGCCACTACTGGAATTGCTGCACTTTTATTAGAAGGTGGAAGAACTGTTCATAGTGGATTTAAACTGCCAGTGCCTATTTTAGAAAATTCTGTGTCAGATATTCGCATGACATCCTTACAAGCAAAGAAATTGAAGAAATGTAAATTAATTATAATAGATGAGGCCACAATGATGTCATGCTATGCCCTCCAATGTATTGACCGTTTGCTTCGTGAAGTCATGGAGAATATTTTTCCATTTGGTGGAAAGGTAATGTTGTTGGGTGGCGATTTTAGACAAACATTACCTGTCGTTGTACATGGAAATCGAACTGACATTATCGAAACATGTATAAAAGTCAAGTACAGTATGGAAACATTTTACCCATCTTCAACTGCAACAAAATATGAGATCAGAAGGCCAAACTGATTTCAATGATTGGCTTATTAAAATTGGAGAAGGCAGAACAGAAAAAATACTACATTTACCTGACGACACTGTAGAGATCCCACCTCATATGATTTGTCAACAAGATATTATATCGGCTATATTTGAAGGGAGCATAAATAACGAAGAATATTCCGAGCTTGCCAACCAAGTCATACTGACGTGTAAAAATAAAGATGCATTAATCCTCAATAATTAAATCTTTAAAAAAATTAATGCACCACAAATAAATTATCACAGTGCTGATTCTGTACTTGCTGATGACAATGAAAGTCAGGCTAACTTTTCGACTGAATTCATAAACTCTTTAACTCCTTCTGGAATGCCACCACATATTTTGCAGCTAAAGAAAGGTGCAATTATCATGTTACTGCGAAATATGAACCCCAAAAAAGGCCTATGCAATGGCACAAGATTAATTGTTCAACAATTAAAGGACCATTTTATAGATGCTGAAATTTTAACTGGGACCCATAAAGGAGAGAGAGTTTTCATACCAAGAATAGATTTAGCACCAAGTGAAAGTAGTCTCCCTTTTATACTTCAAAGAAGACAATTTCCCATTATTATGGCATTTGCCATGACAATTAATAAATCACAAGGTCAAACTTTCAAATCTGTGGGTATTTTCTTGGAAGAACCAGTTTTTGCACATGGTCAATTGTACGTTGCGTTGTCACGGTGCAAAAATCCACAGGCTATTAAAGTTTACATTGAAAACAATGAAAGTCAAGGTGATTTACAAAAAACATTGTCTACTATGAAGTACTATAACTTTGAAGGATACAAATTAAAGATGCCAAGATTTTTTAAAAGCATTGCAAAATACATAACAATTGGTTGTTTAATTCAGTCATAATTAATGGAAGTCATGTTTATGAATGATTCGCCTCACAAAATACTTGCCTTGCATTGTTAGTAAAATTTATGTTAAAATGTTAAGTGACTATGTTAATGTTTCTAATGTTACAAGTTTAAAAAATATATTTTCAAGTTATTTCATTCAACAGATTACAAAGTGGATGTTAAGAGGTCAAGCACCTTTTAAGTCACAATGTAAAACATTAATGTAGGTAGTAATCTTAAGATAACAGACAATATTATCGCCAGTTTATGTGCTCAGTAATAAATTACTTAAATTACGTACGTTTTAAGAAGAGTTTTACTGTATGCCTTCCTCTACATTCAATGTATATTCAAGTTAACAATTATTGTGATAGAAACTGAATTTTAATACTGATTAATTTAAATGTCAATTGTTTTTACATTCAAATGTTAATACTTTTAATAAAAAATTAGGTTACAAAATGAATTCACTATGTTCCTGTTTATAATGTTCAAAATTATACCAATGTTTTGTCAACTTCTAAACTTACATAAAAAATAAAGTTCAAGTTTAAAAATATATACTTTGAATGTTATTGCTGACATATATTTTAAACTTCATGTTAAAATTTGCGACGTTTAAAGAAGGCTTTTTACTTTTTGCTTTCCTATTCATTCAATGTATATTAAAGTTAACAATTCAGATACTAATTACATTTTAAAAAACCATTACATCAACATTTTACAAAAATACACGTTCATATTAAAATACTTACAAGTGTCAAAAATATGTTAATAACTAAACAACTTGACAAACATATACATCACATTGCCGTCATTTTTTGACGGGCAAGTCGCTAGTAAAATATAAAAGTGAGCAACGAGATGGACCATGGAGGAAGAGAGAGACAAAAACACCAAATATCCAAAAAGCCAAGTTCTAGTGATTCTTTTAAATCAAGACCTTGTTCCAAAGCATCCATTTTATCCTCATGTTTTTTTTAAAATACAATATCTGGACAGTCTTTTTCAAAATTTCTATTTTTACTCTAATTAATTCAAGTTCTGCCCAGCTTGGGACCCCTTTTTATTTCCATTTTCATACTATCAACCACTTGGCCACCATAGCAACCTACAGTATAAAATACTTAACTTCCAAGGCCATGCCCTCCGGGAAGATATGTAGCAAGGCCATCTCAGAAGTTATTACCATAGGGATCCTGAGCACACTGACTATATGGTTAAAACAGAACAACCAAAATTCCTTAATCTTGTTACAGCTCCATCATATGTGTATAAGTTCCAAGTTCTCCATTCTCTCCAACATAATTTTAAATCCTCTCTTTTAGAGATGTGAGTTAATTTCAGGGAGTTATATACCATCTATTAATGGATTTGAAAAACGTCTCTCTATAAGCCGAGTTCTTGATGAATTTGTCGGTCTATGATAAAGCTCTGTACCAGCATTCATCATCACATATAATTTGAATATCTATTTCCCAAGCTTTCTTTTTATTAATTTTTTGCTCACTTTCTATGTGATCCCACAAAATATGAAAACACCTGGAAATTATATGTTGTTTATCTTCTTTAATAATAATTTTTTGAATGACCTTAGATTTTTTTCCGTCTTCCCAAGTTCTGATTTCAATCTATAATAATCCAACCAAAATTGAATTGGAAGCCCAAATTGCATATTCAATGTTTCAAACTGAGTTAATACTCCATCTCTATATAAGTCTTACAGTGAATCAAGCCCCCATTTATACCAATTGTTAAGGTTGGAAATCTCAAGAATAGATGCCAGGTCAGTTAATGAAATTAAAGGACTTGGTTAAGTAAGTCCTGAAATATATTTTTAACCCAAAATTTCATACAACTCCTAATGATTTCTGCACCTTCTCATAGTATATTTTCTTGCCATTTGTCCTGAAGTAGCATTGTTTTCAAGTTACCTTTCAAGACCCAGCACTCTATTTTTATCCATTGTGCAGGATCAATCACAACAAGCCCTTTAACTAAAATGAGAAACCATTGTAGCATCATGGTATGATTGTATTATAGGGTATTAATGATTGAACCTCTGGTGGAGTATATTCAGATTTATCCAAGTTTACACTATAATTTGATATCTTACCAAAAACATTTTCCAAATGTTTTATAGGATTTCAACGGATTTGATAATATGACCATCACGTCATCCACAAATAGGGACAATCTATGCTCTGTTTCCCCTATTTTGGTACCTGTTAACTCTCCAGATTTTCTGATATACTCCACCAGAGGTTCAATCATTAATACAAAAATGCCCGGAGAAAGGAGACATCCCTGTCTTGTACCGTTGGAAATGTTGAACTTAACCAGTTTAAACCCCATGCCCATGACAGAGGTGGATGGGTTGCTATATAGGGCTTTTATGGCCTTTTATCCAAACTTGCCCGACCCGACTTGTAGTCCCACCCGACTCTGTCAAGGCTTTCTCTGCAACAACCGACATACAAACCACAGGTAACTTTGTAGATATTGAATATGACAAAAGGTCCAGGATTTTTCTAATATTGTCCGAACCTGGCCTTCCTGCCATAAAGCCAGTTTAACAAAGACACCTATTTAACTATGACCTGATTTAACCTGTATGCCAAGATCTTAGAATAAAGCTGAATATTCGATTTTAATAGCGAAATTGGTCTGTAATGTTTACAAATGGTTAAGTCTTGATTTTTATTTGGAATTGTAATAATCAGAGCATCCAGCGGATGATATATTATTACTGTTTACAAAACCATTAATCAGCCTCCCTAACCTTTTAGATTTATTGAAGAAATTCTGAAAGTTTTCAAGATTTAAAGTAAGGTAAATATAAATAAAAGTGAAGCATTAAAAATGTCACTCCCAAAAAATCAAAAAAATAATAGAACTAAGTTTTTTTTTTACATAAAATACCTATGCATTTATATCCCTAAACGAACTAAATTGGTCTATATCACGAACTATCCAAATATAGGTAAAAATATATTCAGTTATTTAAATACTTGGAATATATATAACATTTATTGGATAGATTAAATTTACACAGTAAAGATGAGTACACTACCCAAACTTAGGTAAATATTTAGACAATTAAAACTAATGACATGCCCTTCCTTTTAATTTGTAATCACAAAAAGCGAAGAGTAAACAGAGCTACAACGATAGCTTTAATGAAAAAAAGGCACTTCATCAACCCCCTTATCTTCTAACATATTATAAAGCAACTAGCCTGACATAATTGACCAAATAGTTTATCGAAAATTCACCACCATGTTGGGCAGAAATTAAAGAAATTGTTGTGAAACATTTTAAAATTCAAACTAATATAAAAATACCCCTACAGTTTTTATCACACTCTTTAACTTTACAGAAACAAATTAACAAAAGAACAGTTTAAATCTCACAGAAATGGTTTAATTTAGATGCAAATTTGTAGATAAAATAATTTATCAGTGAAAGCACCTTTTGAAAACTGTTGTATACATAATTCAAATTGTAAAAAAATCTCTATTATTTATAATTATTTGATAACCTAAAATACAGTTACTAAATTACCTTATTAGACATCTTACAAAAAGTAACTTAATGTATTTCCAAAAATAATGAGATAACATGCTTAGAAATTTAAATAATTCTTCACATATTATAAATTTAGGAGAAAACACCTACAAAACATTAATGAGATGATATCTTAGTCCAGTAAGATTACAAAATTAAACTGATCCTTAATGATAAATGCTTCAGAGGATGTGATGAAGCTGAAACTTTAAAACATACTCTATGGATGAAGCTGAAACTTTAAAACACACAACTATGGGAAGAAACATATTCAATATTAGAAACATGCACAAGATTTCCTATACCTAGAAAACCAAAAGAAGTACTATTATGATTACCTATATCAAATATATCAAAAGACACCCAACTCATAATAAATCAAATATGTTTAGCTACTAGAATAATAATAATTAAAAATTGAAATCAGATAAAGCCACAATAGAAGAGAGAAAAAAAATCAGTATATACACACAATGTACATGATGTGAACAGTTATAGATGAAAAAATTAAAATATGGATATCCTGTTGGAACATTTGGACACTGAAAATAGACAATAATAAATTAATTAATAAAAAGGAACCTAAATAACTTTGAAGAAAGAGAAAGAGAAGGAAATAATTAAAAAGAAGATTAGAAATGAAGGAATAGGAAGAAAAAGGAGAAAAAAGGGGAAAAGAGCGTAATTTCTTAAATAATACCACTATCCCTATTCTTCACCCCCACTTGTTTTCTTTTTTGTTTTTTATTTATCACTGTTAATGATATGAACAATAATATAAAATAACAAATACATTTATGTATTATGTACTGTATATCTACAACAAAGTTTTTAATTATTTGTATTAATTTAAATGTCAATAAAAAATATTTGAACAAAAAGATGCAAAGTGATGAGAACACATGGCTGGAAGTTGTCTTCTATATATAACTGTATATTAAAACAATACTTGTTTATGACCTGTCAATCACTTATAATTTTATAAATATTTATGATATTAGTAACAACAGAATTAGAGGTGCTTAATCTGAGAATGGAAAATACCTGAAGTAGGTTTTTCCTATAGGTCTGGTTACTCAGAGAGCAACCTCTTTTAGCTCATTTGTGCCCTTCACAGGGAGAAATATCCAAAGTAAATCAGTCTGGTCTCACTCAAAAGAGTTACCCAGTGCCAAAATACCAGGCAATTCTACCCTGAACAGGAGAAACAGCAAACCGCAGATGCATTTCGGGCTCTGCGGTCCTCGTCAGTGAGGTGCAGCTTTACTCCCTAAGGCACAGTGAGCAAGGCGTACACGTCTGGTTCCACCTATCACCCTTCGGGTTCAACCCCCCCTAAGGGTCATTTGCATAAACAACAACAGAATTCGAGGTGCTCAATCTGAGAATGGACAATACCTGAAGTTAGTTTGTCCTATGGGTCTGATTACCTACTCAGAGAGCAACCTCTTTTAGGTCACTTGTACACTTCCCAGGGAGAAATATCCTGAAGTATATTAGTCTGGTCTCACTCAAAAGAGTGACCCAGACCCAAAATACCAGGCAATTCTACCCTGAAAAGGAGAAACAGCAAACCCTAGATACGTTTTGGCCTCTGTGGGCCTCGTCAGTGAGGTGCAGCTTTACTCCCTAAGGCACAGTGAGCAAGAAGTCCACTTCTGGTTCCCCATATCAACCTTAGGGTGAAAAAAAAAACCATGCTGATATCACATCTCACTGGTATATGGGTGGTAGCAAGGCCAGACAGTTTACACTGCTCACATTACCCCTAAACACATGCACATTGATCCTGATATTGAAAAATGTCTTGTAAGGTGCTTTGGGAAAAAAGCACAATTGACCCCATTCAAATTGAGCAGTGTAATTTGCAGTATACTGTAAACATGGCTGTGTGTGGCAGCTTTTTTTCCTACATTGCAAGTTTATTCTAATCTTATCAACTAAGCTTACTTCCGGAAACCCTGCCTTGTCCGCAAGAAATTTCAGTGTAGGAAGTATGTGTTCACTCAATATATTACAGCCAAACCAAGCTTTATGGATGAAACGGCTCAAGGAACCAATAAAAAATGAGAACATCATGATTCTTATAATGAGTGAGAACCAGCGCTGTGACTGCGGCAAGAAACTATTATATTTATATATGTATATGGAACTACAATCAAAGACACTCTCTGAAGCCTCTCCAATACCTATAGGCCTCAGTCTCTCCTCTCTCACTCTCTCTGGAACTACGATCAAAGACACTGTCTGAAGCTTTGCTGAAGGTATTTAAAGACAATGTGGAGCCATTACAACTTGTACTATATGTAATATTATCAATATTTGTATGAATGTTTCTGTGATATAATATCTGATGAGATAGAAACGTTCACCAAGCAAATATATACCTATGCATTTGCCTGAAACCCCCGTATTTTGCCTGCTCCCCCACCCCCAAAGCCTGGTTTTATTGCTTCTTATCTGTGAAATAACATTTGTCCATCCTTATCATATTCTGTTGCAGCCTCTACAATTCCTATAGGCCTCAGTCTCTCCTCTCACTCTCTCTGGAAATACAATCACTTTCCACCCACCCTGTCTCTCACCCACATGCCCCTTGTTTCTCGTGATTTATTGAGTCACTCAAATTTCCTACAGCTGATCAGTTGAACAAATAGCAAGACCTGCTAACTATACCTAATTATCTATTACACAATGTTTCCTCATTCCTTTTCCTTCCTCATTACCTCCTGTTTTTTCCTCAAGCTCCTCTTTTATGCTTCCATGAGCTACTCTCGTTCCTCCATTCACTATCCCCTTCCCCTTCTAAAGCTCATAAGCAGAAACACTTCTGCAAGTCCAAATCCCACCTCCTTTCCCTCTCTCTCTTTCTTCTGCTGGCTTCTGGGGACATATTTCCTAATCCAGGCTCCTCATCTGACATTCCCATTTGCAGATTATACTGTCTGACCACTAGGGGCAGATAACATATTACATACTAGAATCACTTACCAAATTAATTTCTCAGATGCTTTCCTTTTCCTTCTATATGAAAAAAACATTCTAACTTTGCATACCTTCTTACCTAATGAGACTTCACTTCCTTACTGACACTTGCTATTCCTTATCTGCCTCTTCCATTCTCTTTAGATTGTAAGTAGAGTGCTTTTGAAAAAAAAAAGCTTTCTACAAAGATGCTAAGCGCAAAACAGAACCCTCCATTTTCTACAGTTTCTTAAAATTATATTTTGTTCTTTTCCCCTGTATAGCGCTACAGAATATGTTGGAGTGCTACAAATAAAAGTAATAATAATAATAATAATAATAATAATAATAATAATAATAATAATAATAATAATAATAATAATAATAATATATATATTATTATTTTTTAATTAACAAAAATGTTAAATGAATAAATTAATTAAATATATTTGTCAATTGCATTTATATATATATATATATATATATATATATATATATATATATATATATATATATATAGATACTGTGATCAGGATGGCCGCGTATAGCGGTGGGTTTTTAAATCAAGGGCTGACACCGACTTCAAATGCAGCAAATTGGTTTATTTGCCAAACGGAAATTAACAGTTGAAGCAGTAGCTCTGCTTAAAATTCCGGAACATAAATAACTTTGTCTCTGCGAGGTGGGAGAATGCTACCTTGTGGCCAGGTATATACAGTCCTTAACTTGGGAGACTGCCACCTTGTGGCCAGGATACCAACAGTCCTTTAACTTGTGATAGTGCCACCTTGTGGCCAGGATACAAATATTTCCCTTTTACTTGGGAGACTGCCACCTTGTGGCCAGCTTGTCAACAGTCTTTTAAGCTGGGGAGACTGCCTCCTTGTGGCCAGCATACGATTAGTCCTTGAGACTGGTGAGAGTGCCACTTAGTGGTCAGGAAACAACAGTCTCTTATGTTGAAAATGCCAGCTTGTGGCTAGGAAACACACAGTCTCTTACTTGGTTGAAAATGCCTTTTCTTCTACAGCTTCTGTCAATGGTGGGTGAAGCATAGGGCCCACCCTTCTCTCCCTTATGCTTCACCCCAGGGACCCTTGTCACCCTCTGGGGATGAGGGACTATTACTTTCTCTCAACGCACACTTCTCCCTGGGGCCTTTGTGCTTCTTATCCTCATATGGTGAAAACATGTATCTGTCACCAACCTGTTTATCCCTTGTTGCATCCAGCTTCTTAGGGATGGGGTCTGGAGATAGTCCTTGCTCAGTGGAATATCTCCGATACCACAGAAGTCCTTTCTGTGAACCAACTCTGGAATATAGTAGTCTCTCTCTCAGGCTCTGGTACAATTTCTGCTTCCAGCAGACTGTGTGAACGTACTGCGTTCCTCTATATGTCAGATAGCAACAAGCGTCCTTCTTTGGCTTGCTTCAGTCTGAGGCCTTCACTCACTGGCTACTCTCTGCTAGGCCAAACAGGGCCTAACTGCAGGGGAATCAATAATCCCTTCACTTACTTGGCTTTACTTGTATTTTCACCTCTGGCGTCTATAGTCGCTCTTTCAGCTCAGTACTTCCTGTGACTGCAATCAGCACCCTCTTCTCACTGTTGTAGTACTTGCAGTCCCAGTAAATCAAGCTTCACACAGCCCACTGTATTTCCACATAGGAACAGTCTTCACTCTCTGTGGCGTGCTTCTGTCAGCAGCCCACAACCTGCACAGAGCCTAGCCGGCCACACCCCCCTCTCCAGGTCTGCTTTCCGGCTTTTAAAGGGCAGTTGCTCCCATTAGGAGTTCTTCAGAAGTTTTAACTACTTCACTTCTGACAAGAACTCCATACTCCACTTGCTTGTCATACTTCAAAGGAGCAAACGATCACAATACATATACTAGCGACTTGCCCGTCAAAAATGACAAGGCAATAAAATTGTATGGCAGGTAATGCTGTTTGCCACAGACATTAATTTTTTAGGTGGTCTGAGATCCTTTGGCGCTCATTGCGAGACTCGAGCTGAGCACCTTCGGCGCTCATTGCAAGGCTCTTGGTTGTTGTATTTTTTTTTATCAGAGGCGCTTTTGCTGTCATTGTAAGGTCGGGGCTGATCTGCTTTTTCAGCTTATTGTAAGTCTGTCCCCTGGTGTAGTTTGTGTGCTATGAGCTGCATTGGCGCTCGTTGTGAGGCACGCAGTGAATGGCTTTTGTGTTTATTGTGATAGTGTTTTTTTTTTTGTGTATATGTATTTTTGCATGCTAATTAAATAATTAATAAATTAATATACTTTACCTATTTGTAATTAATATATGTAGGAAGCATTGTGCTGACGAGCTGACAATCTGTTTTGATGTTCCTGCAGCATACAATGTAGGTTTGCACTGATGTGGAGCTAAGATGTAAGTGTCAGCAATGCGTGCGCGAGGGGAAGCCGTTAGTGTAGCTATGTACTTCCACATTCTGTATGTTAGTGTTGTAAAATGGCGGCGAATGTGTCTGTGGTACGTGGGAGTGGATGATTTAGCGTATGTGGTGGTGGTGTTTTGCAGCTTTAGGGTCGTGTAGCCTTGTTTTCGTTTTTTTTCGGCAGCCATTTTTTCTCTTGCTTTTTCTCTCGGGATTTTCGGGTGTCTAAACTTGGTAATTTGGACTTAAATTGAAGTGTAACTTCAGTTGCATAGGTCCTGAGTGCCCCCCCCCTCCCTTGCTGTGGGTAAGCTTTGTATGTCATTTTTGTGTGTATTTAATGATTTTAATGTTTTCAGCTGCTCGAAGTTCAGCCGTTAAGGTCGTATTTTTGCGAGTATGTAAGTCCTGCGGCTTGTATATTTTTAGTGTAAATCCGTAATTTGTTCGCTTTAAGTCCAGCTCATATTTTTTTTGTGTAAGTCAGTATTTAGTCATTGCGTGTTAAATGTATTTTGTCAAAGTCCTGCTTCTGTGGGTGTTTGTAATTGCTTGTGAGGCGCCTTAGAGCCTCCACCTCCGCAAATGCGGTCCCCGCTTTGCAAGGGTCCACATTTGCTGCCTGCAATGAGCCTTCAGTTCATTGCAGCCGACGTGGGAGCCTCCACTTTCCGTAAATGTGAGGGTTCGCATTTGCGGCCTGAACTGCGGCCCTCGCTTCACGAGGGATGCAGTTCTTGCGAGCTCACAAAGCGTGATGACAATTCGTAGTTTGACAACTATTATATGTGATATATATATATATATATATATATATATATATTGTGTGACAGATTCACTGCCACTCTCAGGATCCGTGCCTTGTTTTCCAGCACCACAATGGAGTACTCTGGAGCATTTTGTAAGGTTTAACAGAACTTGCGTTTTATTTGTCAGCATTTAAGAAAATAATCAAAAGAAAATAAATACTAGCTCCTCTTCGAAGCACTACCTATACTTTTATCTGCAGTTCCCTCACTGCTCTGCTCTGCAGTTCATAATATAGTCCAAAACACAGGCCTGCACACTTGCCTGTTTTAGAGTCCACTTCCTTCAGGATCTGCACTCCATCTGCAGAGGAGCTGTGTCTAACGGAGTAACTTGTAAACTTTTCTCAATATGTAATTTTCAACTCTG
Organism: Discoglossus pictus; assembly: GCA_027410445.1. Taxonomy (NCBI): domain Eukaryota; kingdom Metazoa; phylum Chordata; class Amphibia; order Anura; family Alytidae; genus Discoglossus; species Discoglossus pictus. The sequence goes on from CM050164.1 coordinate 357,185,185, forward strand.
CCGTGCCGCAGTCACTGTTAGCTGTTCTCCCTAACTATTTCTGGGATAGGTGATTAGAATAGCTAGGTAGTTTTACTTTGCTCTTAAACATGGTGTAATCTGCAATATAGGAAAAGACCCTAAGAGCGGGACCCGACCACAAATATATATATATATATATATATATATATATATATATATATATATATATATATACAGCAGCTATGTAGCCCTAACCATACAATAGCTCCACCCTATGTCTATGGTACTGTAGCCCAGCCCTATTAAGTCAGATGAGGTAACAGAGAGAGAGAGAGAGTGAAATGGAGAGAAAAAAGAGAGCAAAGGCAGAAAAGAAGAGAGAGAAGGGAGAGGAGCCATGAAGAGAGAGGGGAGAAGAAAGGTGGGGTAGCGAGAAAGAGAGCAAAGACAGAAAGGGAGAGGAGAGAGAAAATGAGAGAGAGAGAGAGAGAGAGAGGGAGAACAAAGAACAAAAGGGAGAGAGATAGAAGGGAGGGGAAAGAAAGGGAGAAAGAGAAGAGAGAGCAAAGACAGAAGGGGAGAGAGAGTGAATAAAGGAGGGAAAATAAAAAAGAGAGAAGAGAGAGTAAATACAGAAAGGGGGAGAGGAGAGAGAGAAAGAGAGAGCAAAGACAGAAAGGGAGAGAGAGAGAAAGGAGTGGAGAGAGGAAAGGAGAGAAAGAGAAGGGAGACCAAAGATAGAAATGAGAGAGAGAGAGAGAAAAGGAGAGCAAAGAAAGAAATGAGAGAGAGAGAAGGGAGAGGAGAAAGAAGATAGAGCAAAAGACAAACAGGGAAGTAAGAGGAGAGAGGGAAGAGAGAAAGAGAAGGGAGAGCAAAGACAGAAAGGAGAGAGGGATGAGAGAGAAGGATTTCAAATACAAAAAGGAGGGAGAGAGGGGAGAGGAGAGAGAAAAGAAAAAGGAGAATAAAGGCAGAAAGGAGAGAGTCAGAGGGAGCGTCAAGAGCGAAAGAGATAGAGAGAAGGGGAGCAAGACAGAAAAGAGTAAGATAAGTGAGAAGAAGGAGAAAAGGAGAGAAAGAGAAGAAGATCAAAGACAGGATTGGAGAGAGAAGGGAGAGGAGAGAGAAAAGTAGAGACAGAAGGAGGGCAAAGACAGAAAAGAGAGAGAAGGAACAAGAGAGAGGAAATGAGAGTGGACAAGAGAGGGAGAGGATAGAGGAAAGTAGAGAATTAGGGGAGAGGAAAGGTTAGAAAAGAGAGAACCTAGTGATAGTTTTCAAACCTAAATTTCTGTGTTCCACCTTCATCAATTTAAAAGTGGAGAGCTAAATTCCTTCAGCTATGCCTTGAGCTATCCCTCGGACTATATCTAAACTTTAAAGCTCAAGATCTTGAGCATCAATAAAAATAATCCCTTTGAGGAAATTTGGCACTGAATGTGTCAAAAATAAGTATAAAAATGATTAGGGGGGTTAGCAAATAAAGCCTTGGGGAGTCCACGGGATGAACTTAATAGACTTATAGCCACATTAAATTCCAAGCTCGTATGTGCAAACCCTGTAGAGGCAAACCCATAAACCATCTTTCGATCGTTGAATGTGCAGCCGTGAACGTGATCAATTAGTCAAACTCGTAGTTATGGTTTTAGATAGAGCCAATGAAAACAGAGATCATCAGAATTGCGTCACTGAAAAAATGGAGGTGGGATTTCAAAGTCTTATGGGGTTCAATTACGAGTTACGATCGGACCCACATTCCAGATATAATGCAATATTGATAAAGCCGTAAATAAGATATTCTATTACAGTTCCATTATATTTATTAACACATTGATTGCCGTGATTAATATAACATGGAAATTAAACATAAAATAAAGTATTTTTTTGGCCCAATCTGCGAGCTTGAGAATGTCGTGCAATTAATTCTAAGACCTAACATCATTTTCCCTGTTCATAAAAGTACTGTAGTGTGTGTATATATACATGATACCTAAAATACAGCACTGATGCTCACATTTGATTTGATGATATACCACACTACTTAATGATTTACCTTACTTGTGCATGCTTCAAATAAAAGAAAAATGTTTCCTGCTAAAACTGTTTCATATGCTGACATTATTTAAAGGGCATCTTTATCACAAACAAGAAAAAACAGTGTGATGTGCGTTTATTGAAGATCAAATCTGTGCAGTAAAATGCTAGAGAAGTGAAGCATGAACTTAAAGTTATGATGCAGTGAGATTAAAGACACCTGCTGCAGTCTAAAAATATTGCATTTAACAACTTCTAAAGCTGAATTCTGCTCAACTATTTATCTTCCTGTCAATAAGACATAAAATTCCATTATTGTAGAGTAATGAAAGTAAGGGATAATATTTAGAAGGGTAACATTGTAGCAATCATTTAAAAATATCACTATTTCCAGCATAGGCTGCTATGTGGTTAGGAAGGGCTTAAAATACCTGACTCTAAACCACAGCTAATCGACAATGAAAGTTCTCTTAATAGAGCAATAAATATTCATGAATTTAGTTAATATGAATAAAAGTAATTAATAATAAAGTAATTAAAATGCATATAATGATTTTGCCACCACTAATACATGAAAATATGTTTTATAATGATGTAATTCAGAGAGGCATACTACCTACCTCCTTCACAATAATCCACAATGTTCTAAAAGTTTATCTGTTATAGTTTTCATCATGCTGTAACATTATTCCGTTCAGAAGTTGTCCTACTTCACATTTCAATCCCCTATTACCTCTTAGAGAGCAGTGTTGTCAGTGTCAGTGTGTATGTAAAATGTGCTCTCTTGTTTTATGCATCTTCAAATGTATGTAAGCATGTGTATCCATTGTTAATTGTACCTTGGGTCTATGGAATATATCTATATCTATATATTTACAAATATATATAGTACAATTGTTTGTATCCAATAATTGTCTAATACTGTGTCATAAAAAATGTTGCTAAAAAAAAAAGAAATAATTCCGGATCAATAAAAAAAGTTATTCAATAATAGATCCAGTTAGAGACAAATACATTGGTACTCTATTGTCCCCAATAACAACAGCAACAAAAGCTTTCAAAATCCTATTTAAGAGTCACTCTATTATTAGAGAGCAATGTATCCAAATTAGACAGATTATACCTACTATTCCTCAAGGCATAACACTCATTTTCACAGAGTTTCATTCCAGATCTGATTAATACCCAGATACACCCGATAGCTTGGTCAGATTTGGTCAGTGAACATTGAGTGGCATACTTTCTAAAGGACATACTCCCCATTGGTGTCTTAAGCCAGCTGTGCTGAATGAGAAACTAACAGCAAACTTGAAAATATGCTAGAGGAATATTTTAAACTGAGCTTAGAGAGGTAGCCCAAACGGGAGTTTGCAGAGCACATAAAGCAGTCATTAGAGGCTTATGCATTCAATTAAGTTCCACAGCCAAAAACTGAAGGTGAAACAAATGAATGAGCTCACTGAGATGATTGTAAGCTTACAAAGGCATTTGTTATATCTAGATTCTTACTCATAAACACAAACTTAATGACACTACAACATACTCAATCTATTTATTTAACTCTGGGCAATAAATCTGATTCCATGTGGGCCTGTAAATTTAGACAGCCTCTTTTATTTTAAAAATAAATCAACCAGCACTTATTGCTCAACATGTTACACTGATCTTTATATAGCAAAACATAACTCAAACTTTTCTAGCCATTACTCAAAAATATCTAAATTCTTTACAGAATTAAATTTTCCACAAATAAGTGAGGAAACTATAGCCACTCTTGACAATCCAATCAAACCTGAAGAAATCAGGTTGGCACTCAAATCAACAAAATTACATTAATCCCCCTTCCCGGATGGTTTCACAAATTTCTATTATAAACATTTTTACATATTATTTTGCCCCAAATAAAAGTGCTATTTAATGATATAATGTCGGGTGTACTGATCAAACCCGATCCTAACTTTTAGAAGCTAAGATCATAGTCATACCTAAAGAGTCAAAATATTTTGCTCAATGCCATAATTGAGTAAGATTTGTTCACTCTATTAGAAGTTCCTGTCCAATAGATTGTTGCCTCTTCTTCCATATCTGATCAACCTTGATCAAGTGGGTTTTGTTCCATGTAGAGAGAGAATGTTTACTCTTTTAGACATAGCATCTCAAAACAAAATTCCCCTCATGCTTTTATCTCTCACATGACCAATAACTAGTATTCCAAACTTAATAGCCTTATGAGAGAAATTTGGTGATAAGAGTGAAGATTTCAACCTTTCACCAAACCATATAGAAGCACTACTAGCAACTGGCTTAGCAACTATCAATGTATTTACTTATTACAAAGCGGCTAGAAATAGCACAGTTGACCAAATGGTACACCACAAAAGAACACCCATGCTGGGTGTAAATAAAAAAAAATGTAATCACAAAACCTTCTAATTTAACGCGTTTTGTGGAATAGTATTAAGAATAAAATTAATATAGACCACCTCCCCAACAGCATATAATTTTTTTTTAACAATATGGAAAAGAGATTAATAAAAAATACACAAGAACTATAATTACCCAATTTGATTAGTGGGTTTAACAAATGGTCATAACAGCAGACATACTTATGAAAGTCAGTAAACGGTCATTAGATCTAAGTAGATAATTTTTTCAGATACCACATAAGGAAAACTTTAATTTAGTAATATTAGATGAACATTTGGCTCACATTATCAAAGACAACAATCATGCTACCAAAACACCATGGGCCATATTCTATTATGTGCTCGCAAATGCCTCAAACACCAAATTTGACTGCAGTGTTTTTTTTACATAAATGTTTACATAAATTCTACTGACTCCAGCTTAAAAATTCTGACCAGAAGGCTGAACCTGAAGCCCTGCCTTTTTAAGTCTGATTTCAGGCAGTGTGATCATATGAGAATATTTAAGCTAGCCCATAATTTAGTTCTTAGACACAGCCAATAGTTAATGAGACCATCATCATGACATCATTAAAACATGGAAATTACATGTGTAAAATGCATTTTAATAAAGCTACCACTTTCCTCAATAAAACACTTCAAGAAAATGCTTTTAAAACATTGATGAGATGGTAAATCACACCAGCGATAATGCAAGCATCAAATCCATCACTTGATGTGAAATGTGACTATCATGCTAGGACATATGGACACTGGGAATGGGTTGAGACATCTAGTGGTGCACCCCGAAAAAATTGTCTCCCTCTCCCTTGACCTGTTCTCCCCCCCTTTTTTAAATGTTATTTTGTGCTTGATTTGTATTTGGAAAAACAAAATTAAATTAAATAAAAGGAGAGGAAAGTAAAAGGAATAAAAAGGAGGAAAAATAGAGGAAAAAGATGTAATGTTACATAGTTACATAGTTACATAGTTACATAGTATTTAAGGTTGAAAAAAGACTTTCAGTCCATCAAGTTCAACCTTTTAAGATCTCCTCTGATCTGCAATATGCGGATTAACTATTAATTCATTAGTTGTTAATTAATTATTAATCAATTATTTAATGTTTTTTTTTTATTATTATTAATTAGTTCAAAGGAAGGCAAATAGAAAAAAAAAAAAAGAACACAAGCGAGACTTAGTCAATTGTCTCAAAGAGAAATGTAAAAAAATTGGATCAATACTGTCTCTAATTTTCCATGATAACCCTGAATTCCCTTTTTAATTATAAATAAATCTAGTCCCCTTTTAAAGTTATCTATCAATTCATTGAAATTTTGATCTATGACAAAAGGTAACAACAGGTGCATTGTATTTGGATAAATCGTTAAATGTTTTGTTCTTAAGCTGTTTTTCTCTGTCGCGTCAATTAAAAGTATAAAAAAAAATAAAAGCTGTGAATGCAAAATTAATGTACAAAAAAATATTATTTTCAAGTCATAGTTGTTTTATCAATTACGTATAATTTAATTAAGCTGCAGTAAGTTTCAATAGATCAGCGCTTATCAAACAGATCCCTTTAAGACATTTACTAACATTAATATATTAAAATGAGGTCTGTGATAAGCATTCTAACTTCCACTCACTTTTCTACCTCTGATTGGTAGTGATTATTGTACGATGATCAATGTGAATCCCATATATAGTTGTGAGCGTACGGGCCGTTGCTCACGCTCACGCGAAGCGAGGGCTGCGGGCAAGGGCCTCAATTGCTGGGAAGGTGCTCCATGCCAGCAACTGAGGCCCTCGCAAAGCGAGGGCCTCGGTTGCTGGCATGGAGCGCGAGCCGCGGCCCTCGCATAGCGAGGGCTGCTGGCGAGGGCCTCAGTTGATGTGCGGGCCGCTCATTGCAGCTGGGGTCCCTCCTGTCTTTCTCTCTCTGTCCCCATGCTGTGTCTCTCTCACACCTGATGATAACACTGTGTCCCCACACACAGCACAGTGACCGCTGCCGCCATGGGCTGAGGATCGGGATGTGAGTGAGGAGGACCCGGAGCTGGCCTCCCATGAGCCACCGGGACAGGCCCTCCAGCAGGAGGAGAGCAACTTCCCGGAGGAGGTCTGGTGGGACAAAGAGCAGCCTGGAGCCCCCTGGGACCCGCAGGAGCCAGGTGTCACCCCCCTCACCTCTTAATGTGCCCCGCAGCCAGCAACTGCGGCATTCAGGCTCCCTCTCTGTCCCGCCCTGTTTCCCTCTGTCCCCTCCCCAGTCTCCCTCTGCCCCCTCCCCAGTCTTCCTCTGCCCCTCCCCTGTCTACCTCTGTCCCTCCCCTGTCCCTCTCTTTGCTGCCCCCCGTGGCAGCTCTCCCAGCCTTCCAGTGATGATCCCACTGTGTCCCCACACACAGCACAGTGACCGGTGCTGCCATGGGCTGTGAGGATCGGGATGTGAGGGAGGAGGACCCAGAGCTGCCCTCCCGTGAGCCACCGGGAGAGGCCCTCCAGCAGGAGGAGAGCAGCTTCCCGGAGGAGGTCTGGTGGGACAAAGAGCAGCCTGGAGCCCCCTGGGACCGCAAGAGCCAGGTGTCACCCCCCTCACCTCTTAATGTGCCCCGCAGCCAGCAACTGCGGCCCTCAGTCTCCCTCTCTGCCCCCGGGGACCCGCAGGAGCCAGGTGTCACCCCCCTCACCTTTGAGTGTGCCCCGCAGCCAGCAACTGCGGCATTCAGGCTTCCTCTCTGTCCTGCCCTGTTTCCCTCTGTCCCCTCCCCAGTCTCCCTCTGCCCCCTCCCCAGTCTCCCTCTGCCCCCTCCCCAGTCTCCCTCTGCCCCCTCCCCTGTCTACCTCTGTCCCTCCCCTGTCCCTCTCTTTACTGCCCCCCGTGGCAGCTCTCCCAGCCTTCCAGTGATGATCCCACTGTGTCCCCACACACAGCACAGTGACCGGTGCTGCCATGGGCTGTGAGGATCGGGATGTGAGGGAGGAGGACCCAGAGCTGCCCTCCCGTGAGCCGCCAGGCCCTCCAGCAGGAGGAGATCAGCTTCCCGGAGGAGGTCTGGTGGGACAAAGAGCAGCCTGGAGCCCCCTGGGACCCGCAGGAGCCAGGTGTCACCCCCCTTACGTCTTAATGTGCCCCGCAGCCAGCAACTGCGGCCCTCAGTCTCCCTCTCTGCCCCCGGCGACCCGCAGGAGCCAGGTGTGACCCCCCTCACCTCTGAGTGTGCCCCGCAGCCAGCAACTGCGGCATTCAGGCTCCCTCTCTGTCCCGCCCTGTTTCCCTCTGCCCCTCCCCAGTCTCTCTCTGCCCCCTCCCCAGTCTCCCTCTGCCCCTCCCCTGTCTACCTCTGTCCCTCCCCTGTCCCTCTCTTTGCTTCCCCCTGTGGCAGCTCTCCCAGCCTTCCAGTGATGATCCCACTGTGTCCCCACACACAGCACAGTGACCAGTGCTGCCATGTGCTGTGAGGATCGGGATGTGAGGGAGGAGGACCCAGAGCTGCCCTCCCGTGAGCCGCCAGGCCCTCCAGCAGGAGGAGAGCAGCTTCCTGGAGGAGGTCTGGTGGGAAAAAGAGCAGCCTGGAGCCCCCTGGAACCCGCAGGAGCCAGGTGTCACCCCCCTCACCTCTTAATGTGCCCCGCAGCCAGCAACTGCGGCCCTCAGTCTCCCTCTCTGTCCCTCCCTGTTTCCCTCTTCCCCAGTCTCCCTCTGCCCCCTCCCCAGTCTCCCTCTGCCCCTCTGCCCCTCTCCTATCTCCCTCTGTCCCTCCCCTGTCCCTCTCTCTGCTGCCCCCCGTAGCTGCTCTCCACGCCTCCCAGTGATGATCACACTGTGTCCCCACACACAGCACAGAGGGCTGGGAACTGGTCATGGTGACGGAGGAGAAGATAGGTGAGAGACAGAGTGACCTGTATGTGGTTATACCCACTTACACTGTGGGATCATGTATCTAATAGAGCAGAGTGGGGCTACAACTTATTGTTGGCAATTATTGGTAATCTGTACAGTATCACATATATAGTTGTGAGTTGTCGCTAACGCTTGCGGGCTCGCGAAGCGAGGGCCTCAGTTACTGGCAAGGAGCGCTGCCAGCAACTGCAGCCCTCGCAAAAAAGTACAAGACACGTTACGACCAAAAAACGGCCGCAACCCGCGGACATGAAAAAATGAAAAACACAATAAATACACACAACACATACATAAAAACCTTACCTACAGCAAGAGGGAGCATCCAGGACCTCAAAAAATGAAGTTACACCTCAATTTAACTCAAAATAAAAGAGTTAAGACACTAAAAAATTCTCTAAGCGAGAGAAAAAATGGCCGGCCAACAAAACGAAAACGAGGCTACAGGACTCTAAACACGCAAAACACCACCAGAAACACGCAAAACACCACAAAAAACATACGGATATTCTGCTAAGACGCACACCAAACATTAGCCGCCATTTTATAACAATAACTTATATAATGCGGAAGTACACAGCTACGCTAACGGTTTCGGCTCACGCACGCACACTATTACACTCCACACATTCATCAAGCTTACACAGCAGCTCCACACCACTAATGCTGCAGCAACATCAAAACAGATTGCCAGCTCTTCAACACAATGTTTCCTTCACATATTACTTCAAAATAGGTAACTATATTAATTTATTAATCTATTATTTAATTGATTATTATACACCAAACACCATTAGCTCACTTACAATTTCATTGCCGTCATTTTGTGACGGGCAATTCGCTAGTAGAAATTAATAATGAGAAAATGTATATATTAATTTATATATTAACTATTTACTAAGTTGTACATACTGTATGTATTTATTTATTAATTTAATAAATGTTCTTTTATATATATATATATATATATATATATATATATATATATATATATATATATGGATTATTAGCATACATTTTTATTTATTCATATTTTTTTATTAATTTTTAATCTGTACAATTATTTAATATACACCAATAATTTGCACTAACAAAGAAAATAGCAGGGGTATAAAATATGAATTTTAATATTCAATTAAAAAGGACAACAGTCAATATAAGATGAAATAGAGATATTAAATAATGAATAATCCTAAGGGTAATGGAAAGCTTAAGATATGAGATAGCAAATTGGTATATTCCTAAGCGTGGCACCTATGGAGAATAGCACACAGTGGCCCAGGTGGATAAATAGGGTAAACTACCGTCCCTGCTCCAAATGGCCTATTAAGGAACCATGGGGATTAAGGACTGCGGGGTACCCTCTAATTGCAATGTTAAAGATACATTGCCTGTCACTTGGAAAAGTGCGGGCCTGATTGAGAAGGATCCCAAGCCCTACGGCCTGATTGGGTTGGTTCCCAGGGCCCACAGACCTGGTTGGGGTACTTCCAGGCCAAACAGTCCTGATTGGGGCGGTTCCAGGCCCTGCGGGCATGATTGGGGTAGTTCCCATGCCTTGCAGGCCTTCATGGAGAGATCCCCAGTCCTCGATAGGTAGGTGGGTGGGTGCTTGGGGTGGTTACCAGGCCCCACAGGCCTGATTGGGGTAGTTCTCAGGTCCCGCAGGTCTGTCTGGGGTGCCCCAGGCACTGCAGGCCTGGGTAGGAAAGTAGTTGGTTGTGTGGGTGGCTGCTTGGGTGGTTGTAGGGTTATGTGGATGGCAAGGACTATAGTGGGATTGTAATCTCCCTAGTAGGTGCCTGGCCTGCCACTATAGTTTAGTTAGTGGTAGCGTGGTATAGTGGGGGCCCTGAGTTTATTAAGACTATAGGGCTTGCGTAGTGTAGTGTTGGGCGAACTTACTTTGAGGTTGAATAGATCAGGATCCAGCCAGGGAGGATCAGTCAGGTGAAAAAGCGTGAACAGAGTGGGGAGTGTTTGAAAACATGGGGTTTTTATAGCCTTCCTGATGTCATATCATAACATTAAGCCTCCATAGGCTTTGGGGCGCTCAGAGGGAACAGTCAGAGGGATTGTTCATAGCAACCACACAGCCTGCAGCACTGATTGGTTGATGCTGCAAGCTGCCAGTCAGGTAAATTGATTCATTGATTCATTTCATGGCACCCTGAATTTCTATTCAATGAAGTTGAGTGTTACAGCCTGATGCTCTCACTGTACTATAGCAGCACCAGGGACTTGGGAGAGACACCAGGCAAGGGGGAGGGCACACAAAGGGATAATTTAATGTGATAGGTACATATTTTTAACAAAATCATATGAAAGAAGACATGAAAACTGATATACAGATATAATTAAATTGTAATATCTATATAAATTTAAAATACATTGTTAAAGTGATTGATAATATTTGGGGGGGCACATGCCCATTTGCCCCTATGCACCAGCCGCCCCTGGAAAACACCAAGACCAAAAAGTACTCCTTTAAGTTACTCATTTTTTAATGTGCAACTTTTTATACTACAGACTACCTTTTTCCTGGCATCATGACTTCAAAAGTCCTTGATCAACTTAAATGTTCTATTCTGTATTCCACTTCTTATATTGACTTAAAACTGGGAACATTACCTCTTTTGTAAAATAGATATTATTGCATATTTGTTAATAACTCCTTATATGATTTGTTGACTTGACAGACTAAATTCTCCAGTGATAAGCAATCAATAAATGTGCTGAGACATTTTATTGATGAGTTGACTTTATATGTAAAATAGTGCTTTTCTCAAGGGCCAATACAGCAGTGTGTACTTTAATTCTACAACAAGATTAGTAAAGTTATTTCAAGCTTTCTGGTTACCGAAAGAGAAGTGTGTCTTTGTGAAGACAAATGCATATATAACCAGACTTTCTCTGAAGTTCTGTTAGGAGCCTTCTCCCAATACATTAACCCCTTAGATCTCACCTCTGGTGCAACTTACGCTCACTTAAACGTGTGTGCTGTTAATTTACAGCGTTAGTGTCTCCTGCCATTTACCCATTGTGTTCCTTGTATCTTACATGCCTAAGGTTTGCTCCTGCTTCTTTCCCCTGTCCATGGCTTGCTCCTGTTGTATCCTGACTGCTTCCTCCTCTTCAGTTCCTTCTCAAACCTACCTCTTGCACCAGCTACTTCCCTTGTTCTCGCAGGGCTGTTGCTCATCACTCCCTGTCATTCTGTCTCTTTGCTAGCTCTCATTCTCCTCTGTCCTCTACTGCTTGTCATCTTCCTGATTTCCCTAATGCTCTTGCCCTCTGCATCTTTCATTGCGTCCAATTCCAGTCTGTCCCTCCATCCTTAGCTCTTGTGACATCTTCTCTATGATAAAGCATGACATCTGTTAGAACTGTTTGTGTCAAACCACAAAATCTATCCTAAAAATACTATAACCACATTCATAGCCTACATCATGCATTGTGATACCCACTTCAAATTACATTACAACACCATAAAGAGGTTCCTCACAGGCATAAAACTTCACCTGAAAATAGAGTTTACATCTGAGAAATCATTTCTAACATTAACCCCAGTCAAGTTCTTTCTTCACAGATTTTCACAGAGCAACACAATCAAAACTTCAATGTCTACCCATTAAAAGTTCCGTATTCAAACTACTCATTGATACACTATCTCAAAAAACTCTTGGACCATATAAATAGACGATAATAATAAATATTTATATCAATTATCACAGCCATAATGGTAGCCTTCTACTGGTTTCTTTGACCCATTGAATTTACCACTTCTCAGTACCACCCGTTCTACATCACAAAACTAGACAACAATTTCTAAATCAACCGCTACATATTACTTCTCCAATCCACAAAATCCAACCACAATTCCAAATCAATAGAATACTATACCATACACAATGTTGCAGACTTTTGGACTCTACTCAAATCTATCTCACCCAAACCTCCTTTCAACCCTCTCCTAATCATTTGAGCTGTCACATCAGCCTCTAGGAATCATACACCTGCCCATATTATCATGGGTTGGTGAAAGTCTATTTGTTTTGCTCTATACATCCCTAACCCGTTAACTGACATAAGGGAAGCATTCCAAAACATCCCTTCATAAGTCGCAAGTCTAACTACACCTGGTTATCCAAATCCAAACCCTACCCCTGGCTTTACAAGAGAAAGAAACAGACACACGTAACCAGGGCTTAACCTGGAGTTGTGAAAGGAGCCTTTGCCCAATACTTAAGCCCTCAGATTTCACCTCAGGTGCAACCTATGCTCATTTCAATCCCTCCCTCCTTACCTCAATGTACTCCTTTTCCATTTTTGTTGGCCCACTAAGCAGGCTAAGGGTTAAGTAGTATGCTACATCAAGAGCCAAAATTCATTGTGCCAAAATGTGTCAATTGTGTTTAAGGTCTATTATTGCATCTTGGAAACTACTTTTATGAAAATTATCCTCTGTTTGGAAAACATATACATGTAGTGTTTTATTTGATGAAAGGCTTTTTTTTTTAATTTACAGTTAATTTCTGCAACTTGTCCTGAGACCCGGTAACTTGGCCTGAGAATCTGCATGAATCCTGATAACTGATAATAAGCTCTGAAAATGTAGACCGATATTAACATTTGTCTTTCAATTTTAATTAAATGTAACAGTCATGTAGAAATAAGCAGTATTATAACCATTTTGGTTTAAGTTTTTAAAACATTACTACAATCACATATATAGTTGTTGCGAGGGATGCAGTTCGCAAATGAGGTGGAGGCTCCAACGTCGGCTGTGTTTGTCTGTAAATGCGGACCCTCGCAAAGTGAGGGGCCGCATTTGCGGAGGTGGAGGCTCAAAGGCGCCTCACACGTGGTTAAAAACACACACAAGATTTGGGAACCAACCTTAACGGAACAAACACCCACACGCACAAAAAATACGACCATAACGTGCACCTAAAAACAGTCAAAACACACCAAATACTCACAAAAAATACATAAAAAGCTTACCCATAGCAAGGGGGGGCACCCAGGACCTCTGAAACTGAAGTTACACCTCCATTTAAGTCCAAATTCCCGAGTTCAGACACACGAAAATCCTTTAAGAGAGAGAAAAAAATGGGCGGCGAAAAAACGAAAACAAGGCTCAAAGACGCAGGACCGCCCAGCTTACCCAAGAAGGGATCCGAGATAAGCTTGGAAACCCGCATTAACCCCACGGGATCCGAGATAAGCTCGGAGACCTGCATTAACCCCACATTAACCATCGCAGAGGGGGACCCGATCGCACGGTATCGGGGACACCCGCTGCAATAAAAATTCTAAATTCCCGCGTTACGGGTCCTTCAAGGGCCGTAAAGGTCTTTAAAGGACCCGTTATCAATAAAAAAATATACACTACCACCCTGTCACTCATGGGGGTCAATATAAACCCCCATTAGTCCTTCAGTAACCCTGTCACTCATGGGGGTCAATACAGACCCCCATAAACCCCTAATTAACCCTGTCACTCATAGGGGTCAATATAGACCCCCATAAGCCCTTCATTAATCCTGTCACTCATGGGGGTCAATACAGGCCCCCATAAGCCATTCATTAACCCTTTCACACATGGGGGTCAATACAGACCTCCATAAGCCCTTCATTAACCCTGTCACTCATGGGGGTCAATACAGGCCCCCATAAGCACTTCATTAACCCTGTCACTAATAGGGGTCAATACAGACCCCATATGCCATTCATTAACCCTGTCACTCATGGGGGTCAGTACTGACCCCCATAAGCCCTTCATTAACCCTGTCACTCACGGGGGTCAATACAGACCCCCATAAGCACTTCATTAACTGTGTCACTCATGGGGGTCAATACAGACCCCCATAAGCACTTCATTAATCCTCTCACTCAGGGGGGTCAATATAGACCGCCATAAGCCCTACATTAACCATGTCATTCATGGGGGTCAATACAGGACCCAATAAGCACTTCATTAACCCTGTCACTCTTGGGGGTCAATATAGACCCCCATAAGCCATTCATTAACTCTATCACTCATGGAGGTCAATACAGACCCCCATAAACTCCTAATTAACCCTGTCCTTCATGGGGGACAATATAGACCCCCATAAGCCCTTCATTAACCCTGTCACTTTTGGGGGTCAATACAGGCCCCCATAAGCACCTTTTTAACCCTGTCACTCATGGGGGTCAATACAGGCCCCCATAAGCCATTCATTAACCCTTTCACACATGGGGGTCAATACAGACCTCCATAAGCCCTTCATTAACCCTGTCACTCATGGGGGTCAATACAGGCCCCCATAAGCACTTCATTAACCCTGTCACTAATAGGGGTCAATACAGACCCCATATGCCATTCATTAACCCTGTCACTCATGGGGGTCAGTACTGACCCCCATAAGCACTTCATTAACTGTGTCACTCATGGGGGTCAATACAGACCCCCATAAACTCCTAATTAACCCTGTCCTTCATGGGGGACAATATAGACCCCCATAAGCCCTTCATTAACCCTGTCACTTTTGGGGGTCAATACAGGCCCCCATAAGCCATTCATTAACCCTTTCACACATGGGGGTCAATACAGACCTCCATAAGCCCTTCATTAACCCTGTCACTCATGGGGGTCAATACAGGCCCCCATAAGCTCTTCATTAACCCTGTCACTAATAGGGGTCAATACAGACCCCATATGCCATTCATTAACCCTGTCACTCATGGGGGTCAGTACTGACCCCCATAAGCACTTCATTAACTGTGTCACTCATGGGGGTCAATACAGACCCCCATAAGCACTTCATTAATCCTCTCACTCAGGGGGGTCAATATAGACCCCCATAAGCCCTACATTAACCATGTCATTCATGGGGGTCAATACAGGACCCAATAGGCACTTCATTAACCCTGTCACTCTTGGGGGTCAATATAGACCCCCATAAGCCATTCATTAACTCTATCACTCATGGAGGTCAATACAGACCCCCATAAACTCCTAATTAACCCTGTCCTTCATGGGGGACAATATAGACCCCCATAAGCCCTTCATTAACCCTTTCACTTTTGGGGGTCAATACAGGCCCCCATAAGCACCTTTTTAACCCTGTCACTCATGGGGGTCAATACAGGCCCCCATAAGCCATTCATTAACCCTTTCACACATGGGGGTCAATACAGACCTCCATAAGCCCTTCATTAACCCTGTCACTCATGGGGGTCAATACAGGCCACCATAAGCACTTCATTAACCCTGTCACTAATAGGGGTCAATACAGACCCCATATGCCATTCATTAACTCTATCACTCATGGAGGTCAATACAGACCCCCATAAACTCCTAATTAACCCTGTCCTTCATGGGGGACAATATAGACCCCCATAAGCCCTTCATTAACCCTGTCACTTTTGGGGGTCAATACAGGCCCCCATAAGCACCTTTTTAACCCTGTCACTCATGGGGGTCAATACAGGCCCCCATAAGCCATTCATTAACCCTTTCACACATGGGGGTCAATACAGACCTCCATAAGCCCTTCATTAACCCTGTCACTCATGGGGGTCAATACAGGCCCCCATCAGCACTTCATTAACCCTGTCACTAATAGGGGTCAATACAGACCCCATATGCCATTCATTAAACCTGTCACTCATGGGGGTCAGTACTGACCCCCATAAGCCCTTCATTAACCCTGTCACTCACGGGGGTCAATACAGACCCCCATAAGCACTTCATTAACTGTGTCACTCATGGGGGTCAATACAGGCCCCCATAAGCACTTCATTAATCCTCTCACTCAGGGGGGTCAATATAGACCCCCATAAGCCCTACATTAACCATGTCATTCATGGGGGTCAATACAGGACCCAATAAGCACTTCATTAACCCTGTCACTCTTGGGGGTCAATATAGACCCCCATAAGCCATTCATTAACTCTATCACTCATGGAGGTCAATACAGACCCCCATAAACTCCTAATTAACCCTGTCCTTCATGGGGGACAATATAGACCCCCATAAGCCCTTCATTAACCCTTTCACTTTTGGGGGTCAATACAGGCCCCCATAAGCACCTTTTTAACCCTGTCACTCATGGGGGTCAATACAGGCCCCCATAAGCCATTCATTAACCCTTTCACACATGGGGGTCAATACAGACCTCCATAAGCCCTTCATTAACCCTGTCACTCATTGGGGTCAATACAGGCCCCCATAAGCACTTCATTAACCCTGTCACTAATAGGGGTCCATACAGACCCCATATGCCATTCATTAACCCTGTCACTCATGGGGGTCAGTACTGGCCCCCATAAGCACTTCATTAATCCCCTCACTCAGGGGGGTCAATATAGACCCCCATAAGCCCTACATTAACCATGTCACTCATGGGGTTCAATACAGGACCCACTAAGCACTTCATTAACCCTGTCACTCTTGGGGATCAATATAGACCCCATAAGCCATTCATTAACTCTATCACTCATGGAGGTCAATACAGACCCCCATAAACCCCTAATAAACCCTGTCCTTAATGGGGGACAATATAGACCCCCATAAGCCCTTCATTAATCCTGTCACTCATGGGGGTCAATACAGGCCCCCATAAGCCATTCATTAACCCTTTCACAAATGGGGGTCAATACAGACCTCCATAAGCCCTTCATTAACCCTGTCACTCATGGGGGTCAATACAGGCCCCCATAAGCACTTCATTAACCCTGTCACTAATAGGGGTCAATACAGACCCCATATGCCATTCATTAACCCTGTCACTCATGGGGGTCAGTACTGGCCCCCATAAGCCCTTCATTAACCCTGTCACTCACGGGGGTCAATACAGACCCCCATACGCACTTCATTAACTGTGTCACTCATGGGGGTCAATACACACCCCCATAAGCACTTCATTAATCCTCTCACTCAGGGGGGTCAATATAGACCCCCATAAGCCCTACATTAACCATGTCACTCATGGGGGTCAATACAGGACCCAATAAGCACTTCATTAACCCTGTCACTCTTTGGGGTCAATAGAGACCCCCATAAGCCATTCATTAACTCTATCACTTATGGAGGTCAATACAGACCCCCATAAAACCCTAATTAACCCTGTCCTTCATGGGGGACAATATAGACCCCCATAAGCCATTCATTAACCCTTTCACTCATGGGGGTCAATACAGGCCCCCATAAGCACCTTTTTAACCCTGTCACTTATGGGGGTCAATATAGACCCCCATAAGCCATTCATTAACCCTTACACACATGGGGGTCAATACAGGCCCCCATAAACACTTCATTAACCCTGTCACTAATAGGGGTCAATACAGACCCCATATGCCATTCATTAACCCTGTCACTCATGGGGGTCAGTACTGACCCCCATAAGCCCTTCATTAACCCTGTCACTCACAGGGGTCAATACAGACCCCCATAAGCACTTCATTAACTGTGTCGCTCATGGGGGTCATTACAGACCCCCATAAGCACTTCATTAATCCTCTCACTCAGGGGGGTCAATATAGACCCCCATAAGCCCTACATTAACCATGTCACTCATGGGGGTTAGTACAGGACCCAATAAGCACTTCATTAACCCTGTCACTCTTGGGGATCAATATAGACCCCCATAAGCCATTTATTAACTCTATCACTCATGGAGGTCAATACAGACCCCCATAAACCCCTAATTAACCCTGTCCTTCATGGGGGACAATATAGACCCCCATAAGCCCTTCATTAACCCTGTCACTCATGGGGGTCAATACAGGCCCCCATAAGCCATTCATTAACCCTTTCACACATGGGGGTCAATACAGACCTCCATAAGCCCTTCATTAACCCTGTCACTCATGGGGGTCAATACAGGCCCCCATAAGCACTTCATTAACCCTGTCACTAATAGGGGTCAATACGGACCCCATATGCCATTCATTAACCCTGTCACTCATGGGGGTCAGTACTGACCCCCATAAGCCCTTCATTAACCCTGTCACTCACGGGGGTCAATACAGACCCCATAAGCACTTCATTAACTGTGTCACTCATGGGGGTCAATACAGACCCCCATAAGCACTTCATTAATCCTCTCACTCAGGGGGGTCAATATAGACCCCCATAAGCCCTACATTAACCATGTCACTCATGGGGGTCAATACAGGACCCAATAAGCACTTCATTAACCCTGTCACTCTTGGGGGTAATTATAGACCCCCATAAGCCATTCATTAACTCTATCACTCATGGAGGTCAATACAGACCCCCATAAAACCCTAATTAACCCTGTCCTTCATGGGGGACAATATAGACCCCCATAAGCCATTCATTAACCCTGTCACTCATGGGGGTCAATACAGGCCCCCCATAAGCACCTTTTTAACCCTGTCACTCATGGGGGTAAATATAGACCCCCATAAGCCATTCATTAACCCTTACACACATGGGGGTCAATACAGACCTCCATAAGCCCTTCATTAACCCTGTCACTCATGGGGGTCAATACAGGCCCCCATAAGCACTTCATTAATCCTGTCACTAATAGGGGTCAATACAGACCCCATATGCCATTCATTAACCCTGTCACTCATGGGGGTCAGTACTGACCCCC
Organism: Discoglossus pictus; assembly: GCA_027410445.1. Taxonomy (NCBI): domain Eukaryota; kingdom Metazoa; phylum Chordata; class Amphibia; order Anura; family Alytidae; genus Discoglossus; species Discoglossus pictus. Next base: position 357,204,102 of record CM050164.1, read on the forward strand.
ATAAGCCCTTCATTAACCCTGTCACTCACGGGGGTCAATACAGACCCCCATAAGCACTTCATTAACTGTGTCACTCATGGGGGTCAATACAGACCCCCATAATCACTTCATTAACCCCCTCACTCAGAATGGTCAATATAGACCCCCATAAGCCCTACATTAACCATATCACTCATGGGGGTCAATACAGGACCCAATAAGCACTTCATTAAGCCTGTCACTCTTGGGGGTCAATACAGGCCCCCATAAGACATTCATTAACCCTTTCACACATGGGGGTCAATACAGACCTCCATAAGCCCTTCATTAACCCTGTCACTCATGGGGGTCAATACAGGCCCCATAAGCACTTCATTAACCCTGTCACTAATAGGGGTCAATACAGACCCCATATGCCATTCATTAACCCTGTCACTCATGGGGATCAGTACTGACCCCCATAAGCCCTTCATTAACCCTGTCACTCACGGGGGTCAATACAGACCCCCATAAGCACTTCATTAACTGTGTCACTCATGGGGGTCAATACAGACCCCCATAATCACTTCATTAACCCCCTCACTCAGAGGGGTCAATATAGACCCCCATAAGCCCTACATTAACCATATCACTCATGGGGGTCAATACAGGACCCAATAAGCACTTCATTAAGCCTGTCACTCTTGGGGGTCAATACAGGCCCCCATAAGCCATTCATTAACCCTTTCACACATGGGGGTCAATACAGACCTCCATAAGCCCTTCATTAACCCTGTCACTCATGGGGGTCAATACAGGCCCCCATAAGCACTTCATTAACCCTGTCACTAATAGGGGTCAATACAGACCCCATATGCCATTCATTAACCCTGTCACTCATGGGGGTCAGTACTGACCCCCATAAGCCCTTCATTAACCCTGTCACTCACGGGGGTCAATACAGACCCCCATAAGCACTTCATTAACTGTGTCACTCATGGGGGTCAATACACACCCCCATAAGCACTTCATTAATCCTCTCACTCAGGGGGGGTCAATATAGACCCCCATAAGCCCTACATTAACCATGTCACTCATGGGGGTCAATACAGGACCCAATAAGCACTTCATTAACCCTGTCACTCTTGGGGATCAATACAGACCCCATAAGCCATTCATTAACTCTATCACTCATGGAGGTCAATACAGACCCCCATAAACCCCTAATTAACCCTGTCCTTCATGGGGGACAATATAGACCCCCATAAGCCCTTCATTAATCCTGTCACTCATGGGGGTCAATACAGGCCCCCATAAGCCATTCATTAACCCTTTCACAAATGGGGGTCAATACAGGCCCCCATAAGCACTTCATTAACCCTGTCACTAATAGGGGTCAATACAGACCACATATGCCATTAATTAACCCTGTCACTCATGGGGGTCAGTACTGGCCCCCATAAGCCCTTCATTAACCCTGTCACTCATGGGGGTCAATACAGACCCCCATAAGCACTTCAATAACTGTGTCACTCATGGGGGTCAATACACACCCCCATAAGCACTTCATTAATCCTCTCACTCAGGGGGGTCAATATAGACCCCCATAAGCCCTACATTAACCATGTCACTCATGGGGGTCAATACAGGACCCAATAAGCACTTCATTAACCCTGTCACTCTTGGGATCAATATAGACCCCCATAAGCCATTCATTAACTCTATCACTCATGGAGGTCAATACAGACCCCCATAAACCCCCTAGATAACCCTGTCCTTCATGGGGGACAATATAGACCCCCATAAGCCCTTCATTAATCCTGTCACTCATGGGGGTCAATACAGGCCCCCATAAGCCATTCATTAACCCTTTCACAAATGGAGGTCAATACAGGCCCCCATAAGCACTTCATTAACCCTGTCACTAATAGGGGTCAATACAGACCCCATATGCCATTCATTAACCCTGTCACTCATGGGGGTCAGTACTGGCCCCCATAAGCCCTTCATTAACCCTGTCACTCACGGGGGTCAATACAGACCCCCATAAGCACTTCATTAACTGTGTCACTCATGGGGGTCAATACACACCCCCATAAGCACTTCATTAATCCTCTCACTCAGGGAGGTCAATATAGACCCCCATAAGCCCTACATTAACCATGTCACTCATGGGGGTCAATACAGGACCCAATAAGCACTTCATTAACCCTGTCACTCTTGGGGGTCAATATAGACCCCCATAAGCCATTCATTAACTCTATCACTCATGGAGGTCAATACAGACCCCCATAAAACCCTAATTAACCCTAACCTTCATGGGGGACAATATAGACCCCCATAAGCCATTCATTAACCCTGTCACTCATGGGGGTCAATACAGGCCCCCATAAGCACCTTTTTAACCCTGTCACTCATGGGGGTCAATATAGACCCCCATAAGCCATTCATTAACCCTTACACACATGGGGGTCAATACAGGCCCCCATAAACACTTAATTAACCCTGTCACTAATAGGGGTCAATACAGACCCCATATGCCATTCATTAACCCTGTCACTCATGGGGGTCAGTACTGACCCCCATAAGCCCTTCATTAACCCTGTCACTCACAGGGGTCAATACAGACCCCCATAAGCCCTTCATTAACTGTGTCGCTCAAGGGGGTCATTAAAGACCCCCATAAGCACTTCATTAATCCCCTCACTCAGGGGGGTCAATATAGACCCCCATAAGCCCTACATTAACCATGTCACTCATGGGGGTCAGTACAGGACCCAATAAGCACTTCATTAACCCTGTCACTCTTTGGGGATCAATATAGACCCCCATAAGCCATTCATTAACTCTATCACTCATGGAGGTCAATACAGACCCCCATAACACCCCTAATTAACCCTGTCCTTCATGGGGGACAATATAGACCCCCATAAGCCCTTCATTTAACCCTGTCACTCATGCGGGTCAATACAGGCCCCCATAAGCCATTCATTAACCCTTTCACACATGGGGGTCAATACAGTCCTCCATAAGCCCCTTCATTAACCCTGTCACTCATGGGGGGTCAATACAGGCCCCCCATCAGCACTTCATTAAACCCTGTCACTAATAGGGGTCAAATACAGAACCCCATATGCCATTCATTAACCCTGGCACTCATGGGGGTCAGTACTGACCCCCATTAAGCCCTTCATTAACCCCTGTCACTCACGGGGGTCAATACAGACCCCCATAAGCCCTTCATTAACCCTGTCACTCACGGGGTCAATACAGACCCCCATATGCACTTCATTAACTGTGTCACTCATGGGGGTCATACAGACCCCCATAAGCCCTTCATAAACCCTGTCACTCACGGGGGTCAATACAGACCCCCATAAGCACTTCATTAACTGTGTCACTCATGAGGGTCAATACAGGCCCCCATAAGCACCTTTTTAACCCTGTCACTCATGGGGGTCAATACAGGCCCCCATAAGCCATTCATTAACCTTTCACACATGGGGGTCAATACAGACCTCCATAAGCCCTTCATTAACCCTGTCACTCATTGGGGTCAATACAGGCCCCCATAAGCACTTCATTAAACCCTGTCACTAATAGGGGTCCATACAGACCCCATATGGCCATTCATTAACCCTGTCACTCATGGGGGTCAGTACTGGCCCCATAAGCACTTCATTAATCCCCTCACTCAGGGGGGTCAATATAGACCCCCATAAGCCCTACATAACCATGTCACTCAGGGGTTCAATACAGGACCCACTAAGCACTTCATTAACC